>OY754974.1:31092546-31692546 GCA_963576475.1 Molanna angustata
ACGATAGAAGAAGAAGAAGGTCATAGACTCATTCTCTTAGAATCAAAATATTTCAATATTTACATAAGTTGTAAATTAATGTGAGAGAAATCTTGGTAAGATTCTAAACTTCGAAAAAAACAGGTAGTTAAATTTCTCTCAAATAAATTAAAGAAGTTTTCGATTGGATAACCACGGGTGGAAAAGTTCAATAATTGAACGATTCATAAATCTTTACAGTTTCATTCATTTGAAAGTCATAAATTATAAAGTCCGCTTAATTTCGTATTTAACTTGTATCCAACCACTAGAAAATTGATGCCAAAGAAAAAAAAATATCACTATCATAAAATATTTCATATTATTTATTCGTCCTTTTCCTCATGACTGAGGATAGCGGCTGTAGTCCGTCGCCACATGTATAGCCCGTCTCCATGCCAATCTGTTTTGGGCTGAACGCAGAGCACCAGTCACTGAAGACCCCATTGTGGACTTAACCAAATCGCTCCATCTGGTCTGTGAGCGACCACGAGATCTCCGTCTTTCCACGCTGCCCATCACAACAAGCATCTCGAGGCAGTTTCATATTATGTATTCATATATATTATAATCTTCTTCTTCCTCTTTTTTGTAGATCTATGATCTGTTTTACAGGTCCTGGGACGAGAATGTCTGTCTCTCCCTCCATCTCTTTGATGGTCTTCACGGTGGTCGGTGTCCCTCTGGTATCTCGCGCATTACAATCTTTGGCAGCCTTTCTGGATTCATCCTCTTGACATAATCCCTCCAGAATCGTCTTCTTTGCCTGCTCCACCTTACAATATCTCCGAATTGCAGGTTCTGCGGATCTCCTCATTAGGGATTCTGTCTCTGAGGGTTCTGCCCATGATTGTTCTCACCGTGTCTAGCCTTGTTACAACTCCATAAGTCATTACAATCGTAATATTATAATCGTTTCTATTTATTTAGTCATAAAAAGTCGGCCTTCGTGGCTCAGTTGGTTGGGTAACTAACTGCTAATCCAAAGATCCCGGGTTCGATTACCGGTGGAGACACAGTTTTTAATTGTGTTTTCAGTCTGGATCTGTGAGACGATTAATATCGCAAGTCTCCAGAATGTGGCAACTTGTTATTGGGTGCGTGTTAAAGTAATATTTGACATAGTACCTGTTAGTTGCCCGAGAAGCAATATTAAATAAATAAATAAATAAAAGTGTCCGTAGAGGCATGTCATTCTTGAACTTAATTTCTTATTCTTTTACTTCTGGTGCCATATCAGATTCTTTCAAAGTCTTCTATGACTTCATTCAACGCCTCCCTATCCCTCGCCAGCTCGAAGAGTTGCTCGACCGTCCCAATACTGGTCCATTCGAGGATATTCCTCAGCCACGACATTTTTTTTACGGCCAATGTCTCTTTATCCCTAAATCTTGCCTTTGAGGATCAGAAGAAACACACCGTACCTTGATCCTCGGATTACATGCCCCAAATAAGATATTGTTAATTATGATGGATTTCGCTACTGCCACCACCACCCGCTTTACATATAGGAACTGTAAACTGCCCCTTCATAGAACGCTAAATGAGCGACAAAAAAATGCTTAACACGAAAAGTAGCTCATGAAGCCCTCTAGATTAGCAATCTCGGCTATAAAGTGCAAAAAGTACAATCGACGAATATGAATAGAAGATTCACACTCGTGGACTGTCATCGACTTTAGATCTATAAGAGAACACTATTGGGTGGCGATAATCCCACAGGTTATGTTGCGAAGTTTAGTTCGAGTATTGACAGAACTGACATGAGGCAGAAGAGGCAATTAAAAATCGGTGAAGATAAATTTTAAAATTTCCGTGTTCTGTAAAAAATTGGGAATACCAAAAGTCAGGGATAACCCAGGAAGATTTGAGTTGATTCCTCGAGTCAAAATATAAAAAGGTTATTCTTCCCACTGAAATATGAAAAAAATAGAAGGTTATTCTTCCCACTGAGTAGGCCATCCAACGGGACTGCCAGATATTCTGTAAGTTTTCCTTTACATTTTTTTCAATAACACTGAGTGACACTCGGCCCTCTGGAAGAAAAAGAAGAACATTTCCCATCAAAGAAGAACGGCCCCGCATAATATTGAAAATAGCAACTCTATGCTACATTTTCACATCTAGGGATGTCATGCCTCTTAATATTGGCAGTACTTCGGTGTGAATCGTTCCATATGCTTTAGATGTCCGCCTCTAGATGTCCGCAGTGCTCAAAGCAAGAGCACTTTCACTAAAGGACTAAAAACAGCTTTGTTTCAGAGAGCAACACAACATTAAACTATCAGCGCCCTTGGTATGATCTCGAATCATTAAACGGCGCTATACAAATAATTGAACGGCGAATCGTTAAACGGCGTTATATAAATTGGTTCCTAAGAACTTAATAGACAGCTGTCTATGAAGTAAGCCTTTGAACACGTTATTTATTTACGATCGATTCTCGGGCAACTAACATGTATACTATGTCAAATAATAATATAAAATGCACCCAGTAAAAAGTTGCCACATTCTAGAGACTTACGATATTTATTATCTCACAGATCCAGACTGCAAACACAAGTAAAAACTGTGTCTCCAGTGGGATTCGAACCCGGGACCTTTAGATCAGCAGTCAGATACCTAATTAACTGAGCCAAGAAGGCCGTTATGACGAATAGCAGTTGTTTTTTAGATTCAGCATCAAGGTATTCTGTCCAAGGTAGATATTCAGAACGTTCTCCTGTGTAGCCACATTTCAAACGCTTCTAGAAGGTTCATACTACTGGTTTGAAGTGTTATCATAGTATCGACCATACACGCCATTTAGATTCAGCATCAAGGTATTCTGTCCAAGGTAGATATTCAGAACGTTCTCCTGTGTAGCCACATTTCAAACGCTTCTAGAAGGTTCATACTACTGGTTTGAAGTGTTATCATAGTATTGACCATACACGGCATTTAGATTCAGCATCAAGGTATTCTGTCCAAGGTAGATATTCAGAACGTTCTCCTGTGTAGCCACATTTCAAACGCTTCTAGAAGGTTCATACTACTGGTTTGAAGTGTTATCATAGTATCGACCATACACGGCATTTAGATTCAGCATCAAGGTATTCTGTCCAAGGTAGATATTCAGAACGTTCTCCTGTGTAGCCACATTTCAAACGCTTCTAGAAGGTTCATACTACTGGTTTGAAGTGTTATCATAGTATCGACCATACACGGCATTTAGATTCAGCATCAAGGTATTCTGTCCAAGGTAGATATTCAGAACGTTCTCCTGTGTAGCCACATTTCAAACGCTTCTAGAAGGTTCATACTACTGGTTTGAAGTGTTATCATAGTATCGACCATATACGCCATTTAGATTCAGCATCAAGGTATTCTGTCCAAGGTAGATATTCAGAACGTTCTCCTGTGTAGCCACATTTCAAACGCTTCTAGAAGGTTCATACTACTGGTTTGAAGTATTATCATAGTATCGACCATACACGGCATTTAACCAACTTACTTAAACATCATTTGATTTGCATAAAATTTATGTTACTGCATCGTTATTTTTTATTTGACAATTTTATATCTGGTTTACTTGATCGCCAAAGGTGCCTTTTATTGAGTTCCCCTATCAATATAATTTTTTTCTTCTTCTTTTGTTTCAATCTTGAAGATTGGTTGGCAGCATTAAATTGATGCATCTCCTCCTCCACTCCGCTCGGTCTTCAGCGACTCTTTTCATCTCCGTGTAAGAGGTACAATGCATAATTTTTTTAAGTTCTATATATTATGTATGTAGGTATGTTACTCATCAATATTTATTGCTTTAAGTATTTATTTATTTTTTAATTAATTTATTTATTGTTTTATTTATTAATTAATTAATTTATTTTTTAATTAATTTATTTTTTTATTTATTAATATATTTATATATGTATTTATTTATTTATATATTTATTTATTTATTCATTTATTTATTTGTTTATTTATTTATTTATATTTATTTGTATCTATGGCCAGAAGGCTTTTACAACTATACAAAAAAATAAAGCAGTTACACAGTATAATAAAAATATTAATAATAAAAAAAAAACAATAATTGTATGCAAAACAAAAAATAAAATTTGACAACAAAAAGGCGATAAAAAAGACAGAAAAATATCGATTATATATAGTTAATTAAAAAAAATGATGGAAAATTGACAATGTAAATAAAGAAAGAAACAATAAGTATATTATATTATATTATTCATGACGGCGGTAGCGGTAGCGGGGTGTAGGGAAATATATCTAAGTTCTATCAATATCTGAGTGCTTGAAAATAAGCTGATAACAATATCGCCATCTATGGAAGTGACGGGGAAACATGTATTGAGAAATTGTTTCGTGAATGATGAAAGATACGGTTCTAATATATGAGGTGACAATGCTATCGTATAGATGTACCCTTTGAAGCACGACATAATAATTAATTCATTTTAGCTTGTTTAGATACTTGTACAAATATTTATGTATGTAAATCGAATATTTTATGACTGTATATAGGTACATTTATAGGGACACTTGGATTTTAATCGCTGCTGGGAGACAATGATATTTTTTTATTAAAATATATCATGAATCCATAGAATAATAAAAGTATAGAATACTCTTTAGCCTGCAGTAAACGCGACTGCTTTATGATGACTAAATTGGTCAACATTTTGCTACGAAAATTCAGTAATCATTTGGCCGTCTGCGTGATACGTTCTCCTAATAGGGATTTTTTTAACTGCTTGCAAAATTATTTATGTACGTCATAACCAGTATTACTATACGAACAATGTCTACCAGCAGAGTCATACATATATTGACACGAGCCAGCCAATAAAACGGGTTCATTTTTTAAGATAGGTATTGTATGGGAATGAGTATTCTATAGTTTTATCATTATTCTATGCATGAATCATAAAAAAAACGATTTATTGCATTGCATTTTAGGAGTAGTACAACTTTTTAAACTATCAGTTACGAAGTTACTGCTTCTAAAACAGAATCAATAACAGCTGCAGGAGTACTCGCAAGTATAAGATTAAGATCAACTTCAGACCATACCAATCTTTGAGGTGAAATCAATTTAAAATAATATTAATTTGTACAACAATTAATGGAAATTTCAAACTTAACGTTGATATCAAGAAATGTTTATCAAATGACGTATTAAATAATTGATTCGTGTTTTAAACAAAATATTGAGTTGTAATTAATTTCAGAGTCGAGTGAGTGATATGTTTGAAACAATAATTGACTCTGTAAATGTTCATATTAATACCAACTGCAATCCTTCAAACCACTTCCTATTCCCTATAATTTTCTTATTTAATGAAAAAAATCCTTTTTGTATCCAGGATGTGGATGAACACGTCTAAATGTAATTTTGATATTACAGAATGTACAATTTCAATATCTCCATTATTATTTACATTTTAATAATATAAAAAATAACCTAGGTACAATACTAATTGCGACTTTATTGTTTATTTGGTGGAATAAACAGAAATATAAGCAATTTATTAATTTTTTTTAAACAAAATCAAATTGTTATAGGTACATAATAATACCTACTACATGTTTTTTGTTCAGAAATAATATATCTTTTTTCATTTCGTTTGCTAAAAATGTTATGTCAATATCATTTCTTGTTTTCTTTTCATTTATATATAGGTATATTAATACATCGCGGGCGTCAAGCCAGAAGGGCGTACAAACGAAATGACTACTTTACAGGAGAAACAAAAAACAATTCTTGGGTAACAGCAAAGATAAAAATAAAATATTGAGTTATTCTGAGGTGTATAAATTGAATTGTAGTGATTGTCCGGCCTTTTACATTGGTAAAACTGGCCGAAACTTTGAAATAAGAATTAAAGAACAGATGAGGTGTCTAAAAAGTGATAATTTTTCCAAGTTCGCCAATCACTTAATAAGCAGTAGCCATTCATTTGACAAAGAAACGGGTGTTAAAATCTTACATATAAATAAGGAGGGTCCAAGACTTGACAACTTGGAGGCTTTGGAGATACAAAAATCGATAAATAAAAAAGAAGCAACAATTAATAATCAAATAAATTTAAACCGGACGTCCCTGTTCAATATCTTTCCACTACCACCCACACGCACTTCCTAACTCCTCCCCCTAACTGCAATAATACTACACACGTTCGTTACATAGTTTTAAGTTTTAGTATTAGTTTGTTCTGATGAGGGAGCGGGTCAGCTCCGCAACTAGTAAACTATAAATACTCATTAGTGGTGTAAACAAAGTAATTTGAAATTTTAATTTATTAGTTAAAATGTGCCACAAAAGTAAAGCTACGACGTATAAATATAAAAAACAATTTATTTCTGTAACGGTTCAATTTATCCATGTAGAGTTTTTTTGGAAAATTCACCAAAAATTAAGCCTCATCGAGGAGTATTACCTAAATTTCAATAACTAGAGAATTTCTTATATATTTTGCACATGCGCCCTTCTGGCTCGCTAATGTTTCTAGATGTGGACTCAATTTTTGTATAGAAAATTCATAATTATTGTGGGGCGTAAAAACAATTTCTTATAGAAAAAAATATGTAGCTTAATTATGAGACGAATTTAAACGTTTTGATAGCGAAATTGAGACAGTCTAAAATTTCAGCCATTTTTAATGTTTGTAGGTTCGCCCTTTTGGTTTGGTAAGTTTCGATGGCATCATCAAATTTTTTGAAAGGTCGTATCATATTATTTTCTTTTTCCAATATTTTTTTTCAGACATTTTTCTATAAAATTTCTGTTTAATGTTCGGCGTTTGCAGATTCGCCCATCTGGTTCGATGATATTTCACAAAGATATCGGTCAAGTCTTCGGCGTATGTTCATACGCCCTTCTGGCTCGACAAATTCACCTATGCCATAGTGTACGCCCAAAATTTATTTTTTGAAATATCTCGAAAAATACGCAACGGAAAGCCGATATTTTTTTACAGATGGTGGAGGTTTTAACAAAGCATCGTTTGGCTTAACTAACGAAAAATTTCATTTTTGCATATACGCCCTTCTGGTTTGACGCCCGCGATATTAATTTTAAAAAGACTAGCGGAACCGACAGACGTTGTACTGCCCGAACTATTTGTGAAACAAAAAAAAATATGTGTTATATATATTTGAATCATGTGGATGTTATTATAACTTACATTTTGTTGTTCGATGAGCCGCTAAACACTTTGAGGTTAGATTGATTTGACATTTCGTATATAATTGCAATACAGCATATATGGTCTGGACACGGAAATGAACGAATTGAAATATGAATAATACCGAAACAGAGTGAAAAGAACTTTAAATGTCAAAAAAATCTAAAATACGACGCAAATGACAGATTTCTTAGTGTTGTCAGACGGAAAAAAACTAAACATTGCCAATTCTACATTAGCGCCACCTATTGTAATTTTCCTTTTAGTATATAAATGTTTAAAATTCCATTTTTTGAATCTAAACCATTCAGGGACTCACACAAAAATTTCATCAAAATCGGTTCAGCCGTTTAGGAAGACTTCAGTGACATACACACGTACAGAAGAATAATATATTTAAAGATTATAATATGTTTGTTGTGTATGTGTGTGTTGCTGGCACATGTTTTATTGTCTATTTATTTGTTATAAATCACTTTTGTGTCGAAACACCAACCTAATAACGTATTCCATACGCATCCACCAGGCCACAAGAACCTGGACCAAACATTCTGTATCCTTGAGGGGAGCAGAACCCGATAACTTCCTGTGTCGAACTAAAAGCTTTGAGATTCCTTTGGGGATATTTCCTGTTGGATCCACCAACCTGTATAGGTACTATATTATACTAATGTCACATCCACACGACATTGATTTAAACATGATTTAAACATACATCATACAATAAAAAATCTTCAGAGACTAATGTTCTATTATTTTGGTACTTAAAATATGTAAGAGACAAAAGCTTTGTGACGTTGAATTTATTTATTTTTTATTTGCTGATAAATTCACAGAATATATTACATAATATTGTTAGCATAATCTTTAAATTTATTCCAATTACGACATATTACGAGTAACACGTGGAATATAACATTTTTAATACTTGGTACAAAAAGTGTTAAAAAATAAAATAAACTATACTAAATTGATAGAGAAAATAACAATAAAAATAAATAAATTTAACAATAAAGTAAGCGAGAACAAATAAATATATTTATTATACAAAAAAACAAATCATAATAAATTGAGTAAATAAAATAAATAGACAATCAAGAAGCACAATCTTTCAAAATATACGTAAGGAATTTCATCATGTATGTGAAAAAAATTGAAACGAATTGAATTGAAAATTATTAAGTTAATATTTAGTTACAATATCATAGCCTGCGCTGAGGAACTGATTGATTTTATTAAAATATGGATTGTATTTAATGTGAAATACGTCAATATCATTAAATGTTTAATTACATAATATGACTACGAATGTCACGACCTTCCTTTCCCTCTGTTTGTCCAATTTCTTAGTAGCTACTAATTTTTAATATCAATTGTTTTACGATCTGCAGCTTAAAAAGATAATATAAAATCCGCAAACAAATTCGGTCTATGATATATTGTTAAAAATGAATTTGTTGTTATATTTTTTTGTATGAATGTATGTTTGTTAGGTTTATCCTTCCAGCCTCCCATTCTGAAAATCATCATGCAAACAGATTCTCTCTCAATTCTTTGAAATTTTATCAATTATTTGTTTTCTTTTCAATAGGTTATATTACATACAACAATAATCTTATAAACTTTATTTTGAAGTTCTTCCAGTTTTAGCTACCGAAGCCATTAAAGGTATAGAAAAATAATAAGTTAAAACCATGTGTGAGGGTTATCAAGGGTTCGGCGAAGAAAAGATGATAGGAATTTCTTCGGATTCCTTTTTTATTACTTTAAAAAATGTGATCGAACTTCTAAAATTCTAGGATGACACGACAAAAAAGGGTTATTTTGTATTAATACATTTTTTCAGAGACAATATGTGAAATATTCATAAGGTGACTTGCGTTTACCCTGTTGATTCGTTTAGAACCCACCGCATTGTTCAAATACTTATAAAAAAATATAGTTCAAATACCTACCTACTCTTTTTTTCTATTAAACTATTTAACTAACGTTTTTCGTCTATGTATAACCAGTTGTTGTAGACGAACCATTATTTTCCCCATACCATACGACCTAAAAAGACAAAAAGATTTATATTTTTTACAGAAAATTCGAAAAAGCGATCAATAAAGATTGCAAAAAAGTTTTTTGGAGGAATGATTGCGTACTATTTTAAGTGTTTAGTTTAAGCTTTTTTTCCTGGGGGGGGGAAAAATATTATAAACGTTTAGACAAATTTTGCATAAAAGATAAAATAATTTAAAATCTGAGATTAGAGCAAAATGTTTATACTCTCTTCAGGAAATGTTTTAACGAAACTTACAAACAATATTACACCAGCTTCTTATACTATATATCACTCTGTCAATAATTATGTTTGAAACAGGAAATAATTACCTATCGAATCTATTTGTATTCGTGTTTTATCTTACATTAGAAATATGTATTCAATGCTTTGTTTACACAATTTGGACGCACAATTATTTCACTTGAAAATGAAAATTTTTCAACGTATTTAGCTATTAAACTAACCACAAAGCAAGCGTTGACAAATTAAGTTCTGTTACTCACTTCAGACTGATATAATGTCGATTTTTCTTGAGACTATTTGGGGGACGAAAACCGCCTTCACAGAATAAGGAAAATCCCAGCGTCTAAGGTATTTTCTATGTAGATGGTGAAATCGAAATTCACCCTTGAATGAATCCAATAAAGTTTGGTAAGTATATCCTTAGAACTGAGAAAAAAAAATAAAATTGACCATTAAAATTCTGGTATTGTTTTCAAAATGTTTGTCCTGAGACTTCTTAGAGGTTTGGATTTGAGAGGACACTGCATCCGGAAACTCGGTAAGTAAATAATATATGGAGCGTAACAGATCTTAAATGTCGTAGTGCAATTAATATTTTATCATTTGTGATAATAACTATATCAAATAATACAGATTATGGAAGATTGTTTTAAGGTAAACAAAAGTACACAAATCTATATATTAATTCGTAAATCGAATACTTCGGACACCCTTTAAAGTAACCTGCGCATGGAGGAGTGACATTTGGCATAGTTATATATAGTTTGTATGGAGGAGTTTAGAAAGCAAAAAAAATTATACAAAATAGGTTTTACAAATTAATATATTAAATTATATAAAAAAATATTTCACGTTAAATCATATATTGTTTACTTTCATACTGCCAATGTCAAACACTGTTGTTTTAAATTCAAATACAAAACATGATTAAGAAAAATACAAAATCTACTTTGAAACAGTTAGCGCACAGGGTTAGTAATCCAGTGGTCGCCAGTTGCTATTGCTATTGGTGAACCGATTTCGTTCACTAAAGTACAAGCATTTATGCTTAGTTTCGGAAATGTATCAGGATGAATATGTACTTGTTCCAAAAACATATTCATTATTAAAACGAGCCAATGCTTAAATTCTCACTAAAAAAAAAAGCCGTTCGGTCTCTGTGCGGGCGTCCTGGGTTCGATTCCCAGCAGAGGAGAAATTTATTTAAATTTATTTCTCACGCAAATATTGCTTCTCTGGGCTGGAAACACTGGTTAGTTGGAAGAAATTGCCATACAGCAATAAACTCGCCACTTGCGCAGGATGCAAGGAAGTTTTCATTATTATTATTATTATTATTAATAGGTCGTTCCATTAAGTATTCAAATTTTGTATGGAAAATTTTCAGCATTTTCATGAAATGAGTTTGTATAGTATTTTTTTTATTCAAATATTTTATTATGATAACATGATAATTTTCAATGCCATTTTATGTAATTGATGTGTATTTTTACCAATTTAAATATAAAAATATCAATATTTAAGTTTCCTGAGCTTGGAGTCACTTTAAAATATTTGACGACTAAAAAAGAAGCACTATTCAGATATTCTTCAAAATCTAATGGGGTCTAAGCGAGTATTAGATATACATATTTGCTTAATTTGAAAATAATCGAATGAGTACTTAAGTCTATAATTGATAAAGTAAAATAAACATGCCGCACATAGCACACAGTACATAGCACACAGAACGCAGCACATAGCACACACACACACAGATACATTGTGATGAGACTTTCAGAATACAATCTCATCATGATACTAGTTAATAATCTGCAATAAAAAATAGCCTTAAAAATTGCGAAATCATAACTCCCCACTATGATATGCGGTGATAGTCCAGCGGTAAGGTCGTCGCCTCACATGCGTGAGGTCGACGGTTCTAATCCAGGCGGGGCACGCACCTCTGGATTTTTAAAAAAAATCTATGTGCGGATTTATATCACTAGCTATATGTGACCATGATCCAATTTGTCTGGTTCCCCTTTCTAAGGGTTACGAAGGTCAGATGGCAGTCGCTTCAATGTAATAACCAGACGCGCCAATTCCAGGATCATGGTCAAAGCGTACCCCGATAGAAACGGGATAAAAGCGCTAAGGGGAAAGAAGAATAACTCCCCACTATATACCCTTGAGTTAGTGAGGAGTAAAAACATAAATGGTGCACTTTGTAATATTATGTGAAAACAAATACATTGTGCCCCTTGATGAATACATGGTGTTTTTTTATCACATATCAGATTTAATGACTTTTCAAACTAAAAAAATAGTGAATAACGGTCGTAATTTACAACTTTGTGCGATCTCTAGTATAAATATAATAGTCTTATTATGATAACAATGCATACCGGAAGAGAGTACTTGTAAATAGCTTTCACATAAATCAATAATATTCACTTCGCATCCTTCTTCTCGCATTAGATGATTGATTAAACAGCACCATTAATTCGTTTACATGGTTCTATCGATCAAAGGAACGCAAACTCGATGAACAAATAACGAACGACATTGTTTGACTCGTTCACTGTTCATTTGTGGCAAGGATTAGTGAAACTCTCGACGAGGTTCCCCATTCAGCAAACAAAGTCTGAAAGGATGGCTTGACCATTTCAATTTGTCACCAATTAATATTCAAAACTTTTCGTCTGCTCAGACGGCTTTTGTCGTTGAATCTTTTGACTTACCAAAACACCATCGGAGAAAACTAATAATGGAAATAATATTTTGAATACCCATTTCCAGAATACTCACAAGAAGAAATTTTTGTTATTTGATCGATCATACATGATAACTTTGATTTAATCTCTATTAAAGCTAAAATAGTCACAATTCATAAAATGTTAAGAAAGTCTCAATATGCTATGATGTTTTGATTTATCTAACTTTTAAATACACGAACTCATACAAAATTTTCAATCTGAGACATTTAAGGCGAGATTGGTGTATAAGGATACATGCATGTGCCGTACTTTGTTATGCACACCCGCACACGTGCCGTGATGGTATGTACCTACAATTGGGCTCAAACGCATTCTATTGCTGAGCAGGGAATGATCATCGTAAAAAAATGGCTAGATAATAATTTACTGACATTAAATATCGGAAAAACCAAATATATGACATTTAGCATAGATAATCGACAACAACCTGAGGAGTCCTCTTCATCTATTACTATCCATAATAACTGTGATTTGCCTCTAAACTGCTCCTGCCCCAAACTACTTAGAGTTAGTAGTTATAAATATCTTGGCATAACAATTGACAGAAATCTTCGATGGACAACACATGTGGAGATAACTGTGAAAAAAATTCGCCAACTGATATATGTTTTTAGAAATATAAGAGAAATTTTCGACCTAAATACGTTAAAAGTGTTGTATTATGCTCTTGGACAAACGTCAGTCTCTTATAGGATTATAGGTTGGGGTGGTTTAGCTAAGACCAACCTATTTCCCATCTCAACCGCGCAAAAATCACTACTCCGGGTCATTTGTCGAAAACCTTTCAGATATCCATCAAATCAGCTTTTTTCGGAATTTAAGGTCCTTGATGTTAGACAACTCTATATTAGAACAATAGTCATCCAACTACATAAAAACCCAGCAATATATAAACCACAATACACCCTTACTTTTAATACAAGAAATAGACATTTGCTGCAACCGACTCATACACAGACTACTTTTGCCCAGAGACACTACACATTTTTAGCACCCAGAATATATAATATGGTTATGTCTGATATCTTGGACTTAGTACAGCCGAGTGGGCATAATTTTGGAAAGCTGGTTACTGATTGGTTGATTCGGAGAGGCAGGGAAGAGTCAGAGAGAGACTTGACGTTTGTCCTAAGATAATTTTAATATAATTTACAATCAAAATCTTTTTCATATACCCTTTTACACATATCCACACACGCAAACACACCCCCACATTAACAAAAACACAAAGACACCTAATAATTTTTTTCATGTACCTACAATTGTATTTTATATTTACTTTTTTATATTTTTTTTATGACTTAAAATGTGTACTTTTGTACTTTATTATTTGTATTTTTTATATTTTTTTTGTGCCTTCGATATTAAGAATTCACGTAGCTGAAATTTATGCTTACTTATTGCCTAGTATTACCTCAGAACAGGCTTTGCCTAGTGAGGTAATAAATTCCATTTATATATTTCATAAACAATGTTTTATATTTTACTTTATATTGTATTATGGAAATTAATAAATAAAAAAAAAAAAATAAAAAATATGAAAAGAAAAAAATATATAGAAAAAAATATGATATTATTATAGCCGGCATTCGTGGCTCAGTTGGTTAGATATTTGAACCCTGAGCCAAAGACCACAGGTTCGACTCCCGGTGGAGACACAGTTTTTAATTGTGTTTTAAATCTGAATTTCAACTGGATTTATTCTGTTTTCGTCCGCTTTTGCCATGTCCAAGTTTCACTTACATACGTCAAGGTTGGCACTACGATTGTGTAATGGATTGTTCTTATAAAGCTCAGAGTGAACTAAATACCTCATACTTTTGACAATTCTATTACTTTAAAAAAAAAATCAACATCTCAATGAAGACGATGTTGGATTATTATAGAAGAACCAGGGACACAAGGCACCTACAGGGCATCGGCTGGTTCATGTGATCTCTTTATGCGCTTGCGTAACTGTCACCAATTAAATCATCTTATTGAGTACCACTATCGATGCAATTTTTGAAAGTTTTATATATTTTCATAATAAGAAATAGATCGTTTGAAAAAAGGACATTTTTACTATTGCCATCTATGAATTCAAGAAGAATCCTTTTTGTAATACCATCTATTGAGAAGTTGGTATTTTGTAAGCAATGAAAACAACAGTCCTTATACATGAAGTGACAGTGTTCTCCCACAGATGTCACCCATGAACTGCGCCAGAAATATTATTCCTGTTTTGGCTTGTTTACCTACTTGTACTAATGTCTACCTATGTAAATTGAATATTTTTTATATATCTCTATTGAGATGTTAAAAATTGTCAAATGTATTTTGAGTACCAATATCACAGGCGATTCCTTAGTATGTGCATAATATGTGCACTGCACTGCTTCATAAATTTAAAATAAAGAAATATCCCTAAAACTTAATTAATACTTAAAATATTTGCAAAAATACTATAAATTTGCCAGTATTATAATATTTTGTAAGAATCGTCCACGAAAAGTTTTCGCGCATGCGTATGAAGGATTACGTGCATAATAGTTTATGCACGAATTTTGGTCAAAGATCTCATACAGACCCGCTCAATCCGTGGCTGTGAGCGAGACGGATAACCTTTCATCGGTATAAACATGCGTTAGAAAAGGATAGAAATATTTCGATTTCGTGCATTGCCGGCGTTTGCGCATTGAAGAGAAAGATCATAATATACTGTCCATAATTATGAGTAAACATAAAACTTGCGTTATTAAAACTATGTTAGGTACTCATTATTAGTAAGGATTATTTTACATTTACTGACGTACAATGTTATCTGAAGAAATATGACATATTGTATTATACCTACTATGTTGTGAAGTTGTCCCCTATCTATGATGTGAAGTTGTCAATACTAGCTTGCTACCGAGACCACAATTAAAGATAATTCAATGTCGCAAAGCAAAAACTAATAATGTTGATTGAGTTTCGAAAAAGAGCGTCTTGGGTTTTGGTTGCACCTAATTGTTAAAATTGTTTTCCGTGTACAATATTTGATGGTGATAAATCGTCGAGTGAAAATGGTGTAAAATATTAGGGTAATTCATCTTCCAGAAAAAATAGTGTGTGGTTAATGCTTATCGCTTGCTACTTTAGTATAGACTATATACTAATAAAGTTATAGATGAATGAATATAAATATGCACTGTCTATAATTTCAGTCACCAGCCGCCTCTGACCAATATGCAAACCTCATAACGTAGAAAATAACTATATTGAATTAAACTCAAAGTTATATGTATTTTTGTTCAACTGCTTCTTAATTAAATAAAGTACATGAATTACATCTTTAAAACTATAACAAGTTATAATATAATGTTCTCAGTTGAACTGATTCTGAGAAGTTCGCTTGTTTCAGACGGAAGCAAAATAGCTGACATAGAAACTTCTCAACACACCTGCACCGAGCTTGTGGACTTATGTTTCAGTTTAGAGGATTACATTATATTATATTATGGATGAAAACGAAAAGAGAATAGGTATGTACATATGTACCTATGTCTTTTATTTTTTTTTATCATTTTCATCTTCATGTTTAAATTTCTTACTTGACCCAATCCTGTTGCTTTAAGTATTTCTTTAAAATAGAGATAACATTTTGAGGCAAAATAAATTTAACGCAACGAAAGTATTAGCGACTACCCAAAATTGTCTCCAAAGAAGTCCCGGAGGGTCGCAGAGCAAGGGGGAGACCAGCAAAAAGATGGATTGACAGCTGGACATCCAGATCACAAGAGAAAGTCTCCGTCAGAAAAAACAGGCCCTCGGCCTAAAGCCAGAGGAAGAAGAAGAAGAAAGTATTAGCGAGTTGATTATGACCTCGACATAAATTAATCTAGATTTTATAAGTATAGATATTTTTTACATCAATTTTACAACTGGTAGGAACTATGTAGAGAGTGCATGATATGATTTTTGTCCTGAGGTTTTTGTGTAAATTAGGTATTTTTCTTCTACTTCTTCATGCCATTTTATGTCCCCCCGGCGTTGGTGATTACTAGTGTCCAACCGAAGCTTCGGCTTCGGCTTCAGCTTCGGCCAAAAAAAAACACCTTCGGCTTCGGCTTCGGCCAAAAATACCCGAATTTTCGGCCGAAGCCGAAGCTTTTTGTCAGTCGCTAAAAACAGTTAAAATTTGTAAAAACATGCGCGAACATGACATGTGAAGCGGGTGTATAGATTCGGCCGGCCCAGTGTGGCGTGCTGACTGCCGACTGTCGACAGAAACAAAACTAGAGTAGTTCTGAACGCTCAGTAGTTAGATATCTAACTAACTAAGTCACGAAAGCAGATTATTTATTATTTTAATCGATTTTTTTTAGTAAAATCACACCTTCGGCTTCGGCTTCGGCCGAAGGTTACGGCTAAGGCCGAACAATCGGCTTCGGCTTAGGCTTCGGCCAAAATCTGACCTTCGGTCGGACACTAGTGATTTCCCCTGAGAAGACATCTAACATCGCCGCCGACTGGAACATAATATCGCCGACGTCTCTGGTGTTTTTGTTTGGCTCTGGTGCCCACGACCTTTTATTCTATTCTTGTCAGTTTTGTATATTTTCTTTGTCAGGCGTTCCTCATTCATTTTAATGTCTTCTTCTTCTTCCTTTTCATAGATATAGTATTATTCGTATTTTAATAGTCTATTCCCAGGTATTTAAAGTCCATTACTTGCTCTATTATGTTATTTTCTACGACTAATTTGCATCTCAACGGGTTCTTGCTTATCGTGAGACTCTTGTCTTGTCTGTAGATATCATCATATTATATTTAAGTGATGTATGATTTAGTTTGTAGAGCATCCTTTGGAGGTCATCTTTTGATTCTGCGATAAGTACCACATCGTCGGCGAAGCATACTATTTTGACTCTTTTACCTCCCATCCGGTACCCAAGGTTTTGGTCTACAACTCCATCGATCAGTTTGTCCATTATTAAGTTGAATAGGAATGTCTTATTCCGATTGGAGTTGGCACTGGGTTAGTGAGGTCGCCCCGTGTTTTTATTCTAGTAAAACTGTCGGTATTCAGTGCTTGGATTATTTTTACTATATTGGAGGGTGTATTCTTTGCATTGCGTATATCTATTATGTCCTCCAGTCTTGATGAGGTCGACGAAGCACACATATGCAGGCTTATTATATTCTTTTGATTTTTCAGCGATCTGTCGAACGATAAAAATAGCATCTCAATGTGTTAACTTTAATTCTATTAACCACATCTTTCTTCATCTAACATTCTTTTCTTGTGTCCTTATTTCGCACCCTGTCATACATCGTTCTTTTACATAACTCTTCTCAGCGATCTAATTTCAACTACATTTATTCTACTTTCGTGTGACTTCCGCTATGTCCATGTTTCACTTGCATACGTCAAGGTTGGCAGTACGATTGCATTATTAATGGCAATTTTGGCATCCTTTGATATGTCGCGATCAGTTTTAAATGGTCTAAGATTTCCATTTACTCTGTTTTCTGACATAACTGTTCTTTCGATATCCTTATCAGGCCGTCTTTACCCTTGAATGGCCAAAAAAATGCCAATCTGTTGTACCTACTAAAAATAGGTTAAAACATATTTAAATGTATACTCATACATACATACATATTATCATCATGCCATGTCCTTCAAGAAGTAGGCATAGAGAACCGAAAGCCACATTTTTATATCATTGACACACATTCATCGCCTCGTCAACATTCATACATTGTCTTATAATACATGTTCGCCTGTTGTTCGCGCTTCTTTCATTTCCACCTTTCAGAACATCAAATTAGAATAATTAATAAATACCTACATGTTTGAAGGCAAATTACTTAAACAATTTAATTTTAATATCCATTGAAATAGACTTCAGTTAGTAAGTAGTACGATTTCCACCCACAACTTATTAAATGGGTAAAGTTACTTACACACTTTAAATTTATGGATAATTTTACCAAGTTTATCGTATTTCTAATTATTTATCTCGTATCGAATGTGCTTTAGACTAACAGTATATAGATAATTTATTCAATACAGATCGTTTGTATTTTAAAACATGGTACTTAAAGTTCAATCGCTGTTATGTTTGATCATTTAAATTATTTATCAGAAAACGATATCAATAAATATTAAACATTAATTGCTTAAAACACTTTGTGTATAACTTAGTTATTTCGATAGTTTTATTGCGGAAACAGTTATCGAAATTGGAATTAATGTGAAATTTTGCAAATACAGGTAAACATTAAGGTACCTATAGTGAAAAAATGTTGATTGTATTTTTTATTAATTTCTTCAAATTGAAGCTAACAATGTACCCTCAGGGTTTCAATGGTTGACTAAATGTAGTATTAAAAAAGTTATTATACCTAAATAAATAAAAAAGTCCTATAGATAAATTAACTATAGCTGCTCTCCTGAACAATTGCAATGTATTAATAGTAAGATTTTTAAATAATCGTTACACAGGATATACACGTGTAACTCAAACACTGGTCAACTGGTGTGCAGTAGATTTTTATTAGTAAGACTGCTAATGTGGCCATC
The DNA here is from genome assembly GCA_963576475.1 of Molanna angustata. Classification (NCBI taxonomy): domain Eukaryota; kingdom Metazoa; phylum Arthropoda; class Insecta; order Trichoptera; family Molannidae; genus Molanna; species Molanna angustata. The sequence goes on from OY754974.1 coordinate 31,111,351, forward strand.
CATTCATACATTCGAATTTCGTTTAAAAATGCACCCTTAAAATATTAAGAAACATTATTATTATTTTTCAAAAATATTGTTTGTCTATGTGATTATTCAAGGCTTATAAATATGAAATTAATTTTGGTTATGTATGAATCGGAGCAATATCATACAACAAAACCTACAACTGCTGTTTGTTGACGGAGCAATATTTCTTATCTTATATAATTCTTTTAATATTGCTTGGCACGATACACACAACTCTTGGACGTTGTTGTTAACTTTTTAAAGTATTATTATCACTTGTTTTAAACGGTACCTAAGCGAAATATAATAATATAAACCAGCTTTGAAATCTAACACATACTAAGTTTGACTTTATCCATGGCAGTGCATCTTTTGCTACCTCGTTTTTAAACTGAATCATTTAATCTTGTGAAACGGCTGGGATCACTTGCAGACGAGTGGAAAGCCACAAAGCATTGAAGTATATAACTGACTTACGTGGCGTTCGTTTCTCTCTGCCAAACCCATGAGGGACATTCATCAGCTCGTCAACATTCATACATTGTCTAATACATGTTCGTCTGTTCTGTTTCTTCCATTTCCACCTTTCACATGCCATCCTTTTCTTGGCAATCCCGGCCTCTTATTCCATTCCTGTCCACCTTGTATATTTTCTTCGTCAGGCGATCTTCACTCATTATTTCCAAGTGGCCGAACCATCTTAAAGTTTAAAACTCTGATTCAGTTAATTAGGTGCATTTTTCTTCATCATACATTCTTTCCTTGTGTCCTCGTTTCGTACTCTGTCAAACATCGTTCTATTACCCTGTCTTAACGATCTCATTTCAACAGCATTTAATTCTGCTTACGTGCGTCTTCTGCCGTGTCCAGGTTTAAGTTTAGGTTTTCGATTAATAAATACATTTCAAAAAATAGGTGACAGGAAAATTATTCGAACAACAATTATTCGAATGCTCAATTTTACGAAAATCAATTTTACGAATGGCAATTATTCGAATCACATTTTTTCGAAAAACAATATTCCGAACACACAATTATCAGAATTTACAATTGTTCGAATTTTTATGACGTCATGTTGGTAGTATTGTGAGAGGAATAAACCATAGATTTTTATTATAATATACTAGATGTCGTAGTTAGCAAATTTTGTATGAATCGAAAACAAATGACTCACTTTTTGCACGGAGTACTACATCTACATAGTATATTATGTTTAATAAAAATCTATGGAATAAACAACATGGCGACGCACCGCGCTGTCAGATATCCTAGACCTACAAAACTTTGGTAAAAATATGTTGGTTAGGTTTGTTTGTAGTTATAATTGCGACTGGCGTGAGCCAGTTGCATTATATATTTAAAAAAGTAACTATAATATTAAAATAAAATAACTAAATTGGTGTGAATATTAGATAAACATAAACTGGTGTACAAACTAGGCTATCCCGCGCTGTCAAACATCAGTTATTAAAAATGTGCAAACATACGTACCCAACAATAATACAACAAGTAATAATAGTCTTCATCGAATATATTTTACTGGCAACAAATATGTCAAAGGAGGCAACATAATGACACAAAAATATATTAAATTCGGTTAATTGGTTTTACAACAAATGTTAGTTCAAATAATTTGCTTTCGGACAATTGTCATTCTGATAACTGATTTTCGAAAAATTGTTATTCGTACAATTGCGCATTCGAACAATTGTGTTTCGAAGAATTTTCATGTAATCAAAAAATACACCATTGTTTTTACTGTTGAATAACAGTAATGTGATACGTGTTTTGTTCAATAAATCCCAATTGAAAATTTGTTTTGCGTTAATACTACGGATGGAATTTGCCGCTGTCATTTTGGGAAACACAAAAAAATGTGAATAACATGAATGTTTGGATTTAATATGCGCGGCAAATAGTATCAGGTGAAATTAAAGAAATAAAAAGCGGAGTTTATGTGTTATTATTTCCTCTGGAAATTTCGAGAATCTCTCTACGGTTGCTGGTCTTTTTATAAAAATAAAAAACGGAGAAAATATTAAATAATACGTCTTCTCTCAAAAAGACTCCTTAATACACTTTTATACAGAATGTTTTAAAGGTGACGTTGTTTTCAAATTAAAAAAAAAACTATCACATATATTTTGTCACATGCTCCTGTTTTGAAATTTGGATAATTTGTTATACCTCCATGAACTTGTCTATCACTAATTATGCTATAATTTATTTCATTATATTCCGAACATATTTTTAATATGCGTTTTAGTTTATTCTATATTTTATCTTTTTTTAAGTTGTTGATAATAACAATTTAATGATTTTTTATTGTATACTCAAACGAGTGGATTGTGGCTAACTCTAAACATCCCGCTACATACTACATAAGTGTACTGTACATTGTTTCTTTTTGAATGGTTGACAATCCCTAAATTATGCATTTTGATTAAGTACATTACTATTAAATATGAAGCAAAGGAAGCTAAAGTTGCCATTCATAACGCAATTGTAGTGCCAACCTTGATGTATGCAAGTGAAACCTGGACATGGCAGAAGTCGCATGAAAGTAGAATAAATGCAGTGGAAATGAGATCGTTAAGAAGAATTTGTAATAGAACGATGTATGATAGAGTTAGAAATGAGGTCACTAGGAAAGAATGTAAGATGAAGAAAGATGTAGTAACTAGAATGAAAGTTAACACACTTAGATGGTTTGGTCACGTGGAAAGAATGAATGAAGAACGCTTGACGAAAAAAATATATAAGGCTGACAGGAATGGAAAAAGAGGTCGGGGGCGCCCAGGAAAAGGATGGCACGACCATGTGAATGATATTCTGAAAGAAGGAAATGTTAGAAGTCTGAACAATAGAAGAACATGCATGGGACGTAGCATGAATGTTGACGAGGCGGTGAATGTATGTCAATATAGAATAGTGTGGCGTTCTGTTCTCTCTGCCTACCCCGCGAGGGACATGGCGTGATGGTATGTATGTATGTATGTACTATTAAATATGTGTCAAGATAGTAGAGTCCGAGGGAATTTCTTTGGACCCATTGGACATGCGGACCTTGTAGCCACGAAGAGCAATTTTAGGGCTTTCGAGACTTTCTGTCTTAAATTCGGTGCACTATTATCTTCACTATCACTGAGCAGTGAGCCAGTTGTTTCAACATGATTAGCTCTCTTTGGCACATTAAGTGCAGTGTCTGCAAGGTTTTAGAGTTCTCCGGACTCTTCATATGTTCTTTGTGTTCTTTCAGAGTTTTGCAAGGGGCCGTTATTAGTCCCCATAAGCAGAACGGGTGGTGGTGGGGGAAGAACAGTAGAGTGTGGTTTACGGTTCTCTCTGCCTACTTTATTGGAAGATGGTGCGATAGTATTGAAGTAATAGTAGTGTACAAATATATACAATATCAATATGAAATTGATTACTAAATTTTTCCATAGAGAACATAGTTTATTAGACGATCCGGTGGCGGGCTAAACGTGAAGTCACAGGGAAATCTTTGTCCTAGACGAAAGGCTCCAAAGGGTTGACGGGGACGAAAGGGACTAAAGTTTATGTCGGTACTTGATCCAAGTTTCCATTCAGTGGACCCCCACGATTGAGGTTGGCCTCTTAGGGGAAGTTGTATGAAATATCCTTGATATTAGTTCCTTGTGTCGTCCGACGAGCTAGAAACTCTTAAACTTTCTTAATGGAGTGGGGTAGATGACTGCGAAATTATTGTTAATGAGGGGACGAAAGGGAATGAACGGATGAAAAGGACTGAAGAAACGAAAGGGACTGTAAGGATCAAAGGGAACTGCAGTCCCTTCTGTCATAGTCTCTTTAATTACCTCCATCTGATATAGATATTTCTGTAAACACCCGTTTTACATACTATATAACCATCGGATGAATTCAATGAACACAATTTTCTATAAAAAAAATCTGTAATCTTCCCGGATGTGTGCTGAACAAATCGACAAGTTACGTTGTATAAAACTTCAAATTCCGGTTATTGGGTTATCAATATGCACAGTCATTTAATTTTTTTAAGATTTACTTTCATAAATTTAAAAATGAACTAGTATCAATTCTTTTTAAAAATCATTTAATCGCTGCTAATAATGTAATATCGTTTAATATGTAATATTTTTTTATTTTTACTGTATCATATAGATCTTTTTGTTTTAGAGATTTAAAATCAATTTTTGTTGTACTTTAAATGTATATATTTCTAATGTATTTCCATCCTTGTTACTTTTTTGTCTTTGTAACTATTTTGTTTTTTTTTATCTTTTATATAATTTGTTATTAGACAAAGAATTTTGATTTCTATAAAAGGAAAAACATTTTTTATTTTCGTTTTCACTTTATGTTCTCATTATTTCTTTTTTCTCTTGATTTATTGTATTCTATGTATATAATTTTTTTTTATACTTTAACATTGAATAATGTTGTCTGTTTACTTAAGATGACGTATTTTTATTTTTGTATTTTTTATGTAAACGGTTTTCTTAACAGTAAAACAAAAAAAAAATCACATATGACATAAAAATATACAAATTATATTACCGATTTCACCAATAGAAAAAGGATGCGCACTGGTAAACGCAACCACTCCCAGGTGCCAGACATACCTTTTTATACCTATAGGTATTCAATAAGAAAGAAAAATTAACGCTGTGGAAATGAGGTCCCTAAGACGAATGTGTGGTAGAACGAACTATGATAGGATAAGCAGGAATATGGACATCGGACGATAATGCAAGATTGAAAGAGATATTGTGAGTAGAATGAAAGTAAATACACTACGATGGTTCGGACATGTGGAGAGAATGAACGATGAGCGCCTGATAAAGAAAGTATACAAGGCTGAAAAGAGTGGAATGAGAGGTCGTGGCCGCCCGAGAAAGAGTTGGCATTATCATATAAATGAGATTTTGAAAGATGGTAATATACGAAGTCAGAATAATAGGAGAGCATGTATGACGCGATGCATGGATGTAAATGAGTCAAATATGTAAGTATGTCAAGATAGAGGTGTCTGGCGTTGCCTACCCCAAGTAGGGATACGGCGTGATGGTATGTATGTAAGAAAACCAGTCATACACAAATGTTTTTTTTTGACGTTGCTATTTCTTAGACGAATAGTAGTAGAGAGTTTTGATTTGAAAATCTCATAGAACACCATTCATACAAATATTACATGATGAAAATCTCATAGAACACCATTCATACAAATATTCCATGATGAAAATCTCATAGAACACCATTCATACAAATATTACATGATGAAAATCTCATAGAACACCATTCATACAAATATTACATGATGAAAATCTCATAGAACACCATTCATACAAATATTACATAATGAAAATCTCATAGAACACCATTCATACAAATATTACATGATGAAAATCTCATAGAACACCATTCATACAAATATTACATGATGAAAATCACATAGAACACCATTCATACAAATATTACATGATGAAAGTCGATTCCCGGACAATAGATTGTCCGTAGTCGATTGATCGAACGCCCTTCACCGAATGGACAATTCCCCGTGTGGACAGTTGATCTTGGACAGTTCAATGTAAAAAAAAAATCAGAACAATTTAAAGTATCATTATTCGTAGCAATCATTATTCAAATAAACAACAGAATTTATACCTGTTGAGAAATTGATATAAATAAAAAAAAAACTCTTCACTGTTCCAGTGATGAAAAAAAAACACCTTTTACAGTGTTAACTTGGAATGGTTGTTCTACACGTTTTAAGGCTTGTCTATATTTAAAAATAACAATGTTCTTCTTGACGTAAATATACCTTCATTACATCATATAATATACCATGTAATGAATTTATAAACCTTTGTCATCTCTTTGTATCATGTTATTTCGCAAAGGATTTTTCTTTAAATACCTAATACTCATGTTATTTTACATACAAGATATCCCCTTGTTTTTCATACTCACAAAAAATATTTTTGTAAATTTTAAGTATAGGTAGTTTATTTAACATATTTTGAACGAGATTTTTTCCCCGTTGGATGAATAGTAATATACATATGTATTGGAATAAAAATTATATTGAAACATACTGTTCTTTCTACGTAGGTAAATTTTTGAGATGTAAATAAAAGTCGTTTGAATCTGTTCAAATAAAAGAAAAACGTTACTTATATACTCCTCTTCTATGAAATAAATGTTTCTCAAATAAAACATATTTGTTTTCATCAATTCTCAGCAGGTATCATATAGAGAGTGTATACAATGAGTCTTGTCCTGATATTTTTGTGGGTGTATGAAGTCAAATGAAAAATAATAATTGTGTCATTTGTTCCTACCTACAACGATTGATAACGCTGTTTTTCACAGAAAACAGTTTATTTCTTATTCCTTTATTTTTTTATGGAAATTCTCTCACGTTCTGGAAAAAACGTAATGTTTTCATTATTGTTTAAAGAATGGATAGAACAATTATAAAGGGCTTGTCAGCCATACGTAAATAAATATGTACATTGGTAAAAAATAACCGCAGAGAAAGGTGTAACGTGTGAAGATATCATAAAAACTTGGTTTTTTCATATTATTAATAGGTATATATTATACATGCTGTGAGGTATCGGCTAAGAATAGTGCTTCCATCCTTTTTTATAAGGTATCATTGTTTTTGGGTGACCCGTATGTACATACGAGTCGAGTAATCGAATATACAAGAGACTTAAAAATACATCTCACATAGTTCAGCAATGTGGTTCACAACACATTCTGAATGTTGCCCTTTTAGCTGAGGCTGATGTGTACGGATATACGCATATGCCGTTCTTTCTTTATATGGTAATGCACACCCGCACACTTGTCGCTGGTTAACTCACATTAAGGGATATTCCGTGATGGTATGAACGATAATATGTAAAAAAAAAAATAGAACAAAATATGATATAACTATAGTCGGCATTCGTGGCTCAGTTGGTTAGATATTTGAATCCTGAGCCAAAGACTACGGGTTCGACAAACGATGAAGACACAATTTTTAATTGTGTTTTCAATCTGTAACTGTGAGAAAATAAATATCATCAACTCAAGTTTTCAGAATGTGAAACTTATGTATAGATGATAATATTTCGTTTACTACCCACATTGCATATTGTGAGCAAGCGAAGGACAGTTAATATTTTCGACTTGTACCTACCTATGGATACCTTTCACGCTCTTATTCTGTCTCTTCAGCCCTCCTTCGTCCAGTAATGGACATAAGCCTCCCCCTGAGACCTCCACAGCTCCCTATCGCGAGGAGACTGCATCCGTCCGTCTCCAGCCACTCGTCTAATATCATCAGACCACCTTGTATGAGGTCTTCCAACACTTCTTTTGCCCGTTCTAGGTCGCCACTCTAGCACTTTGTTCATCTGGAGTCTGGTTCGGGCGACAATCCCTGCCCAGCTCCACTTCTGGTTGGCAAACTTTTGGACAACGTCAGTTTTCTCTTATATACAAGTTTTTTTCTATTTCTTAACGAAATACCCAGCATTCTCCTTTCCATGGCTCTTTATGCTACAGCGAAATTATGTAGCATTTTGTTATTATTTTTGTCATGTATTATGTGATATTTTGGAAATGTCATTGATTATAGTTTACGTCAATTTCTCTAGGAATTTCACAAAGATAGTGCTTAGTATGCTGTTGTAACTTAATTTAATTTTTTGTACTAATATATTTTGTACTTACCCAATTATGCAATTATTTTTAATGGTAATCGTGTAAAATATTTAAAGGTTTTCCCCTGTTTATTTTCCCAAAAAAAAATATAATAAAATAACTTGTTAAATTAATATTTGACATAGAACTTGTTAGTTGCTCTATAAGCAACACAAAAAAGTTCTTACATTTTAAAATGAAGGTTGATGTAGTATAATGGGACGTGTGTACTTGTGTTAACAAGATGGCGACCCTTAGTTATAAAGTAACTAGGGGCAACTTCAGGGATCCCCTATTGAAGCCGCATCCTCATTACTTTCAGCCAACTAAGTACCAACTAGGTACACGATGTGTAGGTTCCCACTATAAAGGTTCACTTTTGAAATCCCTTGGGACTCATGGGAATGAGGTGTCGTTAATGGTAAAAGAGAGTATGCGATACAAAAGATATTATAAATTATTGGAAAATGTCGTGAGATCTCCCAACGATATATCGACACACAAAAAGTCTGATCGTTAGATTGAAATACTATTTAATTTATTTATTTTATTTCAGAAAACTACAGTTCTGTAAATTATGAGGTGGTATAAAAATTAGTATAAGCCAATGATGTTTTCTTCTTATTAAAAATGAATGAAATAAAAATATTTAAATAAGAATGCTGAGCAGTAGGTAAAAGAATAAGATTAATAAAAAAAAACGATTGATAAAAAAAAAATACAATACATAATGAGAATACAACGAGGAAAAGGAGGGATTATTGGTGTGAAGGAAGGAGCTGGAAATATATAAAGGGAACTGGGTTGAAATATATCTTTATTTGTTTACGATGATTTTCTAAGGAGCCATGGAAAATATCTGTGTGTTCAAATTTTAGATTATTGTCATGTAAATTCTGTAAATCAAATAACAAAAATATCTGACACAAGTCTTAACATAAAAGTCTACTTAAATAGTTAAATTTAAAATAAACTATCAAATTCAACGCCTTTTAGCATAATGCACATATTTAATCAAAGCTCTGTTGTGAGTCAAATAGAAGACACAGCTTTTAATAAGGTTTAAAGATCGCTTTGTTAACAGGGAGTGTTGCAAGCTTCAAGAAATTCATCCCGACTATACAAAGTAGGTACCACCTACCTTTACAGTAGTGAGCGATCTGTCAGCTTTTGTTGAAGTTAGAAGTTGTCTTGAAATGTGTACTTTTGGTTGAAATGTTGCATTTTGTGACACATTGAACAATAGAGCAGTTAGTAGAATAGCATTTAGTATTATAGTCACAGAGAAATTCTATATCAAAGCAATAATTGCTAAATCTATATCAATAAAATAAAGTGTCCTGACTGACTGACATACTCACTCATCAACGCACAGCCCAAACGGCTTATCGTAAAAAAGTTAAATTTAGAAATCAAATAGTAAAAAAACATTCCACTAAGGAAGTATTTATAGAAATTCCACCCCTAAGGGGGTGAAAATTAGGGTTGAGGGTTTTTTAGAATATCTCGGAAATTAGACGTGATATGAACTTGAGATTTGGCATATCGATACATCTATTAAAATTAGTAATAGGGTGTTACTTTAAAGGATGAAAATAAGTGTATGGAAATAGGAATAATTTTTAAGTGCTTATTTATAAGCCAAAAACTAATTTTATCAGAATTTCCCAAAATTGGTTTTCTAATTGGTATTTATGTGCTTCGTCGACCTCACCAAGGCGTTTGACAGAGTCAAGCTGGAGGACTGCGTATAGGTATGCAATCAAAAAAATATTTTATATACAAATTTAACAATATGATGAAGAAAATAACCATCATTGTTTTCATGTACTCACTGCTGGTAACAAAACAATTGATTATTCCTTTCTAATGTAGCTACTAAAAAGGGTCCTGGCCATGTAGAATATGTCCAAGGACCTAATCATTTCCATATTATATGCGGTAAGGCATCGATACAATGGCGAATTCTAAGAAGCGTTAGTATTTTTTTCTATTAAAAGAACGTTGGGGTATGCCTTGACATGTAACTACCTATAATAATAGTGTAGTGAACTTCCGACGTCCTAGGGGGCAAGTCCGGTAAAGCAGTGAAATCAAACCCTGTTGATTACCCATATCATGAATATAATTATCATAATAGAGTTCCATAGTATCTAAAGATAACTCCATATGAAAACTATATCCATGATATGGGTAATCGTAAGGGTTTTGCCTTCACCATTTGATGGGAATTGACCCCCTGGGTTGAATTCCCAGCAACGGAGAATCTATTTCTGATGCAGTTCCTACTGGTGAATTGTAAATAATTGCCCTCTGGCAATGAATTCTCTACTTTCGCGTTAAAATTAGTAAACAAGACCGATGGACAAAAGTTGTGATGGACTGGGGGCCAAGAACAGGAAACATAAAAAAATGGCAGGTCCAGAATGGCGAAGAATGGCACAGGATAGAGACCAGTGGAAGTTCAAGCGGGAGGCCTTTGTCCAATACTGGACTCTGAGTAAGTAAGTAAAGTAAGTAAAATAAAAATCATTCCGTGTTCCTCATGGGGTAGGCAGAGAGGACAGCACATTACAATTTTTTTTTATCTTGAGACTCATGCATCGCCTCATCAACATGTTCATATATGGTATAAATAAATGTATCATTTGTTTGCATTTCCAACGTTTAATAAATATAGTCAGGAGACCAATAAAAATACGTCGACAACATCCACTAGAAAACAAATTGCTTTTACCGCACAGACCACCGCAAATGCCAATATGGTAGATTCAAATAATGCCAGTTCATCAGTCGACCGGAAATAATAATATTTAGCCTCACGGGCAGCAAATTAAAAAGTGATTTACGTTTGGCAAATATTTATATACGGGCATTGCAAGTTGGTAGCTGGGTAATTTTCATTAGACCTTTTCACAACTACCATATAATGTGTCTACTGATGCCATGCCTTGTAAATTGACAACTTTGAAATGCGGAAAGTTCAACGTTAATATATTTTCTGCCTGTTTCGAGATCGAATGAGTTTAGCTCCAAAGTAAACATCCTACATTTTACCTACGAAGCGATTCGAAGGAACACACCTCAAATTTTACAGTAGGTAGGTACCTACCTTTATTTTTTTGACAAACTATTTAACATCTCAATGGAGACGAAGTTGGAATATTATAGAAGAACCAGGAACTCTGTCATCGGCTGGTTTGCATGATCACTTTATGCGCTTGCGCAACGTTCGCAAATTATGCAGATTATGCTTTCTTATAGAGTTCCTTTATCAATGGAATTTTTGAAAGTTCTCCTGAAATTTGGACATTATTCCTATTGCCATCTATAAAGCAACGAAGAAACTATTTTTGTAACGCCATCTTTTGAGAAATTGGTTTATTTGTAACAATGAAAGCAACATGGCAGAAGACGCATGAAAGTAGAATTAACGCGGTTGAAATGAGGTCACTAAAACGAATGTGTGGTAAAACGATGTATGATAGAATAAGAAATGAGGATATTAGACGAGAATGTATGATTGAAAGAAATATCGTAAGTAAGATGAAAATAAATGCCCTAAGGTGGTTCGGCCACATAGAAAGAATGAGTGATGACCGTCTGACAAAAAAAGTATACAAGGCTGATAAAAGAGGAATGAAAAGTAGAGGTCGGCCAAGAAAGAGTTGGCACGATCACATAAATGGGATTTTGAAAGATGGAGATGTTAGAAGTAAGAATAATAGAAGAGCGTGTATGAGACGATGTATGGACGTGAATGAAGCGAGGAATGTATGTCAAGAGAGAGGAGTCTGGCGTTCGGTTCTCTCTGCCTACCCCAAATAGGGAAATGGCGTGATGGTTTGGTATGGTGTGAAAGCAACATTCCTTATAAATGAGGTGACGGTATTCTTGCACAGATGTCACCTCTGAACATAGTGATATTCCGAAATCGTCTCTTTTGTAATATATATATATATATATATATATATATATATATATATATATATATATATATATATATATATATATATATATATATATATATATATATATATATATATATATATATATATATATATATATATATATATATATATATATATATATATATATATATATATATATATATATATATATATATATATATATATATATATATATATATATATATATATATATATATATATATATATATATATATATATATATATATATATATTTTTTTTTTTTTAAATATTAGGTATTAATTTGCATATTATAAATAGATTCAGTTGCAAGATTGCAACACAGATCAAAGTGTACTTTAAAGAATTCACTTATATCTTCTAAATTCTCTGCATGGTTGGAATATATTATTGTCTTCTTACATTATACCTACTATGCATTTCTTATGCAATGCGGTGGTTCACCAGTGTTGAATGGAATGGGAATATCTGGACGTGATCCAAAATTTTTCAAATTTAAGTCATTCGTTTTTGTGTTAAGTGGGTTTTCTAGGAAAATGCGAAATATATATCCTTGCCGTGTGTAGGCGATCCTTACTGAAACATGAAAAATGAAATTTTATTACGTGTTTCGAGCAAGGAGTACCTTCTTTTTATATAAAATTTCCACAGTTATTTCTGAACCTAAGAATATTTTCAGAAGAAAGGCACAAAACCAAACAGTTTTTTTTTTTGATATTATTAAAATAAATAAATAAACACTTTCTTGCACCCTGCGCTAGTGGCGAGATTATTGCCAAATGGCAATTTCTTCCAACTAACATGAAAAAACAATTTAAATAATTTTTCCTCTGCTGGGTATCGAACACAGGACGCAAAACAAACGGCTTACCAACTGTGCCACGGCGGTCGGCATATGAAAGCCTAAAACAAAGTGGTTTTTCTATAAACTCATGGCCTGTCTTTTTGATCTGCTGTTCTTTCTATATTTGCAATTTCCATTCAATCTACCAAACTACTATACTGGTTGAAAAAAAAATGCTCCCTTGCACCCTGCGCAAGTGGCGAGTTTATTGCCATATTACTATTTCTTTCAACTTACGAGTGTTTCCAGCACATACATAGAAGCAAGAATTGTGTGAGAAATGAATTTAAATAAATTTCTCATCCGCTGGTTTCGAACACAGGAACTCTGCACAGAATCCAAACGGATTATCAACTCGGTGGTCGGCACAGATGAGGAACTAAAAACTCTTGATAGTTGACTCTTGAGCCAAAAGCCCCGAATTCGATACCCAGTGGAGACACAAATTTCACTGTGTTTTCTCTAGATTTGTGAAACGATTAATATCACCAGTCTAGAGATTATGGCAACTTGTAACATTATTTAAATAAATATCTGACAAAGCTATCCAAAAATAAGAAGTTTATACATAAATGATTTCTCACTTTTTTAATATGTTGTTCTGCACAAATGATTTATTAAAAAAACGCAAAACTGCAAAATTTATAGGTATTTTAACAAGTTTTCGAAATAAATTCAAGTTTTCTACACATTCGATAAGAAAGACGTATTATCAATATTAATCTTTACACCAAGATCAAAACCAATTAATCCCGCAATAGATATTATTATTATGTAGCTATTTCCAGGAATTTCAAAGTTTTGATCTTATCTACACTTGTCAACAGATTTACCAATGGCGTACGGGGAAAAACTTGGGATTATTGAAAAGCCGTTTTGAAGCTTTGAGATAACATCAAATATGTGTGTTATTGTACGAATTTGTGAGTATATAGATACTTACATTTTATTCTATAGATAAACTTGTATGACAAAAGTTCGAAACTTTTACACCCCCTCTTCGAATCGACCACATATTTAAATAAATTAAAGCTGCACCGTTCTATAATTGATTGAATTTTAAGGCCCTTGTATACCCTGGGCATACGGATGTACACAAATCTTCTTCTTCTTCGATGGCGCTACAGCCCAAATCGAGCCTTGGCCTCCGTTAACTTTCGCCTCCATCCAATCCTGTCCTCTGCTGGGAGTTTCCAGCTCCTCTCCTGGAGAAACTGAGCCGCATCCTTTCTGACCTCATCCTCCCACCGCAGCCTTGGTTTTCCTACCCTTCTTCTCCCACCCGGGTGTCCAGTCATGATTCGTTTCGGCACCCGTGAGGTTGGCATTCGTTGTACATGTCCAGCCCATCTCAGCCTAAGTAATTTCATGTGCGTTGAGATACTTGGGGTCTGGTATATGTTGTACAACTCATCGTTGCGTCTATTGCGCCATTCATCGCCATCCTTCACGGGTCCGCATATTCTACGGATGTACACAAATATGCATACTAAATTATCTTCTTATTTATGAAACACGAAAAAATATTGTATATCACCTAATCTGTGATACACAATATGTTTTCGTAAAGAAATGTTAAAATTTAGTTTTTTTTTCTAAATAGCTAGAGTTGTAATTGAAATATTAAAATAGTTATAAACCCAGCAGGTAGATTTTCATATTCTCTTTCGATTGGAGTTAAAATCTACTTCATAGGCCTTGTAGTTTTATAGTTACATACACTAAAAATTAAAATAGGGATTAACTCAAACTAATTTTACAAGAAAAGTATTAAATTTTAATTAAAAAAAAATCATGTAATAGAATAAATATGCAAAACAATTCATTCATACGCAATCGTAGTGCCAACCCTGACGTATGCAAGTGAGACCTGGATATGGCAGAAGTCGCACGAAAGCAGAATAAATGCAGTTGAAATGAGATCGCTTAGAAGAATTTGTAACAGAACGATGTATGATAGAGTTCGGAATGAAGATACAAGGAAAGAATGTAAGATAAAGAAAGATGTAATTAACAGAATGAAAGTTAACACATTGAGATGGTTTGGCCACTTGGGGAGAATGAAGGAAGAACGCCTGACGAAGAAAATATACAAATCTGACAGGAACGGAATAAGAGGTCGCGGGCGCCTAAGAAAAGGATGGCACGACCATGTAAACGATATTTTGAAAGATGTAAATGTAAGAAGCGTGAACAACAGACGAACATGTATAAGACGATGTATGAATGTTGAGGAGGCGATGAATGCGTGTCAAGATAGAAAAATGTGGCGTTCGGTTCTCTCTGCCTACCCCGTGAGGGACATGGCGTGATGGTATGTATGTATGTATTCATTCATACCATCACGGCATATCCCACAATGTGGGGTAACCAGCGAAAGGTGTGCGGGCGTGCATTGCCTTATATAAGGGAGAACAACACATCTATGTATACCCACACACCAGTCTCGTTTCACCAAAAAAGGCACTACATTCAGAATGGGTGGTGAACCTCATTGCTGAACTATGTGAGATGTTATTTTTGCCTGTTGTATGCAAAACAAACTGTCCTATATTTCAGACGTATCTTTTAAGGTACGTAAGGATAAGATTTTCAAAATATACTAAATAGCTTACTATAGCCACTTAAGTAATTAAAACGTAATAATCATCTGGGGAATATTATAAAAAAGTTGTCCTTTCGCTCAATTTGATTAAATTTTTAAACGTTGTTCAATTTGAATTATTTTAAGGTTATTTTATTTTGATCTTAAATTAAAAAAAAAGTTTTATACTACCAAACTAAAGATCACCAACGCGACTGCCATTATACTTTATTCGCTACTGCACATAATGACCAAGTAATCAAAGTGATAATAATGATCATAACATTCTTTAATTCCACTTTTTCCTTTTGTTGAATAAAAAATATAATCCATTGTTCTTTGCTCATTGATTTCATTGCTCTCATCTGCTAGACTAATCCAAAAAAAATAGTTTAAAAAATACATTATTGGCAGAGAATACCAACGCAAATGTTGTAATGCAAATAAAAATGGCGGAAAATTTAATTATTTCGGCTTTCCAGGATATGATACCTATACAACTGATGCAACTTAATTTTCAGACCGTATTATTTGTTGGCGTTATAATTTTTAAAAGCGCATTTCGGAGTTTAAAATTGAATGCTCTTTGATCGGAATACACAATTTTTATTTTTGATACCAATTTACATGTTAATATATGCAAATACTGAAAACCTTTGTGACTTTCAATATTATGCAAAAGTGGTCGTATTTTAAATATTCTATTATGTCTTTTTGATTATACAGCAAAACAATTTGTTTTTTTTTGTTAGTTTTTAATTTATTGTACTAATAATATTATACGAAATTGGTAAACCGATAGTTAAAATCGTATGGATTTATTTCTTTATGTCTCCTAAACCCAGAATATGTCCTTTTATGACTGAAAATTAAAGGTTATTGCTGAGGTTTTCTCAAATTGTAATACATACTTTCTCCCTTTTCGATATTTTATATGTTTTTAAATAGTTCATAAATGCCAACATATATCCAACTCAATGTCGTTGTTTGAATATAGAACAAACAATCACACTTCTCAATTTACATAGTTTATTACAAAATTATAACACATTTTTAAGTAATCGCAATTAATGTATTTTTTAAACTAAACACACATAACTTATTACTTTTCCCTGTTAAACAAACGACTGTTTCGTTGATATAATTAATCGAAATATAAATAAACGAGAAAATACAATGTTTGAAATAAAATACGTTCAATGAACTCAAGTAGGTACCTACTTTGTTTTCTAAGCAGCTTTGATTTATAAGTTAAAAAAGTAGATATTATTAATAGTCAAGAAGTGAGCTGGCAAAGTCATAAACAATTCCTTTTTAATGAATGTTTTTTTTATATTTCTTTCCTTATTGAATATAGGTAAGAAAAAGTTATGTCTGGCATCTGCGAGTGATGAAAATTGCAGATTTTATGACCAATTATATGTATCTTTTAAAGTCAAAATCTGCAATTTTCACCTGTAAACAGGATACGCACTGATAAACCCAACCACTCCCAGGTGCCAGACTTACCTTTTTTATACCTGTAGGTATTCAATTAGAAAGAAAATATCAAGAAACAAGTCATTCAATAATGATTAATAGAAAACGTTGCTATCTCTCGGACTTACATACATAGTCACATTATGTTTTTTGAGGTACGTAGAACGATGAATGTAGAGGAAAAAAATCCTAAAGGGTCTTTTTCGTAACGATAGGGACAAATTTAATGCACTTTGGCGTATTTTTATTGTGGTTTTCCTCAGAAAGAATAAATTTGTCTTTGAATGTTACCGCCGCGTCTAGCAACTCAGTGTGAAGATAAAACTCTTGAAGCAAGAGTGCATTTTAGACTCACTCGAAAGATGTCGTCGGCGGTTTCTTTGTTATGAAAAATTCCCTTTTTATTTTATGACATCTCCATAGCGAAGGTGTTGGTCTACATCGCTGCGGTCGCAGATCTAGTCAGTTCACTCGTCTTGCGACTAGAAATCAACGGGCAGTCCAGTTAATTATTATATACACCTGTGGCGTTTCAACCTAGTGAGAATCTTGGCCATCTGAAGCAAACATCGTCACTCCACACTATCATTTTTTTTGCTACGTCAATTATCGAGATGCAGGACATGCAGATCGAGCCATCTTAATTCTCGTCTCTTTTCTTTAATATATCATTTTATCTCTTCTTTAATTTATCATTTAATCATCCATTCAATCATGAAGAATCAATGAGTATATTAAAATGTATAAGAATAAAATAAATTTTAAAAATTCGACTTCAAAAACATAAAATCTAAAAAAAGTATAAAGAAGAAAAAATTAAAGAGTGTAAAATTATTGCCTTATTTAATTAAAAAGCATGCCAATTTTACGTCTAACACAATACATATACATATGACAAAAAAACACATTATTGACAAAATATTTATCACTTTAACGATTTACTTTTACGTGCGTCGACTTTAGAAAGTAATTTTATGTAAATAAATATATAGATTTTTTTATCACATTTTTCATTTTTTATTTCTTTTTGAATTTAATATTTTTATTATAATAAGTTAATATGTAAATATTCTAAGGTAGAGGCGTTTACATTGTGGAAATTCATTTTAATTAATTATTAAAATAACAATATAACTTTGTTTATTTCCACTTATTAATTTTTATTCCACAACTAGTTTCAAGAACTAACGTTCTCTTCTTCAGGTGGGTATAAACTAAATATAAAAGCTATATATAAAAGTTTATACCCACCTGAAGAAGAGAACGGTAGTTCTTGAAACTAGTTGTGGAATAAAAATAAATAAGTGGAAATAAACAAAGTTATATTGTTATTTTAATAATTTATTAAGTTAATAGGTCTTCATATTTTACTTACTTACTTCCGATGGCCATACAACTACGGTAGAGCTTTAGCCTCCTGAACAATAGCTTTCCAAGCCTTCCTGTCAGCTGCAGTGGACTCCCAGTCATCACAAGCATTCAGCACGTTCAGATCTCGGGTAACATTGTCCATCAATCTCTGCCTTGGTCTTCCCAGGGGTCTCTTGCCCACCGGGTTATTTTGCAAGATACGTTTTGTGGCTCTTTCTTCCCATGATCTGATAACATGTCCAATCCAAGCTAATCTTCTGGACCTGATTTCGCTGGTGATTAAAGGTTGTCCTGACAATTCCTGGTCTTGGGCCTAATATTTTACGCAATATCCTGTTTTCAAACGTTAGCAGTCTTTGTTGGTCCTTGAGTGTCATGCACCAGGACTCGGCACGATACAGGATTACTGGTTTAATAAGGCTATTATAACTGATTTAATAAGGCTTCAACTTAGCTTTGGAAAGGGTAGTGCAAGGTATTGAGAATACACCAGATGGTATACCGTTAGGGGGAATACACAAAATTTTTGGGTATGCAGACGATATAGCCTTGGTAGAAAAAGAACACCATGACTTGGAGGATATGTACTCCACCATCAAGAATCAGGCTGTCACAATGGGACTTAAAATCAACACCCAGAAGACAAAGTACCTCTACCTATCCTAATTAAATTACTTTAGGAAGCCACCCTATAATGATGTGGTTGTCAGTGGGGATAGGATAGAAGAAGTGGATAAGTTCACGTATCTGGGTAGCATTCTTACTAACACCAATGAAATGAGCGTTGAGATAATGTCCCGAATTCAAAGTGGCTCAAGAGAAGCAGCAGCACTGGGAGCATTCCTGTCTCCAAAGTCCATATCCCGAAGAGTGAAACTCCAGGTCTTCATATTTTGGTGAGTAAATATTTTTTTCCTCTCTTTCTGTTTATGTATTTATCATGTATGTACCCTATGATATTTTTGCATTATTTGCCAAAGGCAAATTAATTAATAAATGATATAAAATATCTGCCGAAGTCCGCCCTACATGGAAGCGGATCTATCTACGGGTGATTTAGTGTAAGTACCACCCTGAGTCATGAAGTCAAGGACGAATAAAATAAAGTACCTATCCCCTTTTCAAGACAAAAATCAATATCGCAATATGTAAGACATTTAAGCTGTACATATCACAAGCCCATTTGCAAATTGAAGACTTTGATGATTTTTTCTCATGAATTCTATCATCGGAACTCGATTCAACTTTTATGTGCGATCGCCACTTAAGCACTCTTATTAAAAAATAAATAATTCAAATTATACGATGTTGTAAAGAGTTATTATCGCTGAAGTGCAAATTAAAGAATTTTATCATTTTCTCATAGATTGGATAGTCAGATATTTGGTCAAATTTTAAAAGAACCAATCGGAAGATATCTACATTCTATTTAATAAAGACTCATTCGAATCAAATAACGTGGTAAAAAGTAATCGCTGAGTAAACATAAAAAAAAACGTTGAACTCGGTTTGAAAAGATCAAACATTATCTTTCCTAATGAGGTTTTTATTTTTGGTAGAGAAAGCTTAAGTAGTTTGCTTGTCTTGTGTAAAACATTTGTTGACTTCTCATAAACAGCGTGATCTATTATATAATATACAAGAGAGGTGGTAAAAAGATATTAAGACGAGTATCTGGAGGCGGTTGGATGGGGTATGCCCAGGATAGAGAGCTCGGGAGGTCTCAAGGGAGAGGCCTATGTCCATAACTGGACGAAAGAGGGCTGATATGATGATGAATTTAAATAAACATTTTTTTTAAAAATTGATTAATGCTGTTTTAATGTCAACCGTTGTCTTGGATCAATGACTCTAAACATTCCAAGTAAATGTAAGAACTAAAATATGTATTCGTATATCTATTGACTAGAAGAACTCCAAGTTTTTCTCAGACATAATGGTTGTACTAGTTCAATGTAAAGAGAGCTTTATAGTGGGATGATGCAAAACTCAAATTGCTACAATTTTATACGCGTATTAAGCTTGGAAACTCCATTCAAAAGGGTGACACGCTTCGTATATCCTAATATCGCTATCTCTCAAGAAAATGAACTCACATCATAGCGAGCGAAACAGTTTTATTCGCAAAGCCAAGCTTCATGCGATTACCTATGACAATATTATGTTCTCAACTAAATATGTATTCGTTCTTTATGTTGAGTTCTGAAATATGAGTAAATATGAAAATGTTCACAGCCCAAATTTATAGACACGACATAAACAAAATTTCTTGGTACACACCACGTGACTCTGTCACCAAATTTCGGTGGCAGTCAATGAAACGTACCTACTTGAATATTTTCGAAATAGTTCGGAATGAAAATTTAAACAGTTCTCAACACTAATATTAAAAAGTACGTACACGTTGTCAACAAAAGGATGTAAATTTCGAAAAGCAAATACTATAACTGCTATATAAATGTGTCAGATTTATATTTAAACGTTGAATGTGTTTGGGATATCCTCATTCCATCTCACTTTGTGTATCAATACCCTGACCTAAAGTCATAGTTTATGTCAGCTTTGTATATTCCTTACTCCATAGAGAATATCAAATTTTAATTATTACAATTTACTTCGTCTGAACTAAGATTGAGTTTTTATTTTTTTTTTATTTCCTTCATAAAAAAAGTGAATATTATTTGGTTAATACCACTAATAAATAAATAAAAACCTTTAAAAATTATATCTGAGTTTTTCATATAACGTACATACTTCTATCAACAATACTCACAGACAACGTTCCCTTTAATTTTTCTATTGTGTGTGCGGATTTTCGACGCATCTGTGCAGTGGCGGTGCGGTAAATTTACACCCCCCCCCTCCATAAACACACATACAATTTTTCATTAAAATGTATATTTTTAGGGTATTTATTAATTACAGTGATTTTATATAATAACAACAATGACAAAGATAAATTTTGAAATAAATAAAAAAGATAACTAAAATCTGGCAAGGGAAACTTTCTTATATAATATTGACTGTGCGGAGGGTAAAACATGTGTGCGGAGACATTACAGGCAACATTCCTCACAGAGTAAGGAGTATACTCCATAGTCTATGTTGTGTGTAAATAAAAGAAGAAATATATTTTTAAATAAATTAATTCAATCGTATTTGTGTGGCTATTATAGAATATGGTATATTATAGTATGGTATGGAATAATTGTATACTCTCTTAATTTTACAATACAAAAAAATAAAAAAGGTAGGTATTTATATTAGCATAATATAAAATCACATACACAAATGTCACTTTTATGCGATGCAATTAAAAAAATGACTAAATTAATGAAGTGAAATATTATATAAAAATAATATCTTTCTTAGTATTTTTACTAGAAAAATAATATCTCGTAAAAAATAGACACATTACTTTTTTGAAAAGTATAAAACACTTGCTTCAATAAAACTTGCTATGCATAGCCCAAATATTTTCAGGGACTCAATATTATAAAAAAAATATATACATTTATTTCTCAAAAAGGACATTTATTTTTCCAATTACTCGTTAATAAGAAAACAAATCTCTTTATACACTTTGGTTTCCATAAATGTAATAAATAAATATGTAGAAGTATTTGACAGTCAACATAATTTCAACGATTCCGTGGTTTAAAGGAATTAATTATATTAATAATGTCATATCGCCATCAATCGCTTGTACGCCCATTGGGTATAGCTGTATCAAAACATAACTCAAATATAACATAGTGAAGGAAGCCACTGGTGACTGCCGATTGGAGGAGAAGACGTCGAGCCTCGTTTTCTTAAATCGTGAAAAAAAAAACATTCAAAATAATTTTATTTTAAAATAGTTTTGATAAATCCCCTTTGAACAAGAATAGAAACGATTCTTGCTGATATTCAATTGATAAAATACTCTCTTTTACAGAGAGTGATTTTCTTAAATGGTCGGTGATTTGATTTTTCAATAAACTTGTTGTAAAACAATTGGCTTTATTTAAAATTTTAATAATATATTTTTCCAGACAAAATAGTACTGTATACAAGTTAGAATTAAAATTGTTTACTAGAGGAGGTCTAAATCTAGAATGCCTTTCTCTTGTTCTTTATAACAACTTTTCATTGTTCCCCATTCAATATTATTTATTCATTTAATTATTCATCCTTGCATAGAAACAACAGCTGAATAATTAATATAGAATATTAAATTTTCCAGTTGGGCGATATCTTTCTTAATACTCTTTTATTTCTTTAACAACACGTTTCAATATAATCAATCAAATGGTTCTGAACCAAACTATACAACTATCACTTTATCACATCTTCCACAGATGTCACTTTTCATCTAGGTTGTTTTTATTTAGGATTAATTATAACATATCAATATTTTACAACTTTAAAATTATTTTCCGATTTCTTAAAGTTGGACGACATCTTTTTTTTCTTTGACAACACGTTTCAATATAATCACTCAAATGGTTCTGAACTAAACTATACAACTATCACTTTATCACATCTTCCACAGATGTCACTTTTCATCTAGGTTGTTTTTATTTTGGATTAATTATAACATATCAATATTTAACAACTTTAAAATTATTTTCCGATTTCTTAAAGTTGAACGACATCTTTTTTAACACCCTTTTATTTCTTTGACAACACGTTTCAATATAATCACTAAAATGGTTCTGAACTAAGCTATACAACTATCACTTTATGATATCTTCCATAGATGTCACTTTTCATTTAGGTTGTTTTTATTTTTTATTAATTATAACATATCAATATTTTACAACTTAAAAATTATTTTCCGATTTCTTAAACGAACATAAAATATATGCATGACTAAGGGTTAGTTTATAAATTCAATCGTCAGATAAAACAAACGTGCGGCGAAGGTTATTATGAAATTATTTTTAAATATTGATTCTTGTATGAAGGTTTCAACTGTCTAAAGAACAGGACACAGATCAGCGTCACATGGTGTATGGACAAATTCGAATTCCGGAGGAGTTTCCTAAATACAACCGAATTCCAACTAGATTCTCCTGAGACTGAAAGAGTGCTGTTGTGAGATACAACGGAGGGCACACAAAGGATCATATTTAATACACCAACGGAAGCCCTACCTCCAGGAAATGACAAACCGTGGTCAATGTGGAAAACCCTTAACAGGTTGAGGACTGAGGTCGGTCGTACAAGGAAAAATCTCCAAAGATGGAGAATGGCTGAAAATACGATGTGAGACTGAGCACCTTCTTAGCATGCCCGATGGCTCCTTGCCAGTGTGCTTGGGAAGTTCGAAGATACGACAAGAAGATGACAACTGTGAAAGAACAAAAAAAAAAACAACGGAATAAACAAAAAAATAAAGATTTAAGTCTTTTTATACAGATTATACTGCATAGTCTAGGTAATAGGTATGCACATATTATAATAGATATATTTAACTCTGGTTTGTCTCAGTACAAGAGCGCGTTGCTTAGAGCCCTACACCCCGCAACCGCTACCGCCATCATGCATAATATAATATTATAATGTTTCGTTATTTATTTACAATGACAATTTTTCGTCATTTCTTTAATTAACTTTACATATATATATCGATGTTTTTCTATTTATTTTTATCGCCTTTTTGTTGTCAACTTTTATTTTTTGTTCTGCATATAATTATTGTTTTTTTATTATTTTATCTGCATATAACTACTGTTTTTTTTATTATTTTATTTGCATATAATTATTGTTTTTGTTTATCTGCATATAATTAAGTATTGTTTTTTTTCCATTTCTTTTTATCGCCTTTTTGTTGTTAACTTTTATTTTTTGTTCTGCATATAATTATTGTTTTTTTTATTATTATTAATATTTTTGTTATATTGTGTAACTGCTTTGTTTTTGTGTGTTTGTAAAAGGCTTCTGGCCGTAGATACAAATAAATAAATAAATTATTTTTTCACTGTTAGAAAATATATTTTACCGTGACACGTTCTTTGTTTTATCGGGATTCGTTAAATGTGAAAAAAATATCGATATAATCTACATCATGCATCCACTTCTTGTACCATAGAGCAAATAGTACTGCCATTCCAGCGTTTTATCATAGTAGTTGTTGGAGTCAACGACATATCTCCATCTCTTGTCATTTTTTCCCCTCAATTCAAATTGCTTAATTCCAGGAGAGTGAGTGACAAAGATGTTGTTGGTTATAATGAAGTAAAACTCGCGAACGCACATAATGTATGCCTGGAAAACAAATTATTATTACTAGTTGTATGTAACACATGTCATGAGATCCAACTGTCGAAACGATAGTATGATAGTTGAAGAATAAGCACCAAACTATAAACCCATAAATACTTATTATTGAATATTTTAATAGTAGGTATGTATGTCAATATAGGATAGTATGGAGGTCAGACCAATTTTCCTACCCAGAATATGAAAACAGCATGATGGTTTGTATGATTTTTTGGAGATAAAGTATAAAACAATTAAATCTTCTTACATAGATATTGTGCAAATGCGATTACCATACAAATTGTATAAAGCGATGTCGTCACTAAATTCAATTTTTATTCAAATTGTTAGTAAGAGTTTGAGATTTAATACCATAATACTAATATTTTTATAGCAAATGAAATAATCTAGTTGAAAGATCGGCTATTTTCGATTTTTTTAGAAACTTTGGAAATATAGGCAGTAAAACACATAAATTTATCAAAAAAAATGATTTTTTTTTTATAAAAAATGTTTGAGAAACTATTTACTTGAAATAAAAAGTTTAAGATTTTATACTTTTCTATATTAATGCCACTTTTCAGCGTTTTTGCTTTTATGTTTTCTGACATAAAGGGAAAAATAAAGTAAAAATTAAACAGTTGATAACCCTTGATTGAAACAAAAATTCAAAATTTTGAGTATAAAAATTTTGTAGGCATATATCTATAAATTCTGAAATTTTGGGCTTTGTAAATTGAGCGTATCGAAAGTTATAAGGGGGTGACGGACACACACACACACACACACACACACACACACATACACACACACACACACACACACACACACACACACAAACACAGACAGACACACATACACAGACAGACTAAATGTTCTACTCTGAATTCTGAGCAAATCCGTACATGGAACATATATGCTGCGAAGCCTCTAAGTTATTGTTTTTTGACTTCAAAGTTGGAAAAACCGTGAAAAATATAGACCCTGCATACAATCTCGCGTATCTTGGGTTGAAACTTTGTCGATATATTAAGAGAACAATGTTATTTTGAACATATCGACAGTTAGATGAACACAATATATGCTACGAAGCTTCTATGTTGGTGTTTTTGGCATGCAATAAGTACACTACACCATACAAAATTCCTTCATACACGCATCTTGGCTTTATAGTGCCGATTCGTTCAAGAGAATGTAATTCTCTTGAACGAATCAACAGTTGGAAGAATATTCGATTAACCTATAAAGTACTTTATTGAAATGATATTTTTGACTCACCTGCGCCATTTTATCTCGCATTCCTTCCCAACTATTTGTCTCTTCGTATTGTGGTATCTCATCTTTTACACCCACAAAAAGTGGTTCCCAATTACTAAACCGTTCAGTTCGGTTACCCACACCTATAACTTCCAATTCTGAAACGCAAAAAAATACGTTTTAAATTTTTAATGTAGCTTCATGAAATTCAAAGGTCTTCTTCAGAATGATCAGCAAAACTCTTCTTCTCAAAGGCTTCGTCAGGCCTCATCCTGCGATCTCCACAGCTTCCTATTTTGGACAGATCACATCCGTTGGACCACCTTGTTTGATGTCTTCCAACACCTCTCTTGCCCATTCTAGGTCGGCACTTTTTTAGTATATCTGGGATGCCCTGCCAAGCTTCACTTCTGCTTGGCAATCTTTTGGACAACGTCGGTTATATTGGTTTTCTAGCAAAACAATGTTTGTTCGTCTTGTTAAGACTAATATAAGTAATTCAATTTGCACAAAAAATTCTCAAACTTTAGGTACTCATGTATCTTATTACTTAACTCAATGCTGTGTTTTATTAGTAACTATTTTTTTTTCGGTACTTTAAAACAGACTAAACTTTATAGTACCAAATTAAGGCACAATAATTTGGCTGACAAAAACTTTACCATAATTTTTTTTTATTAAGTTTACAATAACATATACAAAATATAAAACAAACAAACTATATAGAAAAGATTCACAGTAAGACAAAACATATTTACCCTTTACTAGATGACTTGGGATAACTTTAATAGCGCCCTTTTCGTGATGACCTCATATGTCTATGTGGCAATTAAGTAATTTCTTACATATTTGTTTTCGTGATGACCTCATATGTCTATGTGGCAATTAAGAAATTTCTTACATATTTATTTTCGTGATGACCTCATATGTCTGTGGCAATTAAGTAATTTCTTACATATTTATTTTCGTGATGACCTCACATGTCTATGTGGCAATTAAGTAATTTCTTACATATTTATTGAATTCATGTTTTCGTAAAACAATATGAAATTAATATACATAAATTAGTAAATTTACCAGCTGTCTCATTCATAGCATCCCATTCATCTTGAAATGGATAAGTGTGGCAGAGTGGACAAATGTTTTTATGAATATGTATGGCTTTATTTTGGCGCATCATTGATAATAGTTCACTTTTGTTATTTGGCCTCTAAAACAAACGCAAAGTATCGTTTTTATAAATAAATTAGACAGACAATAAATCGTCTTATTACGATTTCAGTTTGAGTGTTTAATTACTGTTCGAGTGAAAATAAAGAATCCTCCCCAATATGAAATAAAATACAACACTTTAGAGGACATATAAAAATTACAAAAAATATGAAAACAAAGTTAGTTTTAGCTTATAAGGCCATAACCGACTGTTGATTTTGGCCTTATGACCAGTTGATTATGGCCATATGACCAGTTGATTATGGTCTAATGACCAGTAAAATATGGTCTTATGACCAGTTGATTATGTCCTTATAACTAGTTGATTGTGGCCTTATTACCAGTTAATTATGATCTTGGCCTTTTGACCAATTGATTATGGCCTTGTGACCAGTTAATTATGGCTTTATGACCATCTGATAATGGCCTTTTAAGCCAAAATAGTCGTTGTCAGTAGACTTAATTAATACTTTGTGGAACTCTATGTGTTTATGTTTTTTCTACAAATCAGAAGCCATCTCAATCGTCAGATTGAATACTACTGAGGACATATTAACTTTCACATGAAATTTTCATGAACATGAAAATCGCGTGTTTACAAAAAAAATACCGTAAGTATTTTCAACATTTTTCTAGTAAACAGGTGTTACAAATTTTGAAATTCTGTACAAGTTCTCCTAAAAAACATTTTTTAAACAACTCCATAGCTATGTAAGGTACATGTATGTTGTAGAGAAATAAATTTTTAATGTGCTTAAAGAATAGGTTCATACATACATACAATCAAAATGAATAACTGATATTTTTTTTTCATTTCAAGTCAGATTTGTTCTTAAAATACACTTAAAATAAAACTCTTTAATTTTGAGATTCCGATAGTTTAAATCACGTATAAACCATTTTTTGCGCACGCGAGTCTTACTAATACGTTACTTCTAAGTAACTTCTTAGGCTGTATTAAAATATGAATCATGTTTTCTGCCACTAGATACATGGATGATTACAAAATTATATAATAATAAAATTTAAAATATAAATTTGATATTGATTAATATTATAATATCAATTGTTTCTCATAGAGACCATTAAGACATAATAAGAATCGAATCGTGCCACATAATAAGAATCAGAATTAAGAATTAAGACATAATAAGAATCGAATTTTGGGAATGTATGAGGATATATGTATATATATATATATATATATATATATATATATATATATATATATATATATATATATATATATATATATATATATATATATATATATATATATATATATATATATATATATATATATATATATATATATATATATATATATATATATATATATATATATATATATATATATATATATATATATATATATATATATATATATATATATATATATATATATATATATATATATATATATATATATATATATATATATATATATATATATATATATATATATATATATATATATATATATATATATATATATATATATATATATATATATATATATATATATATATATATATATATATATATATATATATATATATATATATATATATATATATATATATATATATATATATATATATATATATATATATATATATATATATATATATATATATATATATATATATATATATATATATATATATATATATATATATATATATATATATATATATATATATATATATATATATATATATATATATATATATATATATATATATATATATATATATATATATATATATATATATATATATATATATATATATATATATATATATATATATATATATATACTTGATTCATGGACATATTTATACTTTCCCCTTAGCACTTTAGTCCCGTTTCTATCGGGGTACGCTTTGACCATGAACCTGAAATTGGCTAGTCTGGTTATTATATTGAAGCGACTGCCATCTGACTTTCGTAACCCTTAGAAAGGGGAACCAGTCAAATTGGATCATGGCTACATAAAGCTAGTGATATACATAAATCCGCACATAGATTTTTTGGAAATCCAGAGGTGCGTGTTCCGCCCGGATTCGAACCGTCGACCTCATGCATGTGAGGCAACTACCTTACCGCTGGGCTATCACCGCTTTAATGGACATATTAATTCTTTAAAAAAAAAGATCGCTTTCACCTATTCAGTAATGCAACGTGGTATTGTTAGATGGGAGAGGGCTAAAAAATCATTTATTTTGCCTATAAAAAGTACAAATTAAGATGGGTAAATTAAAATTATTGTGAAAAAACCATTTTACTACACAACTTTGAGACTATTTCATATTTTTTAGGTGCCGTCATTCAAAAATATTATTAAAAAATAAGCTACCTTATTCAAATATACAACGATAAAAATATTATACTTACTTCTTCATTAATTTCTACTTCAAAAGCTGGTATCACAAAGACTTTTGGTCTATTCGGATTCATATCCCTCAAAATTGGAGGATTCCGTAAAATGAGACGTAAGAACTGTGGAATGAATCCAGGGTTGGGAGCAAGTTCCAAGTCCAGTGGGAGTATGTAATGAGTCATGGAGTTTTCCATTGCTATGTTCCTGGCCACGTTCACTGGATAAAGTAATTGTTTTTGCTCTTTATACATGGTAATTCTGTTTACAACAGGGAATGGCTCAGAACAGTTATATTCCCGCGATTCTAATTCTTTTAAGTTGGGAAACTGAAAATAAAAAAAAAATTAAATTACTAGTTGCGTGTAACACGTGAGATCCAACTGCCGACAACGACAGTTAGTATAGTTGAATAGTATGCTATGAATAAAAACAAATAAATTTACAAAATAACAGCTATTTTTCAAACGATAAGTTTATCATTATTAGGGCAGCGTTTGAAGGTTGTACCTACCTATATATTTTATTTAATTTTTTTATTTTATTTTATTTTATTTTATTTTATTTTATTTTATTTTATTTTATTTTATTTTATTTTATTTTATTTTATTTTATTTTATTTTATTTTATTTTATTTTATTTTATTTTATTTTATTTTATTTTATTTTATTTTATTTTATTTTATTTTATTTTATTTTATTTTATTTTATTTTATTTTATTTTATTTTATTTTATTTTATTTTATTTTATTTTATTTTATTTTATTTTATTTTATTTTATTTTATTTTATTTTATTTTATTTTATTTTATTTTATTTTATTTTATTTTATTTTATTTTATTTTATTTTATTTTATTTTATTTTATTTTATTTTATTTTATTTCATTTTATTTTATATATACATATGAGTACATTTTTTTTCTTTCGTTTTTTGCTTTGGAGCATTTTTTGTACATACATACATGCAATAGGATCATGCTGAAAATCAGCTGCTGGGGGCTTGTCTTCCTACAACATAGCTGAGCATGGTCCTTATGAGTCGAAAAAGTTGTTTTTTTTCATTTGTTGATATATTTCTCTTGTATTTGTATGTTAACTTCTTGTTTTGTCTCAATAAATGTTATATTATTAGTAAAATATATAGAACTTTCAAAAATTGTATAGATAAGGGAACTCAATAAGAAGGCATAATTGGTGAACGTTGCGCAAGCGCATTAAGTGGTCACGTGAACCAGCCGATGACAGATCTTAAGCCCTGTAGGTGCTTTGAGTTCCTGGTTCTCCCATAATATTCCATCTTCCACTCTGTTGAGATGTTAAAAAAATGTCTAAAAAATTACATTTTTATTTATTTATTTAAACAATCAGTAAATAATTATTATCGAAGTACATTAAAAATCAATTTATTCGGCTTATCCGTATGTTCGCATAGCTATAATGAAGTTACGTGATATTTGATTAATTTTTCTATTTAAAAATCAACTCGTGATATTGAATAAAAACCTTGAAAAGAAAGTTCAATGTCAGTATATGATTAATTCAACTATGTATATTACCGTGAACTATATTCATTTTATTACTAAAATGATGACATATGTGCATGTGAATATCGCATGCACAAAGCATGAATGAAACATTGATTTATATGTACTACGTACGAACATATAAATCAATCTACAAAATATATGTTCTACGTATGTACGTAGTACATATAATTCAATTACTACATTTTTATTGTTCTAGGGCCGGTATTACAGTCTCAGTTCAAGAGCTAAACTCAAGTTTTACAAAAATATAGCTTATTGCATTGTCCGTTTAGGCCTAATCTTCCCTCAAATACGTCACTAAAACGACAAATTTTGAACACAACGTTTCTGGCGGATTAAATACTTAACGGTGAGTCAACTGTCATTTCTCGACTCGTTGCTAGGCAACGCGTGTAGTTTCGGTGTTCTGTCACTAGATGCGTTAGTTGTATCGACGGTGGCGCCACACAACAATACAAATTGACAGCCATATTGAAACGAACATGGGCATTTAAAAGCATTATTTTGGTGGAAAAAAAAATTACCATGTTGGATAGTAAAACAATAGTATTTCAAGTCGTAGCGTCCCGTTTTGTAGTTCGTATTGTTTAAGGTTATTTAAAATTTGACAGATTTAGTAACTGACATGTCATATTGCACTATAATATGGAAATGGATTCAATCTCTCCTTAACATCAATCTTTAGTTCAACAAACTCAATGAGTTGAGGACCGACTGTAATACTGGCCCATAAACTTCAAAATATAAATGTGTTCCAATTACGAATTTACACGTGAAATATTCCAACTGTCGATTCGTTCAAGAGAATGAAATTCTATTGAAGGAAGAGGCAGTTAAAATCGTGTACGAAGGAACATGGCGTAGTGGACTTTTTGCATGCTAATAACACCAACTAGAGGCCTCGCAGCATATATGTTCCCATACATGAAATACTCAGAATTCGGAGAAGAACATTTTATGTGTGTGTGTGTCTGTGTGTGTGTGTGTGTGTGTGATTGTGTGTCTGTGTGTGTCTGTGTGTGTATGTGTGTCTGTGTGTCTGTGTGTCTGTGTGTGTGTGTGTGTGTGTGTGTGTGTGTGTGTGTGTGTGTATGTGAGGGTGTGTTTGTGTGTGTGTGTGTGTGTGTGTGTGGGTGTCTGTGTGCCTGTGTGTCTGTGTGTCTGTGTGTGTGTGTATGTGTGTGTGTGTGTGGTGTGTGTGTGTGTGTGTGTGTGTGTGTGTGTGTGTGTGTGTGTGTGTGTGTGTGTGTGTGTGTGTGTGTGTGTGTGTGTGTGTGTGTGTGTGTGTGTGTGTGTGTGTGAGGGTGTGTCTGTGTGTCCGTCCCCCACTTATAACTTTTGATTCGCTCAATATTCTAACAGAGCCCAAATTTTCAGAATATATGAATAGTTATAGCCCTACAAAACTTTTATACTCAGAATAGTGAATTTTTGTTTCAGTCAGGGGTTATCAATTTTCGAAATTTTGGTTTATTTTTCTCTATATCTCAGAAACCGTAAAAGCTAGAACGCTGACAATTGGTATAAACATAGACAAATACAACATCTCAAATGTTTTTTTTTTCAAAATTCCAGGGTTTCTCAAACATTTTTTATTAAGAAATTTTTTTTTATGATAAATTTATGAGTTTAACTGCCTATATTTCGAAATTATTTGAAAATATCGAAAAAAGCCGAAACACAACAACTAGATAATTTAATTTTGTAGAAAAAATATTAACATTGTATTAGCACATCTCAATTTTTTTAACAATTTTTATAAAAATTGAATTTAGTGACGACATTGCTTCATACAATTTGTATGGCTGTCGCCTATACACAATAATATATGAAAGAAAACTTAATAGTTTGATACTTAAATCTCCAAACATACATACATACATACCATCATGCTGTTTTCGTATTCCGGGTAGGAGAAAAGGACTGACTTCCATACTGTCCTATCTTGACATACATACCTAGGTACATGTGTTCTTATGTATCTTAAAATATTGATTAATTTGTATTTATGGGTTTATAGTTTGGTACTTATTCTTCAACTATACGTACTATCGCTATCGACAGTTGGATCTCATGTGTTACATGCAACTAGTATAAATTAAATGCTTGATACAAAAAGTATTAACAAATAATATTAACTAAACTATGTTGATAGAGGAAAATCAATAAATCAATTTACAATAAAGTAAGCGAGAACAAATAAATACAATAATTATAGGGAAAACAAATCATAACAAATTTAGTAAGTAAAATAGGTAGAAAAATCAACATGCACAATCTTTCAAGACTTATGTCAGGAATTTCATCATGTATCATAGATATGAAAGAGAGAAAAAAAACCGTTTCACGGTGTTGTTAATATTCTGTTACAATATATGTAATGGCCTGATCTGGGGATCTGTTAATATTCTGTTACAATATATGTAATGGCCTGATCTGGGGATCTGTTAATATTCTGTTACAATATATGTAATGGCCTGATCTGGGGATCTGTTAATATTCTGTTACAATATATGTAATGGCCTGATCTGGGGATCTGTTAATATTCTGTTACAATATATGTAATGGCCTGATCTGGGGATCTGTTAATATTCTGTTACAATATATGTAATGGCCTGATCTGGGGATCTGTTAATATTCTGTTACAATATATGTAATGGCCTGATCTGGGGATCTGTTAATATTCTGTTACAATATATGTAATGGCCTGATCTGGGGATCTGTTAATATTCTGTTACAATATATGTAATGGCCTGATCTGGGGATCTGTTAATATTCTGTTACAATATATGTAATGGCCTGATCTGGGGATCTGTTAATATTCTGTTACAATATATGTAATGGCCTGATCTGGGGATCTGTTAATATTCTGTTACAATATATGTAATGGCCTGATCTGGGGATCTGTTTAATATACCGAGAGATATACCGAGTTTTTTTTTTCCTTGATTTATTGCCAGAGAGGAAGGTCTGAAGATTGTCAGTTAGTAACCCGTCCTAAGTCAATTAAATAAAGTGTAAATGATAATCTATTTAGTTTTAAGTGTAAATGATAATCTATTGTTATTATATTGTTTTACTATTGTTTTCATTACGTAAGTAATAAAATATTCATTTTTATGTAAATACTGTATTATATCACGTAAAATGTTTATGATCCATAATGCGATAGTGTAAAACCAGCGTAAGTGCAAATTTTTCATTTTTGAGATAACAATGTGAAACATTTGCTTTTTTCATAATCTTGAATGTGTAAAAGAGAAATAATTGAAAATTGAAAATTTTTCATATTTAAAAACAGATAATTTGGTTTTACAATATCCATGTTTATTTTTCTTGTTAATGTAATACCGGAGTATCTGCACTTAACTCACTTTTACATTATATCTTTTTACTCTCCACACTATGGAATAGGGGAGAGTCATGATTTCGAAAAATTTAAGCGTATTTTTTTTACATCAATTTCTCAATGGGTATCATGTAGAGAATGCACACTATGAGTTTCGTCGTGATGTGTTTGTGTGTATGGCGTATACGCTGTACGCCGTACGCCGTACGCCGTAGCATTTATCTTTTTTGTGTCCTCTCTACAGCCCAAACTATAAGTCTGATCGACTTCATATTAACATCATATGTGTAAAGTGCAAAGACCTAGAGCTGATTAGTTTTCCATAGACAACTTTTGATTTCTTCTCTATGAATTCATCATTTACGTTGTTTTTTTTTTGTGTCCTCTCTGCAGCCCAAACTATTAGTCCGATTGACTTCATATTGATATCACATGTGTTAAGTCCATAAACTTAGAGCTGATTAGTTTTCCATAGACAGCCGTTCATTTTTACCCAATGTTTCTTTATGATTTCATCTATTAAAACTGAAACAATGCTCTCACGACCTGGAAATTAGAGATATTTTAATTTGGTTTCAACAATTTTTACAACACCAAGAATCTTCATAAAATTGTATTCAAAGTTGGTCAATGTTAAAAGAAAAATATTCAACGGTTTCAAAAATTATATTTTATTTAATGGATATTTGTATGAAACTTATATGTAACAAGAGAATTTTTTTATATTTGGCAATGTTCAGTTCATTGATTTCATATTGATATAAGAATATTAATAGCTTGAACTTAGAACTGATTAGCTTTTCATAGATATCATAAAATTTCTTCATATGATATCACGTGTCAACATTGTCAAAATGCTCTAACGCTCTTTGAAACAAAATTTATCTGCTTTTTTTAAAATATTTCATACAACATAAGCAGTCTTCAATATACTGCATTAATAGTTTGTCTATCTTAACATAAAAATATACTATCGGAAGAAAATTTATATTCCTGATAGTAACATTTAGTATGAATAAAAATGTAATTAGATAAATTTCTATGTATGGAAACGTTCAGTAATTTGATTTCATGTTATAATGTAAAGAGCTTGAACATAGAACTGATTAGCTTTCCATAAATAACAAAAAAAATCTTCATATGATATCACCTGTCAAAATTTGGAAAATGCTCTCGCGTTCTTTAGAACAAAATTTATCTGCTTTTTTTAAAATATTTCATACAACATAAGCATTCTTCCCTATACTGCATTAATAGTTTGTCTATCTTAACATAAAAATATACTATCGGAAGAAAATTTATATTCCTGATAGTAACATTTAGTATGAATAAAAATGTAATTAGATAAATTTCTATGTATGGAAACGTTCATAAATTTGATTTCATGTTATAATGTAAAGAGCTTGAACATAAAACTGATTACCATTCCATAAATAACAAAAAAATTCTTCATATAATATCACGTGTCAAAATTTTGAAAATGCTCTCGCGTTCTTTAAAACAAAATTTATCTGCTTTTTTTTAAATATTTCATACAACATAAGCATTCATCACTATACTGCATTAATAGTTTGTCTATCTTAACATAATAATATACTATCGGAAGAAAATTTATATTCCTGATAGTAACATTTAGTATGAATAAAAATGTAATTAGATAAATTTCTATGTATGGAAACGTTCAGTAATTTGATTTCATGTTATAATGTAAAGAGCTTGAACAAAGAACTGATTAGCTTTCCATAAATAACAAAAAAAAATCTTCATATGATATCACGTGTCAAAATTTTGAAAATGCTCTCGCGTTCTTTATTTCAAAATTTATCTGCTTTTTTAAAAATATTTCATACAACATAAGCATTCTTCACTATACTGCATTAATAGTTTGTTTATCTTAACATAAAAATATACTATCGGAAGAAAATTTATATTCCTGGTAGTAACATTTAGTATGAATAAAAATGTAATTAGATAAATTTCTATGTATGGAAAAGTTCAGTAATTTGATTTCATGTTATAATGTAAAGAGCTTGAACATAGAACTGATAAGCTTTCCATAAATAACAAAAATATTCTTCATATGATATCACCTGTCAAAATTTGGAAAATGCTCTTGCGTTCTTTAAAACAAAATTTATCTGCTTTTTTTTAAATATTTCATACAACATAAGCATTCTTCACTATACTGCATTAATAGTTTGTCTATCTTAACATAAAAATATACTATCGGAAGAAAATTTATATTCCTGATAGTAACATTTAGTATGAATAAAAATGTAATTAGATAAATTTCTATGTATGGAAACGTTCAGTAATTTGATTTCATGTTATAATGTAAAGAGCTTGAACATAGAACTGATTAGCTTTCCATAAATAACAAAAAATTTCTTCATATGATATCACGTGTCAAAATTTTGAAAATGCTCTCGCGTCCTTTAAAACAAAATTTATCTGCTTTTTTTATAATATTTCATACAACATAAGCATTCTTCACTATACGGCATTAATAGTTTGTCTATCTTAACATAAAAATATACTATCGGAAGAAAATTTATATTCCTGGTAGTAACATTTAGTATGAATAAAAATGTAATTAGATAAATATTTATGTATGGAAAAGTTAAGTAATTTGATTTCATGTTATAATGTAAAGAGCTTGAACATAGAACTGATTAGCTTTCCATAAATAACAAAAAAAATCTTCATATGATATCACGTGTCAAAATTTTGAAAATGCTCTCGCGTTCTTTAAAACAAAATTTATCTGCTTTTTTTAAAATATTTCATACAACATAAGCATTCTTCACTATACTGCATTAATAGTTTGTTTATCTTAATATAAAAATATACTATCGGAAGAAAATTTATATTCCTGGTAGTAACATTTAGTATGAATAAAAATGTAATTAGATAAATTTCTATGTATGGAAAAGTTCAGTAATTTGATTTCATGTTATAATGTAAAGAGCTTGAACATAGAACTGATAAGCTTTCCATAAATAACAAAAATATTCTTCATATGATATCACCTGTCAAAATTTGGAAAATGCTCTTGCGTTCTTTAAAACAAAATTTATCTGCTTTTTTTAAAATATTTCATACAACATAAGCATTCTTCACTATACTGCATTAATAGTTTGTCTTTCTTAACATAAAAATATACTATCGGAAGAAAATTTATATTCCTGATAGTAACATTTAGTATGAATAAAAATGTAATTAGATAAATTTCTATGTATGGAAACGTTCAGTAATTTGATTTCATGTTATAATGTAAAGAGCTTGAACATAGAACTGATTAGCTTTCCATAAATAACAAAAAATTTCTTCATATGATATCAGGTGTCAAA
Source organism: Molanna angustata (assembly GCA_963576475.1). NCBI lineage: Eukaryota > Metazoa > Arthropoda > Insecta > Trichoptera > Molannidae > Molanna > Molanna angustata. The sequence continues at coordinate 31,148,626 of OY754974.1, forward strand.
ATTTTGAAAATGCTCTCGCGTTCTTTAAAACAAAATTTATCTGCTTTTTTATAATATTTCATACAACATAAGCATTCTTCACTATACGGCATTAATAGTTTGTCTATCTTAACATAAAAATATACTATCGGAAGAAAATTTATATTCCTGGTAGTAACATTTAGTATGAATAAAAATGTAATTAGATAAATATTTATGTATGGAAAAGTTAAGTAATTTGATTTCATGTTATAATGTAAAGAGCTTGAACATAGAACTGATTAGCTTTCCATAAATAACAAAAAAAATATTCATATGATATCACGTGTCAAAATTTTGAAAATGCTCTCGCGTTCTTTAAAACAAAATTTATCTGCTTTTTTTATAATATTTCATACAACATAAGCATTCTTCACTATACGGCATTAATAGTTTGTCTATCTTAACATAAAAATATACTATCGGAAGAAAATTTATATTCCTGGTAGTAACATTTAGTATGAATAAAAATGTAATTAGATAAATATTTATGTATGGAAAAGTTAAGTAATTTGATTTCATGTTATAATGTAAAGAGCTTGAACATAGAACTGATTAGCTTTCCATAAATAACAAAAAAAATCTTCATATGATATCACGTGTCAAAATTTTGAAAATGCTCTCGCGTTCTTTAAAACAAAATTTATCTGCTTTTTTTAAAATATTTCATACAACATAAGCATTCTTCACTATACTGCATTAATAGTTTGTTTATCTTAATATTAAAATATACTATCGGAAGAAAATTTATATTCCTGGTAGTAACATTTAGTATGAATAAAAATGTAATTAGATAAATTTCTATGTATGGAAAAGTTCAGTAATTTGATTTCATGTTATAATGTAAAGAGCTTGAACAAAGAACTGATTAGATTTCCATAAATAACAAAAAAATTCTTCATATGATATCACCTGTCATAATTTGGAAAATGCTCTCGCGTTCTTTAAAACAAAATTTATCTGCTTTTTTTATAATATTTCATACAACATAAGCATTCTTCACTATACGGCATTAATAGTTTGTCTATCTTAACATAAAAATATACTATCGGAAGAAAATTTATATTCCTGGTAGTAACATTTAGTATGAATAAAAATGTAATTAGATAAATATCTATGTATGGAAAAGTTCAGTTATTTGATTTCATGTTATAATGTAAAGAGTTTGAACATAGAACTGATTAGCTTTCCATAAATAACTAAAAATTTCTTCATATGATATCACGTGTCAAAATTTTGAAAATGCTCTCGCGTTCCTTAAAACATAATTTATCTGCTTTTATTAAAATATTTCATACAACATAAGCATTCTTCACTATACTGCATTAATAGTTTGTCTATATTAACATAAAAATATACTATCGGAAGAAAATTTATATTCCTGGTAGTAACATTTAGTATGAATAAAAATGTAATTAGATAAATTTCTATGTATGGAAAAGTTCAGTTATTTGATTTCATGTTATAATGTAAAGAGCTTGAACATAGAACTGATTAGCTTTCCATAAATAACAAAAAATTTCTTCATATGATATCACGTGTCAAAATTTTGAAAATGCTCTCGCGTTCTTTAAAACAAAATTTATCTGCTTTTTTTCAAATATTTCATACAACATAAGCATTCTTCACTATACTGCATTAATAGTTTGTTAATTTTAACATAAAAATATTCTATCGGAAGAAAATTTATATTCCTGGTAGTAACATTTAGTATGAATAAAAATGTAATTAGATAAATTTCTGTAGAAAACATCAGGTGATGGGTATTAGATGGTAGGTAGTGGACTGTATTTTTAAACTATCTCACCGATGCTTCTTTGGTTCACTGATTATTTTTTTTTTGTGCACACATCCACACGCAGTGGTCTTCAAACTTGTACTAGTTAATTTCACTTGACACTTATTGTCACCCAAATTTATTTTGACAAGTGACAATTCTCATACATCGGTGAGGGGACAATGGCATGGAAGGGATTTAAAGGAAATATGCTTCTACATAACCGCCCACTCAAATTTTAAACAAAATTTGACGAATTGTACATATCACGGTGGCCACAAACAAAATTAACCTTTAACAAACTCATATCACTAATGCAGCCATCACAAAATAAAACTCCACATTGTCCAATTCATGAAATTACAAACACACAAAAAAAATTCAATAACATACTATCCACAACAAATTCACATTAAAAAAAAAATTCAAAAAGATAGTTCACAGACTATATCAATGAAAACAATAGACAGACCTTTCTGTCATAACGAAAACACATTTAACTTAATTGTTATAATAACCAACTAAAACTATAAGACTAACATTATTCTTAACTATTTCTATTAAACATCTAAGGGACATATTTTCACAACAGGTCGAACAAATATTCCCTCTTTTGTCTTAACTTTTACCACCCGTACAATATTATCCTTTCCTGGCATGGTAGCCACAATTCTTCCCAATTTCCATTGTAAAGGATGTAGCCTTTCTTGTTTCACTAACACTAAATCTCCCACCTGTATATTAGGCACTGAAGTGAACCACTTTTTACGCTGTTGAAGTGAAGTGAGGTATTCCACACTCCAACGTTTCCAAAAATCCTGATACATTCTTGTGATCATCTGCCATCTATCTAACCTATTCAATTTAATATCTGTGACGTCATACTCTGGAATACCAACCAATACCTCACTTATAATAAAGTGAGCTGGCGTTAAGGCATCTACGCTGTCAATATCATTACACATTGGAACAAGTGGTCTGGAATTCACTACCGCCTCGATCTTAATTAATACTGTATTAAATTCCTCATAAGTCATCACTTGGTTGCCAACAACTCGCTTTAAGTGATACTTTATAGATCTTACGTTGATCTCATGTAGGCCACCAAAATGTGGACCTTTAGGAGGTTTCAAATGCCAATCGATGCATTTTTCGAGACAGAAATTTCGAAAATCTGTATCCTGGATACAGTCATTATAAAATTTAAAAACTCCAGTCAAATATTTACGTGTGCCAATCAAATTTGTTCCGCAATCGCTATATACTGTAGTACATAAACCACGTCGAGATACAAATCTCTCTAAGCAAGCAATAAATGCACTAGTAGATAATTCATTGACAATTTCAATATGTATGGCCTTTGTAGTCATACATACGAAAACACAAAAGTATGCCTTATACGTTTTCGAATTGCGACGTTTATTTTCCTTCAAAATAAACGGCCCGCCTAAGTCAATTGATACGTTTATGAATGGTCGATGACGAGTAACCCGAATAGCTGGCAAGTCAGCCATTATTGGCTGCACTGGTGAAATACTAAATCGCTTACACACAAGACACTTTGACAAAACAGACTTAATTCTATTTCTCGCTGAAACAATCCAATATTTCCGTTGTATTAAATGTTGCAGTGATCTGGGACCCACATGCGAATATGATATATGAAAATAATTTATCAATAATTTTCCAAACTCACTATGCTTATGCAACAATATTGGAAATTTCATTTTATCGGGTAGTGCAGAATATCTAATTCTTCCGCCCACTCTGACAAGTCCCTGTTTATCTATAAAACAATTCAACTTCTGCAGTTGAGGATTATCACATTGATTTTTGTATTTTAACATATTAATATCCTTCATAAAATGTAAACTCTGATCATATTTTATAATTGCTTGTAAACTAATTTCCATTTCCCTATTACACAAATCTCCTTTAGTGCGATTATTAACATTCAACAGACAATTATTTTTAAACCTTAAAATCCAAGCTACTACACGTGTTAACTTTGTATATTTATTAGTTATGTTATACAATCCTAATCTATCTTTATCTTCTAAAATTAAAGCATTAGATTGATTAACTAACCCTTTATATTCTGGCAATTGCGCAGGTACAATATAATCATCGCACCGTGGCCATCTGTCAACAGGTTCTAACAGCCACTCTGGACCGTTTATCCACAACGTATGACCAACTAATTCTTCTGGATATAATCCTCTAGATGCACAATCTGCTGGATTACATTGAGATCTCACATGAAACCATTTTCCATGAGGCACGTTTTCCCAAATACGTTCTATTCGATTTGCAACAAATAATTTTAATAGATATGATGGTGTTTTAAGCCACGACAAAACAATACTAGAATCTGTGTACATATATATATCCTTTATAATAATTGCATCTTGAAATACAGATAAAGTATATTTAATTAATTTTGATAATAATAATGCACCACAGAGCTCCAAGCGTGGTATCGTTTGCATCTTAATTAGAGCAACCTTAGACTTGGCAGTCACCAGAGATATTTGTTTACTATCCTCAGTAACCAAATAACAAACCGCGCTATATCCGTCATTAGAGGCGTCAGAAAAGCCAACTAAATAACACTGACTATCAACGCTTGTTCCAAAAAACCTATTCAATTTAAATTCCTCTAATAAAGACATTTGATCAACTATTTTATTCCACTGGACTTTCGTGGATTCTGGAATAATATCATCCCATCGCAATTTCATTTTCCACAAATTTTGAATGAAACTTTTCAATAAAAATGTAAACAGAGTGATCCATCCTACAGGGTCATATATAGATGAAACGACCGATAGAATCATACGCTTTGTATATTTAATATCAATTTTCTTAACCTGATAACTAAAAACATCATTCACAAAATCCCATTTAATTCCTAATAATTTAATATGATTACTGTCTTCAGCAAAACAGATCACACTGCTATCAGATTTATTAAAATCTTGAATAAATTCAGGACAGTTAGTTGCCCATTTTGACAATTCAAAACAACCACTTCGTAAAATAGAAATCAACTGATCTCGTAAAATAATAGCATCTTCAATATTATGATCACCGCATATAATATCATCTACATATGTACTATTACGAAGAGCTTTAGCACCTAATGGGTATTTATCACTTTCATCCAAAGCTAACTGATTTATTGTTTGAATTGCATTATAGGGTGAGCTTCCTAAACCATATGTCACAGTGCATAACTCATATTCTTTGACAGGTTGTGACGGATCTTCTCGCCACAATACATGCTGATATCTTCTATCTTCTTGCCTGATAGATATTTGTCTATACATTTTAGTTATGTCAGCAGAAAACCCGATTTTATAGATTCTAAACTTTAACAATAATTCGATTATATCCTTTTGCAACTTTGGACCTACATGTAAATATTTGTTTAATGCACCAGTTGCGTTCGTATTAGAACTGCCATCAAAAACAACTCTCAATTTAGTAGATAAACTATCAGGTTTCAGAACACAGTGATGAGGAATATAATATACATTTGGATCGCCTTGTAAAGGAACTTCTTTCATGTGTCCTAACATCTCATATTCCTTCATGAACTTTGTATATTCAAGTTTAATTTCCAAATTATTACAAAATTTTCTTTCCATATTAGTTAATCTTTTAAGAGCAAAACCAAAAGTACCAACACATGGTACGTGAATATCTTTTTTTAATAAGAGCGGTACTACAAATCTACCATCGTCATTACGATAATGTAAATCATTGTATAACTGAACACATTCCTCATCCGAATGTGACATTTTCCTACTACTTGATACTGTGTTTACCTCTTCTATTTCCCAAAACCCTTTTAATTTTTCATCTAACACATCAGATGATACAAAACATGTTAACAACTCATTGTTATCATGTACAAAATCTTGACCTAAAATTACAAACCCAAATATGGTCTCAAATGCATATAAATCTTCTGATAATTTTTTACAATTTCCTGTAAACAATTTTCCATACATGTCAGCACCTAATAATATATCAATATTACTGCTTTTCCAAAATTCATTATCTGCCAATTCTAAATATTGAGTCAAAACTCTACACTGATGAGATAAATCTCTCCTAGGCAAGTTTGATGGAAGCGCATCCACCACTACACTCTTTACAAATAGCGACTTGTTATATTTATTATTAAATAAACAAAATTGCATAGAACCCTTTACATCAATATTAGTAGAAGACAGCGTTGTCAATGATACAGAATGCCCTTTTGTATAGAATCCTATATTCTTACAAAACTTCCCAGACATCAAAGTAACCTGACTTCCAGAATCAACTAAACACTTGGCCTTATAAAATTGCCCATCTTTTCCCTGGACATATCCTATAATTGTTCCTAATATCACTTGACCAATAGATTCATTACCCCGAATCCCTTTATGGCAGATACCTACTACCGATGAATTATCAGTATGCAATAAAACATTATGTTTCCTATCACAAGTTTGACACTTTTTGTTAGACTTACAATCCTTTATCAGATGTTTTCCAAAACAACAAAAACATAATTTCAATTTAGAGACAATATCCTTTCTCTCTGATACAGTTTTATTAATAAATGTGTCACAATTGTGTATCGTATGACTACCCTTACACATATAGCATTCAAGTTGGCGAATATTACCTACAAAACCTTTGTCTGATTTATGATTATAATTATTACGCTTTACTTGTGAATTACTCTGACGTGAAAATTTTAATACTTGCAATTGACTTCGAATTATTTCAAATATTCTATTTATTGAAGGAATTTCCTGAATATCTAATCTACTTTCCACTATTCGACGTGTAGATTCATCCAATTTATTAATAAATATAAATCCCCATACCTGATCTAACATTTTTTCACATTTCATATTTGACAGAGCTAATATATTTTCATTAAATGTATGATATAATTCGCTTAATTGCCCTACATTTTCACCAACTAAAGATTTGCATTGAAACATTTTATTCATGTAATATTCAAATTGTAATCTTGTATTAGTATAATGTCCACACAATGTACTCCAAGCAATATTATAATTATCACTAATCAGTGGTAAATTAACAAATGTTGATGCAAATCCCTTTATGGACGTTCGCAAATAATGAAATTTTTCTATGTCTGTATATCCAATATTATCATGAATCAATGACACAAACATGTCATGAAACGAATTCCAATTTTCGACGTTGGAATCAAAAACAGGTAAATTTATTATAGGAGCTCTCTGAATTTTATAACATACATCAGTTGCATTTATTTTCACACCATTAGATAAACGATTTTTAATTCTCATTATTTCAAAATACATAATGTCACATTTCTGAATTATTTCACTCAACTCTTTCAACTCTGTATCACATTTTGTATCAGTATATATTCCAATCAAGCTGTCACTTAATTCATTGACCAATTTATACCATTCATCAACTCTCTGACACCTAGCTAAAAATATTTCATCTCGTTCGATATTTCCTTTTTCACACAGATCTCTTAATTCATATGTATTCCTAATTCTAGAAATAGCATTTAACATCCTTGCTTTAATGTTATCAGCCATTTTAAAACTTTAAACTTTACTTTTAAACTATAATTGCATGCAAACACAAATTCACTGTATCAATAATAATGTGGTATTTTATTCTACCCGACTGCATTCACAATAATGTTATTAACATTAATATGGTACCTTATTATACCTCACAATAATCACAAAATAATATTATGTGATAATTAATCACCATAATATTGTAACAAAATTGAGTACCTACAAATTACTATTTGAAACCACCGCAACATGCAGAATTCGCAACAAATAACACAAAAAAACACTTCAAATTCGGTTAGAAGGGCCAAAATATTATGTAGAAAACATCAGGTGATGGGTATTAGATGGTAGGTAGTGGACTGTATTTTTAAACTATCTCACCGATGCTTCTTTGGTTCACTGATTATTTTTTTCTTGTGCACACATCCACACGCAGTGGTCTTCAAACTTGTACTAGTTAATTTCACTTGACACTTATTGTCACCCAAATTTATTTTGACAAGTGACAATTCTCATACATCGGTGAGGGGACAATGGCATGGAAGGGATTTAAAGGAAATATGCTTCTACAATTTCTATGTATGGAAAAGTTCAGTAATTTGATTTCATGTTATAATGTAAAGAGCTTGAATATAGAACTGATTAGCTTTCCATAAATAACAAAAAAATTCTTCATATAATATCACGTGTCAAAATTTTGAAAATGCTCTCGCGTTCTTTAAAACAAAATTTATCTGCTTTTTTTTAAATATTTCATACAACATAAGCATTCATCACTATACTGCATTAATAGTTTGTCTATCTTAACATAATAATATACTATCGGAAGAAAATTTATATTCCTGATAGTAACATTTAGTATGAATAAAAATGTAATTAGATAAATTTCTATGTATGGAAACGTTCAGTAATTTGATTTCATGTTATAATGTAAAGAGCTTGAACAAAGAACTGATTAGCTTTCCATAAATAACAAAAAAAAATCTTCATATGATATCACGTGTCAAAATTTTGAAAATGCTCTCGCGTTCTTTATTTCAAAATTTATCTGCTTTTTTAAAAATATTTCATACAACATAAGCATTCTTCACTATACTGCATTAATAGTTTGTTTATCTTAACATAAAAATATACTATCGGAAGAAAATTTATATTCCTGGTAGTAACATTTAGTATGAATAAAAATGTAATTAGATAAATTTCTATGTATGGAAAAGTTCAGTAATTTGATTTCATGTTATAATGTAAAGAGCTTGAACATAGAACTGATAAGCTTTCCATAAATAACAAAAATATTCTTCATATGATATCACCTGTCAAAATTTGGAAAATGCTCTTGCGTTCTTTAAAACAAAATTTATCTGCTTTTTTTAAAATATTTCATACAACATAAGCATTCTTCACTATACTGCATTAATAGTTTGTCTATCTTAACATAAAAATATACTATCGGAAGAAAATTTATATTCCTGATAGTAACATTTAGTATGAATAAAAATGTAATTAGATAAATTTCTATGTATGGAAACGTTCAGTAATTTGATTTCATGTTATAATGTAAAGAGCTTGAACATAGAACTGATTAGCTTTCCATAAATAACAAAAAATTTCTTCATATGATATCACGTGTCAAAATTTTGAAAATGCTCTCGCGTTCTTTAAAACAAAATTTATCTGCTTTTTTTATAATATTTCATACAACATAAGCATTCTTCACTATACGGCATTAATAGTTTGTCTATCTTAACATAAAAATATACTATCGGAAGAAAATTTATATTCCTGGTAGTAACATTTAGTATGAATAAAAATGTAATTAGATAAATATTTATGTATGGAAAAGTTAAGTAATTTGATTTCATGTTATAATGTAAAGAGCTTGAACATAGAACTGATTAGCTTTCCATAAATAACAAAAAAAATCTTCATATGATATCACGTGTCAAAATTTTGAAAATGCTCTCGCGTTCTTTAAAACAAAATTTATCTGCTTTTTTTAAAATATTTCATACAACATAAGCATTCTTCACTATACTGCATTAATAGTTTGTTTATCTTAATATAAAAATATACTATCGGAAGAAAATTTATATTCCTGGTAGTAACATTTAGTATGAATAAAAATGTAATTAGATAAATTTCTATGTATGGAAAAGTTCAGTAATTTGATTTCATGTTATAATGTAAAGAGCTTGAACATAGAACTGATTAGCTTTCCATAAATAACAAAAAAATTCTTCATATGATATCACCTGTCAAAATTTGGAAAATGCTCTCGCGTTCTTTAAAACAAAATTTATCTGCTTTTTTTATAATATTTCATACAACATAAGCATTCTTCACTATACGGCATTAATAGTTTGTCTATCTTAACATAAAAATATACTATCGGAAGAAAATTTATATTCCTGGTAGTAACATTTAGTATGAATAAAAATGTAATTAGATAAATTTCTATGTATGGAAAAGTTCAGTAATTTGATTTCATGTTATAATGTAAAGAGCTTGAACATAGAATTGATAAGCTTTCCATAAATAACAAAAATATTCTTCATATGATATCACCTGTCAAAATTTGGAAAATGCTCTTGCGTTCTTTAAAACAAAATTTATCTGCTTTTTTTAAAATATTTCATACAACATAAGCATTCTTCACTATACTGCATTAATAGTTTGTCTATCTTAACATAAAAATATACTATCGGAAGAAAATTTATATTCCTGATAGTAACATTTAGTATGAATAAAAATGTAATTAGATAAATTTCTATGTATGGAAACGTTCAGTAATTTGATTTCATGTTATAATGTAAAGAGCTTGAACATAGAACTGATTAGCTTTCCATAAATAACAAAAAATTTCTTCATATGATATCACGTGTCAAAATTTTGAAAATGCTCTCGCGTTCTTTAAAACAAAATTTATCTGCTTTTTTTATAATATTTCATACAACATAAGCATTCTTCACTATACGGCATTAATAGTTTGTCTATCTTAACATAAAAATATACTATCGGAAGAAAATTTATATTCCTGGTAGTAACATTTAGTATGAATAAAAATGTAATTAGATAAATATTTATGTATGGAAAAGTTAAGTAATTTGATTTCATGTTATAATGTAAAGAGCTTGAACATAGAACTGATTAGCTTTCCATAAATAACAAAAAAAATCTTCATATGATATCACGTGTCAAAATTTTGAAAATGCTCTCGCGTTCTTTAAAACAAAATTTATCTGCTTTTTTTAAAATATTTCATACAACATAAGCATTCTTCACTATACTGCATTAATAGTTTGTTTATCTTAATATAAAAATATACTATCGGAAGAAAATTTATATTCCTGGTAGTAACATTTAGTATGAATAAAAATGTAATTAGATAAATTTCTATGTATGGAAAAGTTCAGTAATTTGATTTCATGTTATAATGTAAAGAGCTTGAACATAGAACTGATTAGCTTTCCATAAATAACAAAAAAATTCTTCATATGATATCACCTGTCAAAATTTGGAAAATGCTCTCGCGTTCTTTAAAACAAAATTTATCTGCTTTTTTTATAATATTTCATACAACATAAGCATTCTTCACTATACGGCATTAATAGTTTGTCTATCTTAACATAAAAATATACTATCGGAAGAAAATTTATATTCCTGGTAGTAACATTTAGTATGAATAAAAATGTAATTAGATAAATATCTATGTATGGAAAAGTTCAGTAATTTGATTTCATGTTATATAGTAAAGAGCTTGAACATAGAACTGATTAGCTTTCCATAAATAACTAAAAATTTCTTCATATGATATCACGTGTCAAAATTTTGAAAATGCTCTCGCGTTCTTTAAAACATAATTTATCTGCTTTTATTAAAATATTTCATACAACATAAGCATTCTTCACTATACTGCATTAATAGTTTGTCTATATTAACATAAAAATATACTATCGGAAGAAAATTTATATTCCTGGTAGTAACATTTAGTATGAATAAAAATGTAATTAGATAAATATTTATGTATGGAAAAGTTAAGTAATTTGATTTCATGTTATAATGTAAAGAGTTTGATCATAGAACTGATTAGCTTTCCATAAATAACAAAAAATTTCTTCATATGATATCACGTGTCAAAATTTTGAAAATGCTTTCGCGTCCTTTAAAACAAAATTTATCTGCTTATATTAAAATATTTCATACAACATAAGCATTCTACACCATACTGCAATAATAGTTTGTCTATCTTAACATAAAAATATACTATCGATAGAAAAATTATTTTCCTGGTAGTAAAATTTAGTATGAATAAAAATGTATATAAGAAGATAAATTTCTTATGTATGGAAAAGTTCAGTAATTTGATTTCATGTTATATAGTAAAGAGCTTGAACATAGAACTGATTAGCTTTCCATAAATAACTAAAAATTTCTTCATATGATATCACGTGTCAAAATTTTGAAAATGCTCTCGCGTTCTTTAAAACATAATTTATCTGCTTTTATTAAAATATTTCATATAACATAAGTATTCTTCACTATACTGCATTAATAGTTTGTCTATATTAACATAAAAATATACTATCGGAAGAAAATTTATATTCCTGGTAGTAACATTTAGTATGAATAAAAATGTAATTAGATAAATTTCTATGTATGGAAAAGTTCAGTTATTTGATTTCATGTTATAATGTAAAGAGTTTGAACATAGAACTGATTAGCTTTCCATAAATAACAAAAAATTTCTTCATATGATATCACGTGTCAAAATTTTGAAAATGCTTTCGCGTCCTTTAAAACAAAATTTATCTGCTTATATTAAAATATTTCATACAACATAAGCATTCTACACCATACTGCAATAATAGTTTGTCTATCTTAACATAAAAATATACTATCGATAGAAAATTTATTTTCCTGGTAGTAAAATTTAGTATGAATAAAAATGTATATAAGAAGATAAATTTCTTATGTATGGAAAAGTTCAGTAATTTGATTTCATGTTATAATGTAAAGAGCTTGAACATCGAACTGATTAGCTTTCCATAAATAACAAAAATTTCTTCATATGATATCACGTGTCAAAATTGTCAAAATGTTCTAACGTCCTTTAAAACAAAATTTATCTGCTTTTATTAAAATATTTCATACAACATTAGAATTCTTCACCATACTGCATTAATAGTTTGTCTATCTTAACATGAAAATATACTATCGTTAGAAAATTTATATTCCTGGTAGTAAAATTTAGAATGAATAAAATATTTCATTGTCAATATTTGTGGTGTGGAGAGTTTAGTGTTGGCCACAACCCACTCGTTTAAATTTGCATTTAACTCACTTTTGCATTTTTTTTTTAATAAAAGAATACATTTCAGCAAAATGAACACTTACCTATTTTTTCTGCTTTTTGTGAATCTATATAAAGTTAGCATTCATTGATTTTAAATTTATCTTTGGTATTATTTATTTTTTATCTATGGTGAATTATCTGTAGCTTTGAAAGTGTTCGCAACTGTTTGCAAAGAGGTGTTATTCGTATATTTTAAATAAAATTAAATATTTACAAGTTTTAAGTAAGTTTGTAATAAAACATGAGTTCAAGAAGCGGATATAATATGTTTGATTTAGGCCTGAAGGTTGTAGAATCCTCAAAAAAGGTAATTTAAATACCTACTTGTATGTTACATAACAAAGCTTACTTAAGCATTTTTATTTTGTTTATTCAACATTCTTTGTACATTTTCGCAGGCCTACGATAATAAGTTATCTGAAAGTGAAGAACAAAACTCGAAAAAGGTTTCTCCATCGGTTCTCGTGTTAAATGAGGTAAACTTCATAATGACTAAATATACATATTGAAATATTATATCATTGACAAGTTTCCCGCACACTTTTCCCGCTCAAAACCCATACCATAGATAATATTGTCTACACTAACATTACCATAGACTATTTATGCAATATTAGCATAGACAATAATTTAGGTATTATTTTATTACTGATAAATTCAAACATTTCCCGCTCAAAACACAAGCCATAGGTAGATAATATTGTGGTTGTCTACACTAACATTACCAAAGAGTATGAAATGTTAGGATAGACAATAATTTAGGTTTAATTTTACTACTGATAAGTTCAAACATTTCCCGCTCAAAACATAAACCATAATATTATATTATGTCATGTACATATATTATTGTGGTTGTCTATATTAACATTACCGAAGACTATTTATGTAAGGTTAGCATGGACAACTCACATATTCACAATGGATTACCCCACGACATATTGAATTCTTCCTTCTTTCACCACAAAAATATTAATTTTAACTCAAGGCTTTGGACTTCGAACTGGTCTTCTGTATTTTTTTTAATTGCATGCAATAAATATGCATAGGTACCTACATCGTATAAATATTTTTTTTTGTAAAATTTATAAAACCATTTAGATAATAATAAATAATTAATTTCCTTTAATTTTTATAGGGCTTCGAAGAAAATACCTATGGAGTACAAGATCATAATATACCGGAGCAACAATCTTTCACAATTTCTAATGTTTTAACGCCACCTCCAGCTAAAAGCAACGCTCACACAAGTGATATTAATAGTTTCTAATGCTAAAATGTGGGCACGAAATGTTCAAAAATCAAAGCATAACTCGGGAAAAGAATACACTACAGCAAAAGGAAAACATATTCTTGCAAAACAAGTTAAACCAGGGTGTGCAGATAAATGCAAATTAAACTGTACAACCAAGATATGTCCAGAAATGAGAAAAACCATTTTTACTAGTTTCTGGAGTATAGGGGACAAACATAAGCAGCAATTATTTGTGGCTAATTGTATGAAATCTATCGTGCCTAAATACCGGAGAGTAAAAGAGGGCAGTACACGATCACCAAATTTTCAATATTTCTTTGAAACGGACAACATACCTATTGTTGTGTGTAAACGCTTTTTTAAAGCAACATTAAACATAGGAGATTCTTTTATAAGTACTGTCATTCGAAGGAAATGTTCAGTTGGTATAGTACATCCTCCACTTCAAGGAAAGCACAATAACAGGCCTAGAAATATATCTAATGATGACAAATTAAATGTTCGCAATCACATAGAATCATTCCCACGAATTGAATCTCATTACCTGAGAGCGCAGACTACCAGAGAATACATTGATGGATCATTATCAGTGCGAGAAATGTATAGACTGTATACAAGAAAGATGCAAGAGGCACAGTTGCCTACTTTAGAATATTCGATGTATTCATTTATATTCAATACAGAATATAATATTGGTTTTTTTCAGCCTAAAAAGGACCAATGCGAATTATGCGAAAAGTTTAAAAATATGAACGATGAGGAGAAAAATATTCATCAAACAGAATACGACATTCACCAAAATAATAAAAAACTATCGAGAGAGCAAAAAGCGAAAGACGTGCAAGAGGCACCAGCAACAAATAAAATAGTTTGTTGTTACGATTTGCAAGCCGTTTTATCAACACCAGCAGCACATATATCAGTTCTATACTACAAAAGGAAGCTTTCGACGTTTAATTTCACCATATGTATACAATATGGTGAACAAAAGTGGTTACTGCTTCGTTTGGCACGAAGGTATTGCCAATAGAGGTGCCAATGAGATTGGTACCTGTGTTTACAATTTTCTAAGAGACCAGTCCACTGGAAATGATGTAGTTTTTTACTCAGATAATTGCCCTGGGCAAAATAAAAATAAATTCATGGCTGCGATGTATCTACATAGCATCCAAAATTTTAATATTCCAAAGATAACACATAATTTTTTAGTAATAGGGCATACCCAAAATGAGGGAGACTCTATGCATTCGTGCATAGAAAAGCAAAAAAAGAGATCCCTTAAGTCTGGGCCAATTTATGTGCCAACACAGTGGATTCCTATAATACAAATGGCTAACAAAAAAAAACCTTACAAGGTTACAGAATTGAGCACTGGAGAGATTTATGATTTTCATAGCTTGGCTAAAACAATGGGGACAAATTACAAAACAAATGAAAATAATTTACAGGTTCGATGGATGGATATCTGCGTAATGGAAGTAAGAAAATGTAGTCCATACCACATTTTTTATAAAACAAGTTATGCTCATAAAGAGTTTTTTAGTATTAATTTACGACAGCGTCAGCGTGGACGTCCTATAGAACCGCAATTGAGTAAAGCTTTTATAGAACCACCAAAGATATCTGAAGCAAAAAAAAAGGATCTGATATCTCTATGTACGTCAAGAGTGATACCAGAAATCCACCATGATTTTTATAAAAACCTTGTGTCACAAAATCATTATTAGTCACCGTAGCAAAAGAGGATGTATATTTTAGTTTTTTTGCATAATTGACTTCTTGTACTTCTTGGACAGGCCTTAAGGCCTAGAAAAGAAGAAGACTTCTTGTAGATTCACAGTATTTAAATAAGGTCAAAATTTGTCCTTTTTAACTTAACCTTTGCCATATTTGATAAAAAAAATGTAATAGCGAAGTAACTGAAAAATATCAACATGTTTTTGTGCCCTGAAAATGTAAAACCTAGCAACTGTGCAAATTTAAGAAAAATATATAAAGAAGGATAATATTGGCTTGGAGACCAAGAATGACAGTCAGGGGTGTTTGGAAGACCGCCCATGAGATGGAAGGATGAGATCAGCCATCATGCTGGTGTCAATTGGTTGCTCAGTGCGCAAGAAAGAGTGGCTTGGAAGGAGATGGAGGAGGCCTTCGTCCAGGAGTGGATGGGATTAGGCTGAGAAGAAGAAGAAGATATAGTTTTAATGTTTTTTTTATATGTCCAATGAATAAAGCATGGTTTAATATACTTATAAACAAAAACACATTGATTTATTTCAAAAACCCAATTTTTGCGAGCGATGTGAAATCTTTAAACTCCCATATCTCCAAACTAAAGTATTTGCACTTACGTCGGTTTTACACTAACGGTGCGATATTATAATGAACCATCATGAAGTTAGTAAATATTTACTACACAAGTTGTTATATGCTAATTATCAAGAAAAGTATGTTTTTTTAGAAATAGACGTTCGTAAATTTTACAACTATTCAAAATACACGAGGGAAATACCCAACAATGGTATTGACAGAGAAGATGATGATTTGTCAGATAACGAGGATACCCCTCAAATGGGTACTCCAATACATGTAATTATTCCAGAAACCGATGAGAGCAGTTCTGATGGAGAAGACGAAGTTCAAGAAGTTCCATCAACTTCTGTTACCAAGAAAAATGTGTGGAGAAGTCGAAATATGTCTAAATAACCAGATGACATTGCATTTTTGGGAGATGGAGAGTTTCCAAAAGGATTCGACGATATAGACACTCCGATTTAATATTTTAAATATTTTTTTGATGACGAAATATTAGAACAAATAGTGATAAACCAATCTTACGAACGAAAAATGATTTGACACAATTTATTGGAATTTGTATGATGATGTCCATAATACAGTTAACATCTACACGTCATTATTGGAAACCCTATCTTGGAAATCCATCGATTGCTGAAACTATGACGTGCAATAGGTTTGAGGAACTAAAAACAATTCTTCATTTTGATGACAACTCTACGGCCCGAATTATAAATTCATTCTCCAGTTTGAGACTGGTTTTGAGAACACGTTTTCTACCAAAATGGTATTAAAGAAACAAAAGTCACTGAGCTTGATCTCAAGACCGGTCACGAAATGCATAGAAGAGTTGAAATTGCTTCGAGACAGCTATCCCGCTGTCTTGAGAACGGTCTCAATGAAAGAGGAGACAGCGCTTTACACGAAAAAGAGATGCATATAGACACGGACGTATTTCGCATTAATTACTATTTTGACGTTTACATTGATAGCGATACTAAAATGGATCGAGAATCTTAATTAGAATCTTCCGGAGGTAATTTAAATACAATCATTCACAAACTAACTATGTAAATCAAATTTTGTAAGATTTCATAAAATTTCCGGTACATCCAGAAAATATGATGTTATTCTATGCATTTTGTATCATATTTTGAAATAACTGCTTTTCCTGGAACTATTGACTGTAGGTAGGTACACACATTCCGGTAATATGCTACATATATGACAGATAAAGGAAGAAGTATTTTTTTTCCTCTTCCGAATAAAATGGTCGACGCATAAATTTCTCTACACTTTCAAAGATTACCAAGACAGCGAAATGTCAAAATATCTATAAATAGCTATTCAAACTCATTGCTACCAGCAAAACAACGCTGAAATTATTGCCATTCGCGAGAAAAAGTACTTATTTATAGAGCTGCATCCAAATTTTTTTCGAGTACGCTTTCGCGAAAGAGACGGCGTACGTATTTTACTTTTAATACGAATAGCATGATCTCAAGATGGTCTTGAGATGACACCTTTAGAGAACGGTCTTGAGAATTATTCCATAATTTGGGCCTCAATGACATGCCGAGATTCCCCAAAATTTCACAAAATAAGACCAATTCGTTCTGGAATTCGTCGTCGTTGTCTTACAATACCAAAAGAAGAATTTAAGGCAGTCGATGAACAAATTATTCCGACGAAAACCAGAACCTTTCGGATTATCAATATAATCCTAAAAAAACTCAGAAGTGGGATACAAAATGTTTGTTTTAAGCGGAATATCTGGATTTAGCTTTGATTTTGACTTTTATTTATTTATTTATTTAAAAGGACAACATACAGAATATAATAAATTATAAAACATAAAGATAATTTGATTAAGAATAAAGCCAATTACAGGTTGTCGCTGAAGTTATTGTAGTATATTAAGATATATTAGGAATGGTTACATATTATGGTGAGATATTGTGTGAATGATGTGTGAAATTGCATATATACATAAATGTGTCAGTATAATTAAGTGTTAAATTTGATTATGACGATGAAATTTTAAGTTTGATATATTTTTTAAATGTGGGGGCGCCAAGTAAGAATATGTCAATCTCTTGGAAATGCCTATTATATGTATTACAGATTCTGTACATTGTTGCATTTTGAGCATAGTTGGTGTGTTGAGTGGTAAGACGGAAAAGAGGAGTGTGTCTAGTTCTACGGGTAGGGATGTTGAAAGATATATAGTTTAAGAGAGCAGCGGCCGCTTTCTCCAAGGTCCCTCAAAATCGAACATCAGCTAAGTACCCATTCGAAACTTAAATCCTTAAGTGGCTTACTTAATAAATTTGCATTTCACCAACAAATAACAGCCACACTAAGCTAAGGTCAGGATTAGTTTTTGTTATGTTTCCGGTGAACATGAATATGGACTCAAGATAACGTTACTTTAAAAAATATGCAAATAAGAAATACATAATAAACTATAAAAATATCATTAAAATATTCTAACGTGTGAATTTCACGATTTTTACTCTATATATAAATTAATTATAAAAAAGTACTATTTTGATCTCATGAGTACAGGTAATTGCCGCTGGCGCCAACAGATGGCGCTAGCGGCGCTCGCTGTAAGGGTAGCCTTGTTTGTACACCAGTTTTTGTTTTTGACACATCATGTACAGACAGTTTATTTAGTATTCACACCAATTTAGTTATTTTATTTTAATATTTGTTACTTTTTTTATTATACAATGCAACAGGCTCATGCCAGCCGCAATTATAACTACAGACAAACCTAACCAATCTATTTTTACCAAACTTTTGTAGGTTTGGTTTAAAAAATCGGTGTACATCCTAGGATATACTCGCTGTCATGGCTGTTTATTCGCTTCGCACTTGTTGATTGTTGAGATTGTTCGACACGGGACGCGCATATTTATCAGAGTATAATTATGGATAAACCAAGGAAACGTTCTACAAATTTTACCCCCAGTGAAAAAACTAAATTAATTGAATTAGTTTCAAAAAACACGGCAATTACTTCAAAACAAACGGATGGAGCATGTCTATTCAACGATTTCACGAATCCAGCCATCTTCCAAGATGATAATAAACAAAATATAACTTAAATTTTACAAAAAAAAAGATAAATTCAATAATAAAACAACTCTGCGACGAAATCGTAACCCAAATATCTATCTTTCAAACGCGTTAAGTGACGCTTATGACGGTTAATCCAATAGAGACCGCCACTTAAAATTTTATGCGCTGACGTCGCTAAGCGAGGCTAAGATTGTTTGGTGAAATGCAATTTTGCGCTAAGTGGTTCATAAATGTGATTTTTTAAGTTAAGGAGCCTTGGGGAAATCGGGCACTGGAATCAATTTTATTATTAATAATATTGTGGAGAAGCATCATATCAGATAGAGTACGTCTGTTTTCGAGTGAATCAATGCCATGGTAAATCCTTGCATCACGATACGATGGGAAATCAAGAAATGCTTTTCGATTTAGGTGTTTAATAAATATATTTTGTATCCTTTCGATACGGTTTATGTGTGTTGCATAATGGGGAGACCAGACAGGGGATACGTTTTCCAGGATAGGGCGAACCAGGGAAAAATAAAGAAGTTTGAGCGTTTTCAAGTTTGTGAATGGTTTGCTGGTTCTGAATAAAAATCCAAGCATTCTGTAAGCCTTATCTATAATGAATTATATTGTGGGGCGCATAGTTTCGTGAAATTACCAGAAAATACTCCAAATTTGGGCTCTAGTGGAAAAGCCAATTTAGGGACGAAAAGAGGGAAACCTTACTAATTAGATCTGGAAAGACGAATTTCTGAGAAAAAACTAAGGCAAGGCTCCAAAGCGGAAATGCCCCAAGTGGATGTGCGGTTAGATAAAATTGACTATTTTCGAATTTGGGATTCAGATCGTCAGAGGTGCAAATATCCAAATTATACAGGACGATCTTTTGTGGTTTACAAAAAATGCAAAGTTAACCTAAGCTTGAATAAATAAAATAATTGTTTTATTATGTTCCATGAAGAATAATGGTTTTTGTCAAGTCAAGCCATATACCTGCGGACATTTATTTTACCACAACTGCACAGCGTGCCAGGTATGGAACAAAATGTTTTTTTATGTTTTATATAAAAATAATTTTTTTTTTGAAAAATAAAAAAAATACGTGTCTCTTCTTTTCACCATTTATATATCATAATTTTTTTTTACCAAAAATAAAAAAAAAATCAAGCGGTAAGGGGCTAATATTAATAGTTCATTGATAAGGTATACATAATTTATTTATTTATTCATCTTTTTGTACATAATATAAAAAAATGTAATACGCACTGGCTGGTTTATTGCCATTTTGCAATTTCTCCCAACCAACCGGATTACAAAGTTTGACAAAATTATATATGTACATATTGTATGCTAGTGAGACATGGACATGGCAGAAGACGCATGAAAGTAGATTAACGCGGTTGAAATGAGGTCGCCAAGACGAATGTGTGGTAAAACGGTGTATGATAGCATAAGAAATGAGGATATTAGACGAAAATGTATGGTTGAAAGAGATATCGTAAGTAAGATGAAAATAAATACCATAAGGTGGTTTGGCCACACAGAAAGGATGAGTGATGACCCTCTGACTAAAAAAGTATATAAGGCCGATAAAAGAGACGTTGGAAGTAAGAATAACAGAAGAGAGTGTATGAGAAGATGCATGGATGTGAACGAAGCGAGATATGTATGTAAAGAGAGAGGATTCTGGTACCTCAAATAGGGAATGTGCGTGATGGTATGATATGGTATATATGTACATCGACAACAATATGAAAGCGAAAAAAAAAACAAAGAAAATATACATTACACTAAGATATGTAAATATTAAAAACAAAAAAATCATAGCAAAAGATCAAGGAGAGGAAATCGGTGTTTAGGAATTAATATTCCTTCTTTAGTTATTTCTTGAAAACACAAAGTGAGTTAAACGACGCAATATCCGGATTTAGACTATTCCATGTATTAAGACTCATATTAATTTTGAAATTTTCATTAAACTAATTGGTAATTTATTTCATGGAATCAGAAATTAACCGAGAGCGACCAGGTATGATCTTTAATCATCATTAGATTAATATAAATATTATTAAATAGATATAACAAATAATGAAACAATGTATGCGTACCGTTTTCGGCATGTGATCTCTTAAGAAGAATATGTGGAAAGAGACCCATTTTCTGATGACAGGAAAACAATATCGAGCTTTGGCTATAGCTTCAACTGTTGGAGGAAAATCGTGTCCTAGAGCGTACATTGCTAGACTCATGGGAGCTGACCATCTAAAAATATTTAAAAAATACTTTGTATCCTCCTGAGGAAGGGAACTTTGTTCTCGTAACATGTAGAGGGATTTTTTATTCATTTGAATAAAAATTATAATTGTAGTGGTGTACACAAAGTTGTGTTTTATTTCATTTAATTATTTCAAAATGATACCACAAAGTAAAAAACAATCGTTTGTCGATGATAAATAATTTCGTTGATTCTTTTTTTACCGATTTCGAAGCGTACCGCTTCCTCGCGGTGAATTTGTTATCTGTCTTGTAATTCTGACGTCCTGATATTTCTCTCATAGTGCAATGTGTATTCCAATATAAGCTTGGTCCTTTGTTCTTAAAAAAAGGAGTACAATGAACCTTAAATCTAACAGATGGTGTTCCTAATATGTTAAAAAAAAACACTACAATTGTAAATCAGTGTTTCACCTTTCGATTACAGACTGTAAACATTGCATGAAGGTGTAGTCTGCATGTGTAGTCATTGTGATAGTTTCATGACATTTAATAGGACCATGTTCTGCTTTTACAAAATTTCT
Organism: Molanna angustata; assembly: GCA_963576475.1. Lineage (NCBI taxonomy): Eukaryota > Metazoa > Arthropoda > Insecta > Trichoptera > Molannidae > Molanna > Molanna angustata. Next base: position 31,170,782 of record OY754974.1, read on the forward strand.
CAACACCCAATACTGACCCTTTGCAGCAGTTCCATGTTTTGGCTTTTCATCAATACAAGCAAACCTAGAAAAAAAGTTCTTTATAAAATGCAATTACCTTTATCTTATGTAAATTGAAACAAAAAAACACAGAATGAATTTCTTTAAAAAAGCTGTAAACATATCTTTAAGCTGCAATTATTTTTATAGTTTCCGATGTTTATGATCACTTGGGAGAATATCTTTCGGTTGTAGACTATGCAAAAGAGCTCTTCTACTTCTGACCTTGTTTCGACATCTCCGTAAACTTAAAACTTCGCCTTGATGAATAGCGGAGGGATCTTGTACCTGCTTGTGACGTCTCTGACTTAGGATCGAAAGACCTGCACTTAAAAACAAAACTTGCACCTACCTTGATCGAAGCTCTTGTAATTCCTCTCTTGTAAGCGGAGATTTTGAGTCTGTTACTTTTCTAACGAAACTTGTCCTTATATCCTGGTGTGTTGAGATAATTTTGGATTTGTCTTCTTCATGTTTGTGAACAGCGAATTCAATTTGGTGTGTTGAGATAGTTTTGGATTCGTCTTCTTCGTGTTTGTGAATGGTGAATTCAATTTGGTCATTTTTTTGGGAGAGTCTATATTCACTCGCTTTTTCGTCTGGTAAGTCAATCCTATTTTCCAACACGTGTGCTTCTTTGAACTCTTTTATTGATTCAGATATCACATCTTTGTTGATGAATGATTTGTGTACAATCACAAAAAAGACAACCATCAAGGAGATTATTAAAATCAAGTGAATTCTACACGGTGTACGTGCTCCCCAAATTCTTAAATTAGCACACATTTCGAAAAGTATGCAAATATACCTATATACATCTGTATTACTTTAAAATGTATTAGAATATCAGCATGAGTTTAATTTACAAATACAACTATACAACAAGTGACACTTTCAATACCTTTTTTATAAAAATAAAACGCAACGCATGAGTAAATCTTAAGTGAACGTACATTTTTAGAATCTGTTCATTCAAACCCTTTATGTGCTCAACAATCACATTGATTCGAGAATTTCATTTTGTCAATCACTGATAAAAAGTTTGCATATTTTAGTTCGACGGAATATGGATAAAGAATGTAATAGACTGGAGGTCGACAACAGGATGCAGGAACGTGGGAAGGCCCCAAATCAAGTAATCTGACGACATCAAAAGAATGGCGGGTTCAGGATGGCGGAGGGTAGCACAAGACAGAGGGCAGTGGATGTCCAAGCGGTAGGTTTTTGTTCTATAATGGACTCAATGACAGGACGAGTAAAACTCTCTCTCTTCCTTAGCTTGCATCCCACATGGTGGTGGGGTCCGTTCTCCCCACTGCGCTCCTCCACTTCGCCCTATCCTGAGCATCGTCTTCAGAGACATCACATTCCTGCATGTCCTCAGCCACCAGGCCTTTCCATCGTTTTTTGGGACGCCCTATGGATCTTTTGCCAGACACTCGATGGTCCAGTGCAGTGTTTCCTATATATTCTGGCGGTTTTCTAAGGATATGCCTGAACCACCTCAGCCTATTCTCCATCAGCTTATCGGATACATCGCGTACACCCATGCTACCTCTTATATATTCATTTCGTATTTTATCTCTTCTCGTGACGCCGCACATCCACCTAAGCATCTTCATCTCGGCTGTTTGCACTGACTGAACTTGTCTTCGAGTGACGGTCCAGGTCTCACTACCATATGTCAACACTGGTCTGATCATTGTCTTGTATACATGGCCTTTCATCTTCACTGGCATTCGCTTGTCACAGATTACTCCAGTCACTTCTCTCCATTTAAGCCAGGCTGCGGCAACATTTTTATATTTTATTTTATTTTATTGGGGGTATACACATATGAACAGGTTACATTCATTAAAATATATATGCTAAGTGGTACAATCTATAGCTAGGCATGCTATCCCGTTATGTATATCCACTGTTATTTATATTTAACAGAACAGAAGAGAAAAAAAATGTAAAGAAATAATGATTATAAGATTTTTAAGGATAGTGGGATAGGAAAGTGATGGGGAATGTCAAAGGATAACTAAAAGAGGGAGAGAAAATTAAATTGTACATTATTCATTCTATAAAAGAAAACATAACATCTATTATCTATCTATTATCTATCATAACATCTATTATCTATCTATTATCTATCATAACATCTATTATCTATCAAAACATATATCTTCTTTAGTTTGGTATTTTTAGTATATTTACTATTCAATTATTTTTTTAAGTATAAGGAATAAATAACCAGTAGCTTTACATAGTAAGAACGATGGATACACACAGTTGAAACGTACAGTTATTAAAGCAAAACTTTTGTTAATGATAATAAATTATTGATTAAAATATCTGTGGTCAAGCATATTCTTTAGCAATTTAAATATTTACCAAGAAAGAACCTATATACAGAGTGTGAAACAAAACAATTACTTCTAATTTAATATTAATATATTCACCGCTTTAAATTGCGTCCTCTACCTCATGACATGTCAGTTCTGTCAATACCCAGACCATACTTCGGAACATATCCTGTGGAATTGTTGCCACCCAATGGTGTCCTCATATATGTATTAGTAGCTCCTCGTTGTTGTCCGTGGGCCTCTTCAAGGTTCCATTGATCGTGCGGATTTTGTGATAATCGTAGAACAATTTTAAAGCCTTTATGAAGTTCTATTATAGTTATTATGCCTAAGTTTTTTTAGATTTATTCATATATTTATTTATTTATTTACTTTTTTATTTATTTATTAATTTACTTACTTTTTTATTTATTTATTAATTTACTTACTTTTTTATTTATTTATTAATTTATTTACTTTTTTATTTATTTATTATTTTGTAGTTATTTATGTATTTATTTTTTTATTTATATATTTATTTATTATTTTTTTTTGTTTATTTATTTTTTTTATTTATTTATTTATTTATTTATTTATTCATTTATTTATTTATTGCTTATTTATTTATTTATTTATTCATTTATTTATTTATTTATTTATATATTCATTTATTTATTTATGTATTTATTTATTTATTTATTTACTATTTATTTATTTATATTTTATTTATTTATTTATTTATTCATTTATTTGTAAATTTATTTATTTATTTATTGTTAATACACAAACATTTTAACATATGTAGGTTAAGTAAGAAACGCCTTACTAGGCAAGACCTGTTCTGGGGCTGTCTTCCCAGTAGGTTATTTTTTTACAGAGATCTTGTACATTTTTTTCATGGCGCTCACTTAGCGTTCTGTGAAGGGGCCGTTTCTTCTTGGGGTCCAGCACTCAGCTCCATACAACATCCTGTATATTATGCGTCAAAATATTATGACAAGGATTACTCATTTTGTTTGATTCTATTTTATTTAGGATGTAAAGGGTTGATTTGAAGAAATAGTAATAAAGTTCCATATACATATACGATTGTATTATGACACGAGTCACGAAACACGTGACTCATGATATACGTGATAATAATAATACGTGTAATACGTGACTCTACCTTATCCATACAAATGTGAAAAAAATAGTCAACAACATATTTTTTGGAGACTTCTGTAATTTAAATCATTATATTTAAATACCAACTTACACGAATACGCAAACCTCAAGGCCATATTCGATAAAAAAGCAGTTATATTTTTACAGACGCACTGTTGAATTTGTTAAAAAAAATCTCATTATAAAATATTGATTTGAATTTTATGACCTAAACAATGTCAGGTGTCATAAAATTAACTCGATGCTTATGTGAAGAAAGTATTTAAAATCCATAACTACAAAGTTTTACATGTATGCTGATGAAAAAAAATCATAATAATTGTAATACAAGAGGAAGTAAAATGTACAATTTTAGGAGTGTTCCATTACTAGAAATATGTGTAGGATATGGGTACTTTCATTGTACATCTTTAACTTAATGAACTCTTGTTTTGACTACACTGGTTGAAGCGTCCAGCGCGAGTTGACTGCATCATTTGTTTGACAGTGTTTAATGCTTTGAATAACCTGGCACCACAATACATTCAAGAGTTATGTCAGAGAAAAGAGCTAACTGGGAGGCATCTCACACTCAGGTCTTCTGGATCACAGAGTAACAACTCCCTAAAGAAGTTAGACAGAGACAACTTAGCGACTTACAATGATCGAAACTTAAGCGTGAGTGATCCTATAAAGTGGAATAGATTGCCTCCAGATATCCGTAGTGCACAAAGCAAGAGCACATTCTCTAAAGGACTGAAAACAGCTTTGTTTCATAGTGTAACATTAGACAGAATATAAGCGCCCTTGGAATGATTCTGAATCATCAAACGGCGCTATATAAATTATTTATTATTATTTGAGTTCTAATTAAAAATAAAATTTGGCATTTTTTAACAAATCCAAATTTTAATTTGATTATACCAATGAAATAAGTTTTGCATCAAAATTTCCTGACTACATACAATGAAATACTACAAGACGCTACATAATATTATATGAATTAAATTCTTTTCCTGATTTTAAAGTGTGCACTTTATATATTATAATCTAATATAGTGGACCAAGGTTTTAATTTTATCACTTACCAATTTCATTCTTCTATAGCACAAAAATTTACTCAAAGAATAATAAATCCATTTTTTACCCTTAAAACCTGATGCCATACGCCTCTAATCTTCTAAACATTCATGCATCGTGTCATACATGCTCGTCAATTGTTAAAGTTTCTTACGTTTCACATGGTCATACTACACTTTTCTAAAATGACCCATACTATTCACTCTCATCTCGTACACCCTTGTATATTCTTTTAATATGGCCAAACTACCTCAGGGCATTCACTCTCATTTTGCTAATACTTACTTACTTAACGAGTCTGGAATTCAGATTTTGTCACTCCAATGTGTGGCGGCGGCAATCGCCCTGTCGGTTAATCTTATCAGGTCGTTCATGTGACAGCCTTCGTCCAGTTTTGCTATAATATTCTTCTTTATGTATCACAGATTATACTTTTAGTTTTTTCGAATACCAGTATTTTAGATTTACTAACATTAAGTAATACTCAATTCGTTCTGCAGGCATCCTTCATACACTTTATTCACTAAATATTGCAAACACACGTTCTGCAATCAAAACTGTTTCATCTGCATAATAAATAATATAACTGTTTAATACAAATAAATATATAAGGTACATATTTATTACAAAACACACGAAATGTGGACTTATACTATATACTTACATGCCATCACGCCATGTTCCTCACAGGGTAGGCAGTGAGAATGGAACGCCACATTTTTTCATCTTGATATACATTCATCACCGTCTGTTGTTTATGCTTCTTACATTTCTGTTTATCAAAATATCGTTCACACGGTCATGTCATCTTTTTCTTGCAGGCATCCTTCATACACTTTATTTACTAAATACTGCAATCACACGTAATGCAATCAAAACTGTTTCATCTGCATACATCAAATCATGTACGATTGATTTGTATCAAACCAACATTTACATACTTTAATGTTAAAGCAGTGCAACATTATCAGCGTGCAATTAAAAGACATTGTATTAAGGTATATTTGTTTATTTAACATCAATAAAAAACGAGTGGGTTGTGGCCAACACTAAACTCTCCACACCATAGTAAGCGTTCATTTTTTCTTCTTGAAATGTTGACAATTTCAATATGGTAAAGAATGCTTATGTTGAATCAAATATTTTAACAAAAACAGATATATTTTGTTTTAAAGAGCGGTAGAACATTTTCAAAATTATAACACGTGATATCATATGAAGAATTTTTTTGTAATTTATGGAAAGCTAATCAGTTCTATGTTCAAGCTCTTTACCTTATAACATGAAATCAAATTACTGAACTTTTCCATACATAAGAAATTTATACAATTATATACATTTTTATTCATTCTAAATTTTACTACCAGGATTTCTTTCTAACGATTTATTTTCTAACGATAGTATATTTTTATATTAAGATAGACAAATTTTAATATTAAGATAGCCCCATAAGCAGAATCGGTGTTGTTGCTTACAATATCAGATGTTGTCTTCTATGAGGTTTTTTTTTGTGCTCATGGTAACATTTCATAACTGAAAAAAAAAGAAAAATAATAGTAACATAAAAATAATAATAGGCTAATTTAATAGGATTTTTCATAACAGTCATTGTATTAAATAGTAGTAGAAAACCAAAACATATTTCATATAAGTATGAATGATGATATTAGCACAGCATGAATTATACCAAAGGAGTTAATTATAATGACATCTATGGATTTAAATTGTACCGACATATTCTATTTACAGTTTTGGCTTTACTGATGTATGATAATATAAAAAAGTATTTTAAGCAATCTTGTCAAAATCAATTTAAAGTATAGGTATAAAGGACTCGCCAAGCGAATGTATATGGGTGATATCACCTGTGTATAAACCAATTTTAACATTTTAAATTGTATCAACCAATAAAATCAGTTGATGTTCGACGTTGTACAGCGTATTGAGGCACATTTCCCCTGACCTTTGCAAAAATGATTTATAAAACTGTCACCTACATCCTCTTATATGGCGAGCACTAATAACATTGTAATTGTTTCTATAGACACTCAAAAGATTCTTTTCAAGTAAACCATGTACGCTCAAAATTTTCTTATAATAATCGTTAACGCCTTTATAAAGCATTCTTTATGTACTCAAGATTTTTATAAATAATTTTAAAATCCAATACCTACCGTCGACTGTCGCCATAAGTCTTCTTCTTCTTTTTGGATCTGTTAGGCTGTTAAAGTCCTGTGTCAGTTTCCTTCCTGTGACGTAGATTACCAGCGATCCTTCTATCCTTTGGGAGGACGTCCTGAAGGTCTGCTTTCTTGGCGAACATTATCCCTGGCAACTTTTGTTCATTCGTTTGTGTTCATTCCATAATGTTTTTCTCCTTAATGGTCCTCAATTATAATTCTTTTATTGTTTCATATTGTTTTCTAGAGCAGAATGACAGCTCTCTGAAAACATCATTTTTGTTGATTAAAATGTACTAATTTGCGTACAGTAAAATATAAATTGTGAAAAGTGGCAAGATATTATAGTAAAAGACTTTATATTATGTAAAGGAGTTTATCTAGTTTACAGTTGTCTTAAGTAATTTCATGTAAATTACTTGTTTTTTTTTCATAATGTTTTGTCAAATTAAATCTTATAAAAGCAAATATGAACAAAATTAACAATCTTTTTTAGTAGACATAGCAAGAATACAGATTCCTACTATAATATAAATGGTTTTATAACGTACGTTGAACATATTAATCAATGTTTATAACTCATATGAAAATAGTGTAAATACGTAATAAAATAACAAAAGTATTTAATTAACTTACCAGATTCAAAATAATTTTGCCCGGCCGGCAACGTTTACTTTGTTGTGATATTAATAATATTAGTTTTATGTTTTTTTCTGGATGTAAATACGAAAATAAACGAAGAAATTATAATACTAGTTGCATGTAACACATGAGATCCAACTGTCGACAGCGATAGTATGTATAGTTGAAGAATAAGTACCAAACCCATAAATACAAATTATTTATTATTTTATGATATTTAGTTTTCTATACAACACATGTACCTAGGTAGTCAAGATAGGATAGTATGGAGGTCAGTCTTTTTTTCCTACCCGGAATATGAAAACAGCATGATGGTATATGTATGTATATTGTATGTTTAGAGATGAAGTATCAAACTATTAAGTCTTCTTTGATATTGTGTATAGGTGACTACCATACAAATTGTATGAAGCGATGTCGTCACTAAATTCAATTTTATAAAAATTGTTAAAAAAAAATTGAGATGTACTGCTACAATGTTAATATTTTTTATATAAAATTAAATTATCTAGTTGGGGTGTTTCAGCTTTTTTCGATATTTAAAAAAAAAATGGAAATATAGGCAGTTAAACTCATAAATTTATCTTAAAAAAAATACTTTTCTTAATAAAAAATGTTTGAGAAACCCTGGAATTTTTTTGAAAAAACTAATTTGAGATTTTGTATTTGTCTATGTTTATACCAATTTTCAGCGTTCTAGCTTTTATGGTTTCTGAGATATAGGGAAAAATAAAATAAAAATTCAAAAGTTGATAACCCCTGACTGAAACAAAAATTCAAAATTCCGAGTATAAAAGTTTTGTAGGCCTGTAACTGTTTATATATTATGAAATTTCAGGCTCTGTAAATTGAGCGGATCAAAAGTTATAAGGGACACACACACACACACACACACACACAGACATACACACACACAGACACACACACACAGACACACACACACACACAGACACACGAAATGTTCTACTCCGAATTCTGAGTAAATCCGTGTATGGAACATATATGCTGCAAAGCCTCTAAGTTGGTGTTTTTTGACTTCAAAGTTGGAAAAGCCGTGAAAAAAGTAGACCTCTCCATACAATTCTCGCGTATTCTGGCTTGATACATTGTCGATATGTTAAGAGAACAAAGTTCTCCTGAACAAATCGACAGTTGGATAACCTCGCAAACTTTAATGAGTAAAACGACAAACGTCAGAATCGTACGACATGGATTCGATGGATTCACACGAACCATAGAAAATAGAGTTGCCAGTAATAAAAAGTAGTGGCGCTCGCAGACGATGGCCAAAAAGATACACTCACAGTAAGGTAAGATTAATCTTACCTTACTGTACATTATAGGTTATCCAAAATACCGTTGCCAACCTTAGATAGATTTTATCTCACAACAATCTTACAGTGAGGTACCTCAACTTTTTCTTATTTTTTTCTCAAGATAACTAACGTTATACCAGCCATAATGATTATTCGATCCTTTATTACAGTTTGAAATACCTATGAATTTTATATAACTTTAATCGATTTTTTTTTAACAAAATTAAATTAAGTAGGTACCTACTATTTTCTATAAGATGAGAGCATCATAATTTTGCGAAAGGGGAAATCATGGAAATGAAATCTGTTTGGAAAAAATTATCAGAACCAAAGTAATAAAGTAATCATTATCATCATTGGCGTCACAGCCCTGTATGGGCTCTAGCTTCTTCTAGTATCCTTCTTCAGCCGTGGCTGTCCTCCAACATCCTCCTCCAGTTTGCTAATCCCATCGCCCTTATGTCGTATTCTGTTTCACCGAGCCATCCTTGCTTGGGCCTGCCTCTACTTCTTCTGCCCTCTGGATTGGTATTACACTCTTTTTGGGGATACGATCATCATTCGTCCGGTTGACATGTCTCAATCACTGCAGTCTACGAACTTTTATGAATTGCACAATGTTGGGTTCGTCATATAATGTCTGTATTCATAATCCAACTGTCGATTCGTTCATGAGAATTCAATTCTCTTAATGAATCGACATTATCCAACTGTCGATTTGTTCAGGAGAACTTTGTTCTCTTAACATATCGACAATGTTTCAAGCCAGGATACGCGAGAATTGTATGCAGAGGTCTACTTTTTTCACGGCTTTTCCAACTTTGAAGTCAAAAAACACCAACTTAGAGGCTTCGCAGCATATATGTTCCATACACGGATTTACTCAGAATTCGGAGTAGAACATTTCGTGTGTCTGTGTGTTTGTCTGTGTGTCTGTGTGTCTGTATGTGTGTGTGTGTGTGTGTGTGTCTGTGTGTCTGTGTGTGTGTGTGTCCCCTTATAACTTTTGATCCGCTCAATTTACAGAGCCTAAAATTTCAGAATATATAAACAGTTACAGGCCTACAAAACTTTTATACTCGGAATTTTGAATTTTTGTTTCAGTCAGGGGTTATCAACTTTTGAATTTTTATTTTATTTTTCCATATATCTCAGAAACCATAAAAGCTAGAACGCTGAAATTTGTTATAAACATAGACAAATACAAAATCTCAAATTAGTTTTTTTAAAAAAAATCCAGGGTTTCTCAAACATATTTTATTAAGAAAAATATTTTTTTATGATAAATTTATGAGTTTTTACTGCCTATATTTCCAGATTTTTTAAAAATATCAAAATAAGCCGAAACACCCCAACTAGACAATTTAATTTTTTATAAAAAATATTAACATTGTATTAGCACATCTCAAATTTTTTTTTATAAATTTTATAAAAATTGAATTTGGTGACGACATTGCTTCATACAATTTGTATGGCAATCGCCTACACACAATATCTAAGAAGACTTAATTGTTTGGTACTAATCTCCAAACATACATACATACCATCATTCTGTTTTCATATTCTGGGTAGGATCAAAGGACTGACCTCCATTCTATCCTATCTTTTTTTTTTTTTTAAACATGTCTACGTAGGGGACGCCAGCTATTAGGATTTGGGTCCATTTTACTCTTCCGAAGAAGCGCACTACGTAGCGTTGGGAGGGGTTTGCAATCTAGAAAAGAGTTTATTAATTCGGATTTTAAAAAGACCCGGGTTGTACGAAGGTGGAAACACAGAATTCGGAAGATCGTTCCACAGTCGGGCTGCTGTGTTAATAAAGGAGTTCGAGAAGCGACTTGTTCGTATATGTTGAAGGTCCACTGTGAATGGATGCTGCGATTGAGTGAAGCGAGTGACTCTGTTGCGAGTGGGTGGAGGAGGGACCAAAGATGCAAGTTCTTTTGAACAATTCCCGTGGTAGTATCTATAGAATAAACTTAAAATACCGACTCTGCGTCTGTGTTCTAGTGATTGCAATCCATCAGTCAGTGATGGATCATCAATCAGACGTATAGCACGCCTTTGGACAGCGTCGAGGGTATTCAGTAGGTATTGGGGGGCGCCACTCCAGAGGTGACTGCCATATTCAATAATTGGGCGTATTTGCGCTTTGTAGAGTATACAGATCTGGGTCTTAGTAAAATATCTGCGCGCTCTATATAGTACGCTCAATTTTTTGGAGGCGAGTTTCACCTTAGCTTCGATGGAGCCCTTGTAGTGTAATTGGTTCGTTATAGATACTCCAAGCAGGTCGATAGAGCTGCTGTTAGGTAGGGTGCTTCCGTTGAAAGACACTTGCAATTCATTGGGGTTTCTCTTCGCAGAAATTAGACAGGCTTGGGTTTTTGAGACGTTAAATGTAACAAGATTACTTTCACCCCAGGTATTGATTGAGTGGAGGTAGCTATTTATTTTTTGATGAAGGTCTTTCCGGGCTTCTGATATTTCACTCTGTTTAGGAGGTTTGTCAAAAGAGAAATTGTCATGGACTGTGCTGTCATCAGCGTAACAGTGGATGGGGGCGTGGAAGAGCAAGTCATTGATATGTAGGAGGAATAGGGTTGGAGATAGAATGGACCCTTGAGGGACTCCCGCATTAATGGAATGGGGAGAAGAAGAGCAACCGTCCACTACAGTAATGACTTCGCGATCTTTTAAAAAATTCGCTAATACATGTCTTGACATACATACCTAGGTACATGTGTTGTATAGAAAATCAAATATCTTAAAATATTAATAATTTGTATTTATGGGATTATAGTTTGGTACTTATTCTTCAACTATACATACTATCGCTGTCGACAGTTGGATCTCATGTGTTACATGCAACTAGTTATATATATCGCATCCTTCGGAGTCCATTTTAGTTAGTAGGGTCTAAAATCTTTCTCAGCATTTTCATTTCAAATAACAAAAGGCTATTTTCTTCTCGTTTTGAAAAATGAATTTTGTTTTTTTTTTGTAATAATATATTTTTATAATAAAAAAATAGTTTGAGATGTGATGTACAGAGTATCTACAGACAACATATTACATAAAAATATTTTTTATTTTTTTTTAATTATATTCTGTATATATTATTTATTTTATTTATTTATTTTGGTAAAATAAATATGACTAGGTTCATGAGGCTAGGATCTACCACCGCATTGATTCACTCGACAACGGACGTACAGTACCTGATACGATGCTTTTCCACAATATTCTTAAGAATAAAATTGATTCTCTTGTTCTTTTCAACGTCCCTACTCGTAAAACTAGACACACTCCTCTTTTCCACCTAACCACTCAGCACACTAACTATGCTCAACATGCAATAATCTACAGCATTTGTTATGCATACAATAGGCATTTCCAAAAGTTCGACAAATTTTTACTAAGCGCCTCCATATTTCAAAAATATATCTAACTGAAAATTTTATCCCCAAAATCAAACTCAACACTAAATATACCATTTCACACATCATTCACACAATATCTCACCATATTTATCTTAATATACTACAATAACTCCAATGACAACCTGTAATTGGTCTTAATATTACTCAAATCATCTTCATTTTATACAATTTATTATGCGCTGTATGTTGTTCTCTAAATAAATAAATAAATAAATGACGAAAGTAATAATATGCAGTCACTACATGATACCTGTTGTGAGACTGACGTAAAAAAATAGGCATACACTATTGCGAAACATGTAATTAGTAATAACTCCCCACTATTCCGTAGTAGTGGATAGTAATCTTAATATCACCTCAGAAAATATTCTCAGCAGGATGTCAGCAAGTACCGTAATTGTTTGATGGCAACATAATACATTGTATGTACTTTCATAGTATTTTTCATACGTTTCTCATTTCGAAAGTAGCACGTACACCTTGGATGACATCTATTTCGTCACGTTATATTATGTATATTACATATGTAGTGTAAGGCCACTATCAAAACAGATGAACCTTCAGAACTTGGCGGAAAAATACTCCTGTATCGCGGGGAATCCTCGGATATTTTGTTACACTCATGTATTATTTTATAACAGATTTTTAATTATCTCAATAGAGACGAAATTGGAATATTTATTGTAGGAGAACCGGGAAGTCAAGGCACTTACAGGGCTTACGACCTGTCATCGGCTGGTTTACGTGATCACTTTATGCGCTTGCGCAACGTTCACCAATTATGCCTTTTTAATGAGATCCCTATCAATTCAATTTTGAAAGTTCTATATATTGTAATACTGAAATTCTTTTCGCTTGAAAATAAGGAATTTTTACTACAGCCATCTATGGGTGAAATTATGAACAACAATCTTATTATTTTTTTATTTATTTTTGTTGTAACGCCATCTATTGAGAGAATTGGTTTTTTGTAAATAATGAAAGCTACAATTCTTATATCTGAGGTGACAATGCATTTTTCGCATAGAAGTCACCCCTGAATTCAGATATAAGATATAAGAATTATAAGAAGTCAGATATAAGAATTGTAGCTTTCATTATTTACAAAAAACCAATTCTCTCAATAGATGGCGTTACAACAAAAATAAATAAAAAATAATAAGATTGTTGTTCATAATTTCACCCATAGATGGCTGTAGTAAAAATTCCTTATTTTCAAGCGAAAAGAATTTCAGTATTACAATATATAGAACTTTCAAAATTGAATTGATAGGGATCTCATTAAAAAGGCATAATTGGTGAACGTTGCGCAAGCGCATAAAGTGATCACGTAAACCAGCCGATGACAGGTCGTAAGCCCTGTAAGTGCCTTGATTTCCCGGTTCTCCTACAATAAATATTCCAATTTCGTCTCTATTGAGATAATTAAAAATCTGTTAAAAAATATCTTTGACACCCGACAGGGAAAAAAACCCAATGTTTGCGCATATGCAAAAATAAAAATATTCGATTATTATTTTATACCTGACGTACGTTAACCTCTAAAATTCATATTGAAATATAACTTTTAAAGAAAGTAAGAAGCGGTACAAAATAAAAACTTGCTGGTCTTTTGGCATGTTGTGATCATGCATCAATAAACATACACTTTACTAAAAACCCGTTTTTTACCAATTTTAATTTTTCATTTTTTCTTCCATATAATCTTAGGTTTTAGGATAATAATATAAATGAGACACGATATTTTTCTAATTGAAATAGAAAAACTGACATTTTATTGATAATTGTCATGATCCCCATTTGGGGCCGTCGGTTAATGGCGTGTCATAATTTTGGTCTATGTTATCTTTTTATAATATCTAATGTAGTAGTTGTTATAAGACTGTATGTTCATATTTAAACAAAATAAAATAATTATTTTCTAATAATAAATGCAATATATAAAATTACATGCTATGCCACTATTATACACATTCCACATGTAATCCTACATCACATTTTATAGATTGTATTCTTTAACAGATTTTTAATTATCTCAATAGAGACGAAGTTGGAATATTTACTGTAGGAGAACCGGGAAATCAAGGCACCTACAGGGCTTACGACCTGTCATCGGCTGGTTTACGTGATCACTTTATGCGCATGCGCAACGTTCACCAATCATGCCTTTTTAATGAGATCCCTATCAATTCAATTTTGAAAGTTATATATATGGTAATACTGAAATTCTTTTCGCTTGAAAATAAGGAATTTTTACTACAGCGGGTGACTTCTATGCGAAAAATGCATTTGTCACCTCAGGTATAAGAATTGTTGCTCTCATTATTTACAAAAAAACAATTCTCTCAATAGATGGCGTTACAACAAAAATAAATAAAAATAATAAGAATGTTGTTCATAATTTCACACATAGATGTCTGTAGTAAAAATTCCTTATTTTCAAGCGAAAAGAATTTCAGTATTACAATATATAGAACGTTCAAAATTGAATTGATAGGATCTCATTAAAAAGGCATAATTGGTGAACGTTGCGCATGCGCATAAAGTGATCACGTAAACCAGCCGATGACAGGTCGTAAGCCCTGTAGGTTCCTTGATTTCCCGGTTCTCCTACAGTAAATATTCTAACTTCGTCTCTATTGAGATAATTAAAAATCTGTTAAAAAATATCTTTGACTCCTGACAGGGAAAAAAATTCAATGTTTGTGCATATGCAATAATAAAAAAATATTAGACTGTATTCTGACATTCATTATACAAATCGCACATTTTCGCTGTTTTACAAAGTCGTCTCTAAATAATGTCTTGATGATAAACCATAAATCTTTTGGTCCGACATTGAGTGTATTGTCAAATTGATCATCCTCCTGAAGTCCAACAATGGCATATTGACATTATTTTCAATTGTATACAGTGCATGTGCATTTACAATTTTCATATAAATTGCGTTTGTAAAGAGATGAAAGTACCATTTCCTTGCTCATATGTTTATTCTGTACTTTTGTATATTCCAGTCCATCCTTTCCACTCCTCCCATGAACTTATTGTATTGATCTAGTGCATTTGGTTGAGGTATTGACACTTGTGTTCTGATCTAGACCATCTAGACACTTGATTTGAAAGAACCATTACAATATTATTATCTTTCCATTCCCTTTCGGCACTTTTTGGAGAAAGTAAATTGATTTGGTTATTTTGAGGAGCATATAGCACACAGTTCCTTACAACTGCATCTTGGATATCATCAGCAAAGAGGAGTTCAAATATTTCAATGGGGGATTTCCCCTCCAATTTGGTGATCATATTCAATCTACGCCTCTTGCATTCATCACTGTTATACTCATTATCTTCAAAATCACCTTCATCCATGTAGTTCTCCATATTCTTTAATCATAAGACATGAGAGAAGAAGAAAAAGATTCAATGATATAAAACTTTTGTTGCCTATAATGAAACTCATATACAAACGAACATTTTGTTACATATACGTACTAAAATACTATATTTACCGTGAGCCCCAATTTGGGCTCGTTTTGTTTTTTATTAAAAAAACATGTTTGTTTTACTTTTATATGTAAAAAGCAAATATTTCAATTATTTATCGTTCAAAAATCACACACAAATTTTATAAATTACATAAATATCGAGCAACTTACCAGTAAAATTCAAATTTGATGATTAATATTTACATAAAATAATAACGAAATTTAACAAAATATATTTCTACTAAAAGAAGCACACTTTGTTAATGATACATAATCTCAAAATATATAAAAACTGTCAAGTTGGTGTTTTTAGAAGAATAAATAGAAGTGATCCCCAAATGGGGCCCACGGTAAAAAACCGGTTAACAATGTTGAAGTAACAGAAAACAATTGTTGAATATCTTGAAAGAAAATGTTAGAAATGTAAAAAGATAATATTGCTTCTCTGGGCTGGAAACACTGGTCAGTTGAAAGAAATTGCCATACGGCAATAAACTCGCCACTTACGCAGAGTGTAAGGAAGTGTTTAATTATTATTATATCCTTATGGCAAAAAAATCACCTTTGCGAAAGTGTTTGTACATGAATTTAACAAAAAAAAATGTTAATCAGAATGAAAATTAAACCCGGGATTGCTTACGAGGCAGATAGATACCTCTTATTATTTCAGTAAGGCCGATACTGTATCAATTTAACATACTTGACATTATGTTAGAGGGATTGGTATTCCTATATAAGTACGAACGTTACATGCATTCAATTTTTCCCAAGAGAGGGTGTTTGAACATAATAACGCTCCCAGAATACGTCCTGAATAGCAAAATAATTGTTAATACAATCAGTCGGTTTTGGTTGAATGGAAAATTGTTCTATATTTTTGCCTTCCATGGCGTGAACGTCAACGCAATTGTGTCAATATCAGTCGAGGCATTGCCAAAGTACGATAAAATTGTCGCCGCTGGAGTTATAATATCGAGCGTGTAGACGCGGCTCTTAATGAATTCATTCGCCAAATGAATCCCAAGTGTCTACCGAACCCGACAATGTCATAGACTTTATCGTGGAATATTCAGCTCAAGAATGTTCCTTAATATTGCCAAACAGTTCATATGGGTGACTTTGTAAATACTTAGTTTCATATCACAAGATGGGCGCCCAAAGACAAAAATAATAAGTAGAGTTCAACAGGCAAGAGTTTCCTTCATTAAAAATAAATGATTTCAAAATCTAAGATTAAAATGTTAAGAAAAACTTGATTGGAACTCTTGTCTGGAGTGTGCTTCTGTATAGCTGTCTATAAATGTGGACTGTCAGATGGAGAGAATCTGGACGTCTGGTTGTCTTTGAAATGTGGTGCTGCATGCTCATGGCTAGGATCCATTGGTCAGACCACATTCCAAACGGCGTGTTTCTGAGCAAAGTCGGAGAAACGAGACAACTCCTATAGAGGCTATCCAAAAACAATCCGATTGGATAGACCACAACAGAAGGCATCCGGGTCTGCAACTTCTATAGTTTCTGAGGGTAGAAACTATCGAGGTTGCCCTAGAGACATTTTTATGGACCAGGTGATGAGTGATATGCCATATGGCAGCTACCAAGAGTTGAAGAGACTGGCGGACAACAGAGATATGCGGAGAGATTGAGTGCTTGGTGTAAACCAATACTAGTATTGTAACCTTGAAAAAGAAGTTGTAAAAAGTTTCACTGTATTTTTATTATATATATTTTCGCCCTTAATAGGGCATTTACAATAAAAGACAAGATAAATAATAACAATGAAGGCACAACAAAACAACAATAAGTGCAAATACATCAATAACACAATAGTAAAAAGTAGTCAAAGAAAGGACAATATAAGACAACATAATACAATATAATAAAAGAAAATAGTGATAAATGATAAAAAAGCAACCAAAACCAAAAACTAGACAAAAAGAAGAAGAAGAAAAAAATTTATATAAAAAAATAAAAAGTATTACAGATTCTTTTTATAGACCAGAAAATAAACAAACCAAAAATCAAAAAATATAAATTGTGAAATTATAATTGCACTCGTACAATGTTCAATCTGGTTATAATCGATTTCACGTTAATTTATGGATGTCCATAAATTAAAATTAAAACTAACTGCTGGTGATAAAATTTAACAATTATTTCTTTTAATCACGAATTACGTGTCAGTATTTTTATAACCATTATTAAACGAGACTCGTGAGTGAAAACCTTCAATGTGTATTTTTAAAATCGATCTTTTAGATA
The DNA here is from genome assembly GCA_963576475.1 of Molanna angustata. NCBI lineage: Eukaryota > Metazoa > Arthropoda > Insecta > Trichoptera > Molannidae > Molanna > Molanna angustata. The sequence continues at coordinate 31,188,708 of OY754974.1, forward strand.
TCTGCTGAGGGTTTACTCACATCGGAATTCTGATTTTAGTTCTTCTTTTTCTTGTTGCCATATCAGGTTCCCCCGACGCTGGCGATCACTGCTGAGAAGGCATCTCTATCCGCCGACGTACGGAACAATTTGCCGATGTCTCTGATGCCGGTCCACTCACGGCTGATGCGGAGCCATGACATCTGACGTCTTCCTATTCTGAGGCGTCCCTCTATTGTAGTGAATTCGCCGGTCCACTCACGAATGTTGCTGAGCCATGAAATCTGACGTCTTCCTATTCTGAGACGTCCCTCTGTTTCGCCCTTCATAATCATTAGCACTTGGAGCAGCCTGAACTTTTTGACTATAGTATATTTTTTATTTGATTATAGACTAAGCAGGAAAAAGTAAAAACAGGCGTCTCGAATAAAATAATTATATATAAGGTCATATTATTGTCGATACTGACGGTATTTAAGGTGGAGAACTCCATTTAACTAAGTATTTTAAAATAAAAAAAATTTACTACAGTTTAACGCATATATTTTTCTTGTACTAGACTGACCGTTTCGGCTGACTAGGCCCTTATCAACTGGTAAACATAGAATATTTCTTATATACTAAATTTCGGTTTATTTTACAACTGTGAAAAAACTGTGAAATTTTTTGACATCTGTGATGCCAATTCGGCCATATGAAAAACAATACGCTTAAATTTTGCGAAATCATGACTCTCCCCTATTCCATAGTGTGGAGAGTAAAAAACGAGGGAAATAATTAAGATTTTTTAATACCGAACTTAACTATTATCTAGATTTTCCTACAAGAATATATATAGAGCATAATTAAAAAGTTAAGATATATTTTTCTTTATTAATATCCAAACTAATTAAGTTTTTTTTTCAAAACGATTCGTTTTGTAGTAATGATGCAAATTAAAATTGAAAAAATAGGTACGTTGGCAGCAGTCACCCTCTTATAGACGCCCAAGCTGAAAAAAAATTGAATTACGATAATAAACAAAATAATGACGGATTTGTTGCAATATTTTATTGTTATAAAACGGAATACATAACTAAATACATAATTATTCATCCTCCATCTCTAGGTTGAACAAACAGGCTAAACTGGGCATAAAGGAACTAGAACAATTCTGAATGCCAAAGCCAAGAGTACTAAAATTTTATTGTCGCGTAAAAAATAATATTATTATTGTTCAGTCCGGAACAGAAACACAACCCAAAATACAGAGGCGAACAGGAGCGGCGGTTTTCCTTGTTTTATTATATAATACTAGTTATTATAACCCGTCAAAAATGACGGAGTTTAATGTTATCTATGACCTTCTGCACGCTATGTTTAATTGGTAGTTGGAATTAATTTGTTTATTAATTTAATTTAAATACAATACGACTGGGTTATGACAACACTGAACTTTCCACTACATGCTAGTGTAGTCTTTTTACTTCTCACTACCCCAAGGGGATATAGTGGGGAGTTATGAATTTGCAATTTTTAAGGATATTTTTTTATTGCAGATTATCAACTAGTATCATGCTGAGATTGTATTCTGAAATTTTCATCACAATGTATCTGTGTGTGTGTGCTGTGTACTTTGTGCTATGTAATGCGCGTTTATTCTACTTCAGCGATTATAGACTTAAGTACTCATTTAAATCTTTTCAAAATTTTCAAATTTCTATATCTTATATAGAAATTTGAATTTCTATATCTATATCTACTTTAGAAATTTGATTAAACTCCAATAGATTTTTAAGTATATCTGATCCATGCATTTTCTTTTTTTAATTGTCAAATATTTCAAAATGACCCCAAGCTCGAGAAAATAAAATTTGATATTTTAATTTTAAATTGCTAAAAAGGCAAACCACTTTTATAAAAGGGCATTGAAGAGCTATCAAGTTTTTCTATAGTAAAATATTAAATTCGAAAATAATTTAACAAACTCATTTTATGATAATGCCAAAAATTTTCCTTACAGAATTTGAATATTTTGTGGAGTTACGGTAGCGAGGGGAATAGCGTTTGCCATAACCCATTTATTTACGTACAGCCTCCCTAGACAACGTGTCACTAGCTCAAGAAAAGAATCAAGAAAAGATTACTCAATGTATGGAAGTGACAGTTGTCACGTGACTGGCAACTGTCACTTCAATACATTGAGTTATCTTTTCTTGAGTCAAATGACTCGTTGTTTATGGGGGCAGGTATATTATGCATATAAATGTACTTTGAATAGGAAATTCCGTTTTAAACCCAATATATAATTGATGATTTGAATGACGAAATTCTTTTTGTTCTTAATTTTTTAAACAATTAAATTTAAATTTTGTTAAAGGAATTATTTGACATAATATTATTTATAGAGCAAAATAAACTTGCAACTCTAAATCCTTTTTTGATTTGAATTAAGTACATGGCTTTGTAAAAGATAACATAAATTTCTTAAAAATGTCACCATTTTATTAAAAAAAATAGCACCGATTTCTTGAATGTCAGCCTTCGTGGCTCAGTTGATTAGGTATCTGACTGCTGATCCAAGGGTCCCGGGTTCGATTCCCGGTGGAGACAGTTTGTAATTGTTTTTTCAGTCTAGATCTGTGAGACGATTAATATCGCAAGTCTCCAGAATGTGGCAACTTGTTATTGGGTGCGTGTTAAATAATTATTTGACAAAGTATCTGTTAGTTGTCTGAGAAACTACGTAAAATAAAAGAAAAACCTAAAAATAACACCCCTTTTCCAAAAAAAAAATCAGTGGGGTATGTCTGGTCAAACGGTGAAATCAAATCCTCGTGATTACCCATATCATAGATATAATTATCATATGGAGTTCTATAATATATTAGGATGTTTTAGAAATCCACATGGTAATTATATCGAAGATATAGGTAATCATGAGGATTCTGATTTCACCGTTTGATCAGACTTTCCTCCCTGATCTCTACTGATAAGTTAATAGTTTATTTTAGCAGCGTCACGCGGACAAACAAACACACAGACATAGTTAATTATGTAAGTACATATTATATCCAAAACAATCCGTAACGAAACATGTGTTTGCTAAATAGAAATGAGAGTGTTGGTTTTTGAAAATGGAAATAAATTAGGAGTATGTTGAGAAAACCTTTATTTGTAATGTTGTGAAAACTTGCGCCATCTCCTAGGGTCAAATTTTAGAGAAGTCCTTGTAAGTATTCGAAAACTGTTGATCGACCAGCGTCGCAAGATTTGTAAATCTCAAAAACCAGAGGGCGTATAAGATCAGACATTGTATTTTGATACATCTTGAAATCAAATATGTTAGTGTTTTGGAAAAAAAAACATCATTAGTATTTCGAATATTTTTATAATGAACGTTCGTCATAGAATTCACGAATTTAGGATAAATTCATTACATACCTACATACCATGACGCCATGTCCCTCGTGGTCCACTCCCGAATATTACGGAGCCAGGATAACTGCTTCCTGCCGACCCCTCTACGGACCACCATCTTCCCTTTTGTGATTAACTGTAAGATCGAGTATTTTACGCCTCTCATTATGTGATCAAAATATGAATTCGTATGGAGCTTGACTGTCGGTCAGTATGAGCTCTACGCAAGACTTCAACGTTGCTCACCTTGTCCTTCCAGGATATCCTTAGCATTCTACGGTGAAAACACATTTCGAACGCTTCCAGGCGGTTTATGGTACCAACCTTCCATGAAAGGGTCCATGCCTCAACACCGTAGAGCAGGACCGACCATACCGACCGCATTTGATTTGATCCTTTGGTGTAGTTTCAGATTGATGTCATAGTGTCAGAGGTGATTTCTCAAGTCTAAATCTAATCTTAATTAACTTAATGAAAAACCCTGCTGCTAAATTTTTAATAAGAAAAATTGTGCTTAGTAGTTAGGAGTAGGGAGTTTAGTGTTGGCCACAACCAACTTTTTTTAATTACCCTTTGACTAAACGTCGTACGACGCTCGAGATATGTAGTATGTAGTTGATTTATAAGGTGTGTTCTGATCTGGGTGCCTAGTCAAGGTGTCGAATTTAGCGATGAAAAGTAAGAAAAGTTAACTCAGTGAAAAGATGACAGTTGCCAGTTAAGTGATGACTGTCAGTTCCATATATTGTATTTTCTTTTCTTTTCTTTTCTTTTCTTTTCTTTTCTTTTCTTTTCTTTTCTTTTCTTTTCTTTTCTTTTCTTTTCTTTTCTTTTCTTTTCATTTATCTTTTTTTCTTTTCTTTTTTTTTTCTTTTCTTTCATTTCTCATTCATTTTCTTTCCTTTTTATTTCTTTATTTTATTTTTCTTCTTTTCTTTTCTATTCTTTTATTTTCATCGCTAAATTTTACAAGTTGACTAGTTGGTTTGTTCTAAAAAATGTAAAAATTCAAATTTGAATTTCCGATTTTTGTTTCTGAACCCTTTAATAACATGGAACTTCATAGTGCACTGGACGGTTTTCAGTCATTTAGTCGATTTAGATTTAACATTATGTGCGTTAATTAGGTTTAATAAGGTTTGCGTCCACATAAGGAGCAGCGTACGTATCGGACGCAGCGCTTCAGACGGAATTTGGTATACGTGGTTTTAAGGATCTTTCGTTGTTTTTTTCGAGCAGAAGGTTGGGATTACAAATTAAATTATAGTTTTATTTTATATAAAAACAAAAAATGTATGAAATGTCTTGTTTGTGTATATTACAAGTATCGACATGTTTTGTTTTTATGCAAATTACGTACAGATATTACATGTTTATGCTAATCAATTATTGACTTTCCTTGTTTTTCACAAGTCTATTAAAAAAATTAAGACGCTTTTGTCTTTGTTAAAAATAAAATGTTTATGTGATACATTCCTATAATGGCTATGAAATGAAAGCTTACTATAGATCAATTTTACAATAAAATCTGACATTCTGAAAACTGACGCTTGGTCTTAATATATTTTTATCGAATTCTGCTTTTTATATAATCAAAATCATGGTTTTATTTAGAGGTTAAAATTAATGTACTGCATGTAGTTTCTTGGTGCACTGTATGTAGGTATTATTTACGTTTTGCGGTATACAGAAACAATCTCAGTGAACAATAATTTGTGAACCGCTTACGATTCACTGTACCAGAATATATACTCTGCTTTACACGACCATATGAAGAAAAACCACTTGTTTTCCCCAATATTTACTTCAACGTAATACATAACTCCGTGGGTTTGCTAGAACTGCTGGTAACTGGAGCAAACTGCTATCTAAGTATTTTCTGCAATGATTTGATTGTAAGTAGATAACGTATGAAATAGATGGAAAAAATGCAAAAAATGACGAAATCAATGCCTGTGCAGTAAAGTTTTATGATGTTTTTTGAGGATGGAAGTATTCAATCCACTTCCGTTGTACCTATATACTTACCACGCATATCACCGACATTTTTACAGCGTCAGAACCAAGACAATGATAATGCCGAAAATGTTCAATAAACTAGGTAGGTTCCTTAACACATAATAAGTTCTGAAATGAAAGACAGAAAAACAAAAATTTCAGTTGATTGCTTTGTTTTTGATTTGCTTTATCTTCATTGTTATGTTCTGATTAAAATTATTTTTCATTGCACTGTTTTTTATTCGATTTATTCTCAAATGTTTTGATTTGCTTTATTTCTCATTGTTTTTTGTTTTGATTTACTTTTTTTTCATTTTGTTTTTTGTATTGATTAGCTTTATTTTAATTTTGTTATGTTTTTGATTGATTGTATTTGAAATCTTTTTGTAAGTACTTCATTTATTTTATTTTCATTGTAAAATAGTAAGTTTAATTTTATTGTGTTGTATATATATGTAAGTGTAAAATTTGATCGTAGAGTAACTATGTTATTGCAGTTTAGAGGAAAAATAATAAACTTTTATGCTGATTATTAAACAAAATAAAAAAAAGTGTCGACATTTGTTTAAGCGTCAGTGTCGTTGTGTATCCCGAGCATTAGTGTCCCATCCCGCTTATCATGCTTATACAAAATGTGCCTACCAGCGCCGAATTAAATTAATGTTTGTTACCAAAATATAGCAGTTTTCATGGTACACTTACATAATATGATATTAATGACATGATGTGGTGATTAAATTACCGTTATATTTCTCCACAAAAGCGGACTTGTTCATTCTTCCGAACAAAACGTTGCCCCTCCTCGAACTACTCTTTTTTCCTTTCAGCTTACATTATCAAACAACAGCACCAAAAAACCTGGAATAATTCATTTATTTATATCACTTTTTTATATATGTATACATACCTATGTATAGGTTATATTAAATTATACAAATAGCCGACATATTGCCTGGAGGCAATTCCTTCCAGTTAACCATCCGAGGAAAAGTAATATGACATATCCAGTGCAAAATAGAAAGTGAAAGTGCATACAGGGATATAAACATTTTTAGTAAATAAAGACGGAGCGATCAAAAGGGATGGTGTGATGTATAATTTTCGCCAAACATTTTGAACGAGCTTCCGGTTGCGCAGAGTGCAAATTTGTCTTTTTGCTTCGTTGGTTTATGTGCGAATCGCCCGCCTTCTTGGCTAAAAATTCAAGTTATTTGGTGACAACTATATGTAAGTTGGTTAGGAAAAAGAGAGGAAGAGTGAGCGTTAGGCGGGATTCGATTTGATTTGGCAGTTTTAATGAAATAATGTTTGAAATCCTCTTGATAGTTGAACAAGTGGGTTGTGGCAAACGCTATACTCTTCACTACCAAGTCACTCCACAAAGTATTCAAATTTTGTATAGAAAATTATCAGCATTTTCATGAAATGAGTTTGTTCCAACAGATTCATTGAACCATCCCAGATCGTTGACGTAAGAGCGCTGACATCAGGAACTGACCATTTTGTTCTTTTTAAGGTAAGTATTTATAAACCAAAAAGAACACACAAGCATCCGAAAATAATCAGTAAACTCAACATCGAATCCATTAACAATGAGAGTACTCGTATATTATATCAAAATAGACTCTCCAAATACCTTACTAACAACTCGACACTAGACTCAGATAACGTCATTTTAACTTAATGAAAATTAAATCAGAAATTGACAAAGCTGCCACGGAGACATTAGCAAAAAGAAAGATAAATGCTAACGTGAACAAACACACCAAACCATGTACGACGGCTCCCGGAGGACAAAAAGAAGAGCTACTTCACCTACAGAACCAATACATCTAGGGAAGAATATGGAAAATACGTAACTGTTCGTAACAGGGTAAACCCTGAAATTTGTCAAGTAAAGGAAGAATACTGCAAGAGATTCACCAAAGATATAGAACACGGATGACAAAAGAAAATATGGAAAATGTTGAAAAACAAGAAAAAACGATAAATTAATATGTTTAAACTAACTATATTTCTATGCCAGAGGGGAAAATAAATCTTCAGAGACCTATTTAACAATGTATCCCAACTATAACCCCAGAAACTCTAAACTAACCTAGCACACTGAGGGAGATAGACATCATTCGAGAAATGAAACAGAAAAGCCCCCGGAAATGACAACATCCAATGAACTTATAAAATATGGTGGAGATATTAGAAACCACAACAAACCCAGAAGACTGGAGAAGCAGCATATCAATACCCATTTTCAAAAAGGGACACAAATCAGACCCTGATAACTATATGGGAATATCTCTGCTTAGTGCATTTATTAAACTTTCAACTAATATTATTTGAGTAAAATTAGAACAATAATTGAAAATATTGAAGAGCAACGTGGATCCCGGCGAAAAACATTAACCACAGATGACCAAATTGAGATACGAAGAGATACGAATGATGTGCGAAGTTGAGGAAATTCTAAGATTGGGTCGACAGAGAAGAAGGTTCTGGAATAAACAAGTGTTAAGATTAAAAGACTCAAGAACCGTCAAAGTGGCCAGGAATAATGTTGCTCAAGAAAGCAGACTTCCAGGACGTCCTCCCAAGAGATAGAAGGATAGCTGGCAGTCCACGTCATAAGAGGGAAGCTTACGCAGGAAATTAACAGGCCAATAGGCCTAAAAAGACAGGAAGAAAAAGAGATTGTTAAATAATTTATGATTAGAATATTTTATTATGAAAACTTGATAACACTTCAATGCAATTTTATAATAGTGATGTGTCTTTTTACCAGATTGAAAATAAATATATCAAATTTAAAGTTAACTGAGCTTGGGGTTAACCCAAGGGCAAATAGTGGGGAGTTGGGAATTCGAAATTTTTAAAGTTATATTCCTTTATTGCAGATTAACAGCTATAAAGTATCATTCTGAAATATTATTCTGAAAGTTTCTGTACAGTGTATCTGAGTGTGTGCTGTGTGCTATGTATAATATACTATGAGCTTTGTACGGTGTTAATTCTACTTTATCAATTATCGATTATACACAAGTACTTACTCATTCAATTCTTATCAAATTTTGCAAATTTGTATACCTAATACTTGCTTAGATCCCATTCGATTATGATCGATTTTGATCAGTGCTTATCAATATTAACTGTCAAATACTTCAAAGTGACCCAAAGCTCAGGAAACTTTAAATTTGATATTTTGATTTTCAAATTGATACTCTCATAAAAATATCACGTTCATAAAATATCATTGAAGAATTGTCAAGTTTTCATAATAAAATATTTAAATTTTACAAACTCATTTCATGAAAGTGCTGAAAACATTCCATACAAAATTTGAATACTTAGTGGAGTGACTTGGTAGTGAGGAGTAAAGTGTTGGCAACAACCCACTCGTTTTTTATATATGGATGACTAATGGGAATTTTCATAGGCTGTACGCCTTCCTCACTGTACCTACATTTTAAAGATTCAAAGCTCTTATACAATTATAATAAAAATATACGAAAATTCGCTAAATGAAAAATAATCATTCGTTTCAATCGAAAATATTTTCTAGAGCTTCTTGTCTGTATTCATTTATTCCAGTATTTTGTCGAGGAATTCCACATTGTCTCGCAAATATAAAAGATTGGTATCATTAAATACCAACATTCATCTCCTCTTTGATTTCTTATATTAAGAAATAAATGTTTTAACAAATAAATACGTACGCAAAAGACAAGTCAAATAAATATATAATACAAGGTGTGTCAAAAGAAAGTTTATATTTGTATTCAGAGCGTTATATGGAGATGTTAGATGACTTCTTGGTGCCTGAACTGCAAAACTTTTTTGATATTAAAGCTAATGTAAGCACCATTTTTTAACTATAAATAGATTTTTGATAAGTTTACTGGCGTCATGCATTGCATATAAAAGCATGCATTAATATTTATTGACGAAACTACATTTTACCCAAAGTAATTTATGTGGAAAATCTGGAGTGGACATTAAACAATTACATTTTGATGTATCGATAGTAATATTTATATAGATAGGTCAAGATTTAAGGGGTTTTGTATACTTCTTATGTACTTCGTGTTATTATCTTATAGTTCAACAACATATTTCAATTGTAAAAAAATGTTTGAAGAAAACCTGTATTGTTTGTGAATATTATGTATATTCTAAGAACTTCTTTTATTTTACTTCACAATTCACACAATTTTACATATTGTAATGATCTAATCTTATTTTACTTTTGTTATTAAATTTACACACAATTTTACACCCATTCCACAACGTCAACGACGGAGCAACGTCACCCAATATATCTCTGCCACGAGTTCGTGAAATTTTACCAGGCAAATTGATCTCCAAGAGAGACATAAATTGGCTTCCACGCAGTCCTGATTTAACCCCTACGGACTTTTTCCTATGGAGTTATCTTAAATATAAAGTTCACACCTGTATACTGATTTCCCTGGTACATTTGAAAGAAATTATCAGTCACAATATGGTAGCCATCACTGAGTCCACCTGCAGAGCCGTCATAAGAAATTTTACTGTTCGATCAAATGAGTGCTGCAAACGCGAGGGTCTACATTAGTACGATATTATGTTCAAGAAATAAATTCCCAAATTGTGTGCATTAATAATTAATAAACATTTTTTCGATATACGGCTTACATTTTTTTAATCGATCCACTAAATAAAAACTTTATTTTGAGACACCCTGTGTAAAAACAAATTCAAGTCTGAATATTACAATATATTATATTTTATTCAATATATCTTCTCGGATGTATTGTATACGTGAGTGTAAGAGATGTAGTGAATGCAGGGACCTATCCAAAAAGGGATGGCATGTCCGTATGAATGTTATTTTGAAAGAAGGAGACATGAGGAGCCTGAACAATCGACGAGCATGTTGTATGAGACGATGCCCGGATGTAAAGAACGTCTGGAATGTGTGTAAAAATAAATAAGTATGGCGGTCGTTTTTCTCAGCTTCTCGGATAAATACTAAGCAGGTAGGTACCTACTTTGTCAAATACTAGTTGAACACGCATCTTACATATAACCTATAAGTCGCCACATCCTCGAGACTTATTGATCATCTCGCAGATCCAGACTGAAACACAATTTCCAGTAAAAACACTGGAATAGTATCCGGAAGCTTCGTTCAGGAGATATATAACCAATTGAACCACGAAGACCGACTAATTTATTAATACTAGTGATTGTTCAGAGGTGAAAATTCGACTGATCAAAACACATTAGTACATATTATACTTTATCAAATGCGAAATTATTGTTTTGTGGCTCTATCGTTAATTAATAACAATACAATTACTTTGTATAAACCACTTTTATTAGAAACTAGTCAACATGTTTCAAGAAAAATGCTCGGGACACTTAGTGAACTAGTTAACAAAACTTCAAAATAATATGTGTAGGTTAAAGCAGTGAGAGGGGAAGAAAGGAGGAGTAGAGAGGTAAAGAAGGTTATGGTGACCATCTGTAAGTTAACATTATTTTTACAAAAACAGAGTTTTTTAATATATATATATATATATATATATATATATATATATATATATATATATATATATATATATATATATATATATATATATATATATATATATATATATATATATATATATATATATATATATATATATATATATATATATATATATATATATATATATATATATATATATATATATATATATATATATATATATGTATATATATATATATATATATATATATATATATATATATATATATATATATATATATATATATATATATATATATATATATAATATATATATATATATATATATATATATATATATATATATATATATATATATATATATATATATATATATATATATATATATATATATATAATATATATATATATATATATATATATATATATATATATATATATATATATATATATATATATATATATATATATATATATATATATATATATATATATATATATATATATATATATATATATATATATATATATATATATATATATATATATATATATATATATATATATATGTTATAATATTTTTATCTCGGTTTTCCCGTGTCAGTAGGTCTTGACTAAGACCATTTGTCTTCCGACGTTTCGCCTGAATATCACCAGGCATTTTCAAGGACTTAACGAAAAGCACGCGCGCGACACACGTCTACTCACACTGAAAGCTCACCGTCAAGTGAGCTTGACGGTGCTTGAAGTATATATATATATATATATATATATATATATAGATATATATATATATATATATATATATATATATATATATATATATATATATATATATATATATATATATATATATATATATATATATATATATATATATATATATATATATATATATATATATATATATATATATATATATATATATATATATATATATATATATATATATATATATATATATATATATATATATATATATATATATATATATATATATATATATATATATATATATATATATATATATATATATATATATATATATATATATATATATATATATATATATATATATATATATATATATATATATATATATATATATATATATATATATATATATATATATATATATATATATATATATATATATATATATATATATATATATATATATATATATATATATATATTATCAATAAAAGATTCTTGTGTATTCACTTTTTAAAATAAATAAAAAAAATGGGTCGTGGCAGGATTCGAACTCGTGATTACTAACTCAGCGCGCTACCACTCTGTCACCACCCACCTACTATTGCAAAGTACATATATGTTATATGTTTTAATACCATTTATGCATTTTGTTTCACAATGCGTATTCAGATTGTGTAATTTTCTTTAAATTTAAATAACTGTGACGTAGGTAGTACATTGACACTTTAAAGGTAAACAATGATCATGAATTAGAGGGTAAGTATCTGTCCTGTATTGTCGGTGGTGGTATTTGGGCTTTATCCATGAGCTTACTTATACTACCCCACCACGTAGAAAGTGGACACCTTTTTCCTTTTCTGTTTTCTGGGAGTGCTAGAGCAATTGCTAGCAGTTAGCTATAACTTGGCTATAACCCATTCATTCTAAAAAATGGTTGATTTAATGGATGCCCACTCTGTTTATACAAAAATCATTGAAATCGATGATAATTACTTTAGTATAAAGGTTGGTTTCGAAAAGAAAACTATATTACGTTTTAAACCATCATTGTTTATGGTATAAAAACCTTTTTTTATATAAGTGGCTACATTATATTTTCAAAGTAATATAGAGCAAAGAGGGAGATCAAATTATTACCTGTAACTTTTATATTACATTTTTTATCTCCGTTTTGAAAATATTAATAAAACATACTTACCTACATCAAAATAACTTGGTAAGAAAGAAGCAGCACAACATACTTTTCGTTCATTAAACCTGTATTATTATAATGTTCAGAAATTTTACAACTTTTCCCTTCTTATAAATGTTTCCATATTGTTAAACTTTGTACACTGAAAGTATTTTATTTTGTTATTATAGTTTGTTCGTCAAAGTGAACAAAAATCCAATTTTAATTTTATCAAAATAATATATTAAAATAAAAAAAAACTTCTTCATAATTTTCCACCACTTGATTTAATTGCTTAACGAGCTTCGATCTAAACGAGCATCTACCTGCATGTTTTATATAGAAAACAAAATGTCTTAAAATATTTATTAATTTGTATTTGTGTTTATAGTTTGGTACATATTCTTTAATTATACAATCTATTGCCATCGACAGTTGGATCTCATTGGTTACATGTAACTAGTATGTATTTATATAAAATTTTTGATGTTGCATTGAATGATAAAAAAATAGGCTTGGACGGAAAATATTATTTTTGAATGCACTCTATTCAAAACGATGTTCGTCTCGTTAGTGAGAAGAATTAAAAGAATTGTGAAGAGTTTTGTCCGCTTTTTCCTCTTCATCAAGAGCACACTGAACGGACTATTCAAATTTCTATCGTCATTTTTCGACAGAGCTCCGCGTTTGAATAAAATGGTTTTTCATATTTTCAAAATACATACTTTGTAAATATTTTATTTAAAAAAACACGTGATGGCATTTACTAATTGCTTCACGGGCAACTAACAGGTACTATATCCAACATTAATTAAACACGCACCCAATTACAATTTGCCACATTCTGGAGACTTAAGATATTCATCTTCTCATAGATCCAGACAAAAAATATAATTAAAAACTGTGTCTCAAGCGGGAATCGAACCCGGGAGACTTGGATCAGCAGTCTCATACCTAATCAACTGAGCTACGAAGACCGACATGTACATATTTTTGTAAAAAAGATCAAATGGTCTTCCAATATAGCATTTTTGCGTTCTAATTCACACTTGAAATAAAATATAAAAACAAAAAACATACTTGAATATAGAATACACGAATAAGCCGTCTACTCGGAAGATCACCCAAGAAATGGAAGCATAGTTGGCTTCATCATCTCAGGAGGTATAGTTTTTAAATTACATACCAACAGGTCTACTAAACGAAGAAAAAGAAGAATAAACATGTACAAGTAAATTTTTGTCTTCTGATTATAGAGTAGGAAAAGCATTTTTTTCGTAGTTTGGAATTTTTTCTTAATATAGGTAATCAACCATCGAAACCCTCAGGGTTTGTCTAAGGTTGACGAGTTCAGTATTTGGTAGTTTTAATATGCATAATACGGTGCAGGTTCCAACCTACGTTAGCCGAGCAACTCAATGAGCATGCTCTTAGAGCACATAGCTGTCGTCATCGGACCTCATCATGTACCTTTTCAATTGGGTAAAATATTTAGGGCATGTAGTGTATATAGGCAAGAGCTCATCATCCATATCATTTAATATTTTTGGCAGGAGATATTCCCGTGTTCTCATGCCATATGAATTCTTGTACACAGGCAAAATATATTTCTTAAAGAAGTTTAACTGTCGAAGGTTTTTTTACGTAAGTTTACTTTTAATTGATTAATATTATCATATTCGTCTTTTAAGATGGCAATTTTTACATTATGATATATAGCTAACACGTTACAGTGTTTAACTAGAATTTATACGGTATTTAGAATGTATGCGGTAGGTATTAAATAGGTATAAAAAGTACAAAAATGTTTTGAACTAGTTGCATGTAACACATCATGTCATAAGATTCAATTGTTGATGAAGTTATAGATGCACTGCTTTAATGTTTATAATTTGTATACAAATTTATAAAAATTATTATATAATATATGCACTGCTATAATGTTTATAATTTTTATAGCGGTGATAGCCCAGCGGTAATGTCGTCGCCTCACATGCTTGAGGTCGACGGTTCGAATCCGGGTGGGGCACGCACCTCTGGATTTTTAAAAAATCTATGTGCGGATTTATATCACTAGCTATGTGTAGCCATGATCCAATTTGTCTGGTTCCCCTTTCTAAGGGTTACGAAGCACAGATGGCAGTCGCTTCAATGTAATAACCAGACTCGCCAATTCAAGGATCATGGTCAAAGCGTACCCCGATAGAAACGGGACAAAAGCGCTAAGGAGAAAGAAAAAGATAATGTTTATAATTTTTATAGAAATTTATGAAAATTGTTCAAATTAGTTATAGATGCACTGCTATAATGTTTATATTTTTTATAGAAATTTATGAAATTGTTCAAATAAGTTATAGATGCACTGCTATAATGTTTATGATTTTTATAGAAATTAATGAAAATTGTTCAAATAAGTTATAGATGCACTGCTATAATGTTTATGATTTTTATAGAAATTAATGAAAATTGTTCAAATAAGTTATAGATGCACTGCTATAATGTTTATGATTTTTATAGAAATTAATGAAATTGTTCAAATAAGTTATAGATGCACTGCTATAATGTTTATATTTTTTTATAGAAATTTAAATTATCTAGTTGGGGTGTTTCAACGTTTTTCGATATTTAAATATAAAATGGAAATACAGGCAGTTAAATAGATAAATTTGTCATAAAAAATGTTTTATTAATAAAATAAAAAGTTTGAGAAACGCTGGAACTTTTTTATAAAATCAAGTTTGATATATTATATTCACATAAATTTTCATGGATTAGGTATGGTTTTTGAGAAATGGAAAAATAAAATAAAAAATCCAATGTTGATAACCCCTGAATAAAACTCAAATTCAAAATTCAGAGAATAAAAATTTTGTAGTTCTAACGCTTTTTATACTTTCTGAAATTTACGGTTTTGTGAATCAAGTCACACATATACACTATGTTCGAATCTGAATTCTGAGTTTATCCAATGCTGCCAAGCCTCTAAGTTGGCGTCATTTTACTTCAAATTTGAAAAACCATGAAAAATTTATAACATATACAAAATCTCTTGGAACATGGCTTGAAACTTTGTCGATCTATTAAGAGAAATAAATTCTCTTGAACAAATTGACAGTTGGATATAATCACTAATGGTGAGAATTTCTATTTAATTTTAGGTACCTAAATAATGTTTCAAATTAAATTTCCATTGAAATATTTTACTCGCGTATAATTCAATTATTTCGTTTATTTGAATTCGCGAAACCCGACAATTCCTTTATTATTCGGGGATTGCAGTATTCCAAAATTACCTTTGTTTGAAATATTGATGCCTCTGAGAAACCAGTGAGTGAATTGTTTATTCGAATTGGAAACCGTAATAAGATTATGCAAGATAAAGAAGGTCTTTGTTTATGTAATCAAAATGAAGTGAATGGTGTTTTGAACATAAAAAATGAAATTAGTCGATCGATTGACGTAACGCAGACAGTTATGGAAGAAAAGGCATGGGTTCAAAAGCAAAATAAATTTTAATTTAACTTTAAAACAACAGATAAGGAAACCATCATGTCGATTCTATACTGATTTAATATCATTGCGGCTCCAGATTTTTGTTTATTGGACATGTTACTATGGATTGAGACAGCGCATCAACTGGAAAACTCCAATTTTATATTTAAGTATAGGAATTTTTATTTAAAAAAAATAATATGGTCACAAAGCAAGTGATACCTGCAATGTATCAAGATATTTTTATTTCTAATTTAATATTTATTTTAATTATGTAATTATTTCTAATCACACCATATTTAAAATGACAATTACTGTTGCCCTACTTGGAAACCTGTTCTAGGGCTAGCAGTTTACAATTTTTAGTGACAATATATTATGTAAGTAATTATGAACCAGGTGATTGTTCCCGTTCCACATTAAGTAGGTACACAATCTCAACATTCTGCACTCACGATCATTACCTCAATAAACATATGGTCTCACACAAAATAGATTAACCAGGTCATAATATCCACCATAATGTCTGTCAGAGATCCAATATCTGACGCGATTTTTATTTCAGAACCATAGAAAAAAGACAAGTTAACTCTTGGACGAAATATTCAATACTTGATTTGAGAATTAACTACGTTGCTGTAGTTAATGTGAATCACATGCTTCCCAAATCAAATCAAATCAAATATGATCATTGTTTCGTCTTGTTAGGGTCTTTATTGACTGAAAAATTAAAACTCTTTTACATAATATATACATACTATCACGCACACGTCTCTCGTGGGGTAGGCAGAGAGAATCGAACGCCACATTTTCTATCCTGGCATCCGCATCCCTCGCCTCGTCCACATTCGTGGGTATTTGATTTGATAAAATAACCAAATACTCGACTCGCTAAAATCATCATACATCGAAAACATCACGAATTTTAGTATTAAACCACTCGTAAAGTTCGTCGCAATCAACCTTACTTTTTGATAGTTCGTAAATGTTAGTTTGCGCCAACAAGCATGCGCTAGATATGTCTCTGCAATGCAAATCTCATACAAAAACATTGTAGCATCCTCCAGTTAGGAAATCACGTGATCTCCTAACTAAATTGAGCGACTGTGCATTGAAAACATGGTTAGTATTTAGAACGGACTCTGCATTCGGACCTTAGTGTCGAACTAGTTTCGGATACGTAACCGGAGTAGTTATCATAATATATCATAATAATTTACTGGCCTTTGTAAACATGGTACTTATTCTCGAAAAGCAATCCTTTTGTACCACTTCCCATAACACTCTCATAACTTAAGGAGTCAATAAGTATGCCCATAATATATCTTTTTCAATTGCAGTGAAAGCTTCTTTAGTTTCCCTCTTGCAATAAATATCAATTGGGCATTCTACTATTTATACTTCCAATAAACTGACCATGGCAATAAAGTTTTTCTCCTTTAGGACTTCTTTTCTTAGCATATTTTTCTTTCTACACTTTCTGCATTGTTCAAAGACAAGATAAACAAGAAGAAAATGATTGCAGTTTCTTCAGATCTGAGAAATATTTTTGTGTTATTTCTTAATGGAATTTTGTAGACTGAAAGGTTTTTGACTTTTATTAGGTACTCCAAAATGTACAAAAGTATAATAATTAGCAAACCAGCGAGATTTTAAAGACATTTTTATTTCATCAAAAATAAATTTTGTTTAATTTTACCTATAGAAAGAAGTCAATCTCCGCTGCGAATAAAACCTAAGATATTTGTTACAGGAGTTGGATACCTTACTTACTGAGCCACGAAGGCAGATAATTTTGTTTAACTAGAGTATAAGAAATGGCCAATTTCAAGAACGCATAGGTACTCAAATGTAATATGTTGCATTAAAGTTTCCTCAGTTATATCTATTATTAAAAGTGAACCACTTTTTGATTCTATATGAATTTTATTATGTGCGATAGGCCTATTTCGCCCTGTAAGGGCATTTACTAGCTTGTGACTATTTTGACAAATATTCACAAGATATACAGATTAATAATGTGGGAGGAGCTTACAGGTTCTTGTGATTGGTAATTTAAAACTATTGATATTATACAATGCAAAAATAAAATAAATTTACTTTACTCTGGTTGGTTGAGACTATTTATTTTTTGACCAATCCCTATTTATATACATAATTAGTGAAATTGAATATAATGAATTGATTTATGGTAATGGCTGGTTTTTTTGGTGTTACGGTACATGGTATTGTGCCCTAATGAACAGTTAAATGCATTAAGTGCATACAACATTAGGGATTATTTCTTAAACTATTGTTGATATGTAGGTATTCTTGGTGGAGTAGTATGATGGGTGTATCTGTAACAATTAAAAAAGGTTTGCGGCAGAATCAAATCAAATAACATATGGTAGGTATATTTTTGTTTATGCAGTTCTGTAAGCTCCTCTTACATAATTAATCTATAAACATAAGTAAAATTTGTCAAAATAGTCATAAGCTAGTAAATGCCCTAACAAGGCGAAATAGGCTAATCGCACATAATAAAATTCATGTAGAATCAAAAAGTGGTTTACTTTTAATTATAGATATAATTTATAATGGAATTATACAAAATAAAAACTTCGACGATCATTAAAAAGTTTCCTCATTTAATCAGCCAATATTGAAAATTTCATCTTGAATCTAATCATCTTAACAGTTCCAGAATCATAATATTTGAGAAATACTCTCGATACAGTATAATAATTCCGAAAGTGTCCGTGAAATTTGCGGGATTCCCTCGTTATCCGTTTAATTTGTAAGATATTAAACTATAATCTAGCATAACTATTATACAATTATTATGTTCACACTTTGAATCTTTTAAATTTGTACCTTGATTTAAAAAAAGGTAAAATTCATATTTAGTTTACATCGTTCCTGGTTTGTTACATATGTATAGTCAAGTCGTACAAAATGTATGGCGGGACAAACCCTACCACTTCAGTGCGAGGATGTGGGGTACATACTACTCGTTAAAAATTCACAGTGCCTTACGGAACGTGAATGATGTGCAAACGGATTTATCAAGTGGAATTAATAACCTTCTGACATTCGTGGAACACAGCGTCATGTGAGTTATACTAAATTACTCAAGGATTTCGACACTTTTTGAATAAGAGCGCCATCGGAATGATGTTGACCTTGTGAAATTTGAATTATTTTTATTCTGTAGTAGTAGTAATAAAATTTATTTTGATCTAAAAACATACTAAAAAAATAATAAATCTAGTTTAATAAAAAAATAAAGCTTTTTGAATCAAATAATTATAGCTAGAGTATGATATTAAATTATATAAACATCATCTAAAACATCTTGTATGGAGAACATTAATAGTATTTAATTATGTATTCGGAATCTAGCCTACGAAAGATGACAATACTTGTGTTTCTTTTATGTTTGGTGGTTTTATAAATTTTGAGATCTTTATGGTAAAAACTATTTGTGTACTTGTTAATCTCGTTTTGGGTAGTCTTATATCTATTCATCCTTTCCTAGTGTAAGCATATTTATTTATTTAATATAAAGAGACAACAACAGAACAATGAACAACACAATAAAGATATCATGAAACGAAAACATAGAATAACAGGTATCACCCGCATGGCCATTGTGCATAGTTAGGTACAATCAACGTCTCCTGACCATTCAAATTATAACAAAAAAAAAGACATTACATTGCACAATTAAAACAAAAGTTTAAAATACACATATACATATGTATACATTTACATATGTATATGTGTATGTTAGTGTTCTGTAATATGGAGATCAGGTGCAGAATTGAGTCAGCAAGAGCTGCTTTTAATAAAATGAGATTCTTCTTCGGCAACGAAAAACTTCGGACGCTGAAAGTTTACACCATGAACAGGTTGGATTCTTCTGAGATGTGGTTGGATCACAAAATGCTCGTAATCCTTTGGACATATCTGGATACTAACTCTTAAGTCAAGCCAGAATAACCAGCAACTGCTGTCAACAATAAAGGTACGTTTGCTACTTCCACCACCACCTGCTCTGCATATGGGGATTGTAAAAATGCATAGTACAAAAAGTAGCACATCTACATATATATCTCGGCATCATAGTGCAAAAAGAACAATCGACGAATGTGAATGGAAGATTCATACTCGTGGACCGTCATTGACTTAAAATCTTTTTAAATGAGAAACATCAGAGGTATGACAAAGATACCTATCTATAACAATTAACCTACTGGGAATCTAACAATAGTAAGGCACCTTAACTATGACAACATTTCTTAAAGCTTTAAAATTGATCTTCATGATCACAAAATCCGCGTCACCGTTGAAGAGGCCCACGGACAGCAACGAGGAGCTCCGATCTGTAAGAGGACACCATTGGGTGGCAACAATCCCAAATGATATGTTACCAAGTTTGGTCTGGGTATTGACAGAAGAGACAAGAGGCAGAGGAGACAATTTTAAAAAGGTGAAGATTAATCTTAAAATATCCGTTTCCTGTGAAAAATTGGGAAGTCCAAAAGTTGTGGACAACCCAGAAAGATATCAGTCGATTACTCACGTCCGGAAAAAAATAAAAATGATATCGAACTCACTGAGCAAGCTGTCCAACGGGACTGCCAGATTAAATTTTTCATAAACACTATTTTCAAGAACACTGCTTGACACTCGGCCCTCTGGAGGGAAAAGAAGAACATTTCCAATATAGGTCCGCAAGATCACATATTATCTAGGTCACATAATGAGGGGAGAAAAATACCACTTGCTTGAATTAATACTGGAGGGCAAGATAGAAGGTCGCCGAGGTACTGGAAGGAGACGTATGTCCTGGCTGTGTAATATTAGGGAATGGACGGGATTCAGAACTTTGGATTCGCCAGAGTGATGATTTAAATTTTTTTTTAACCGTGATACAGTTTTATAATAATTGTCCCAAGTATTTTGCGTCCTAGACTACGGTAGGAGGACTATATCTGTGTTCATAGATTTACCTAAAGCATTTGATACAGTTTCACGTGAAACACTTCAAAAATCTAAAACTTTCATCAGGCAGAACATTCGTCTTGATATATGAGTAAAAACAGTTTTCATTTCAAATTACGTTTCTGTAAAATATTGTTATAATTACAATATTTTGAGTTGAGTGACATCTATGGGAGATTTGTATAAGTATTTATTATAGTTTGTGTTATATTATTTTATGGAAAATAACTTACCATGTTGATATATAGATATCTCTCATGTGTTTATGATTTATTTAATTTAATAGAAATTATAATTGGAATAATCTAGAAAGTTTATTTATTGGCAAATAAAAAAACAATAATATTAATCAGTCACAACAATAAAGAATTATTGTGAAGAATTGAAAATGTATAAGATTTATTCTGGTTTAGACTGCCTTACTGTGAACAATTGAGATATAAATATTTTGTATAATATTATTGATTATGTATGTAGAATACATGTATTAAAATTAAGAGAGTGTTATTTGAGTTCAAAAACACTATTCTTCTCCAATTGAAATATTCTCGAATTAGTAAAGTAGAGAATATTTCAGTTACTTATTTATTTGTCTGCTTTAATTTGAACGTGTATCCCTTATAATTACTATAACGATATACTCGGCAAAAGGTCAGTTGTAGTTAAAGTTCGTCTTTTCATTTTATTATCAACCAATTAGTTCACGATTGAAAGACAAATAAAGGACACGCTCTAACTGGCTTTTATTTCCAGGGTTTGATTTAACGTACAGCTTCATTATATTATATATCTTCCATATCCAACCTACGTTTCATGTCAAGTCGACTTGGGATCCGTTCTCCTTTTCTTCTTACCCAACTCATCTCTCTCCACTGTGTGGGTTCTTCTATTTTCTTTATCCCGAATTTCGGCCAGTTTCGAAAAAACGAGAGGACAATACCTCAAAAATAACCCGAAATAAGTCTCGTGCGAGGAAAAAAAAACTTTAAATCTCTTTTTTATAACAAATATTATGGCCTATACATTCTGTGTGAGCTTACAAAAAGTTTCAACCTCAAGACGTCATAACTTATCATCTGTAAAAATAATGGTTTCATTATTTATTTATTAGTTGTATTTATGTAAGTACAAAAAAGGGTACAAAGGTGGTTTTATTGGTAGAAGGAAATTTCATTCAAGCCTTGGTCGAATTCAGTAGTAAGACCATGAAAAAATTGGTAAAATAGTTTTTAAGGTCATCATTAAATATTTTCTTCTTTTCATTTACTTCACCAAAATAGGCTTCCTACCAATCGAACTCACTCTGTTTAAGACCCGCCACTAATTTTTTTTTATGTAAAAATGAATATGTCCTTATTAAACAAGTACATATACATCTTCCTACGTTCCCTAAAATAAGCAAATAAATGCTTGTGCTATAGGTGAACGAAATCGGTCGAGGCAGGATTCGAACTCTCGACCACTGGATAACTAGCCCAGCGCGCTAACAGCTCTGCCACCGACCCATCTGAAATTATATCCGCCTCAGCTACTGATCTTGTAGTTTACATCAGTGAAATCAGTTATCTGAGTTGTAAATAAGTCTGATTACTTTAAAAACAAATAGGTAATACACCTATTTATCCAACCATGGACTTTCACTCCGATCTGCAGAACGTACGACACTATCCATCCCTGTCCATAACAGAGAATTTTCAGCTTGTCGTTCGAAGTACAAGCAAGACTATGGAATAGTCAAGTCCGGATGTTGCGTCATCCAACTCACTTTGTATTTTCAAGAAAAAACTAAAGAAGGAATATTTATCCCTTAACACCTGATCCCATTTTCTCTCCTTGTTCTTTCCCAATCCTGTTTTTTTTATTTTTATATTTATCTTAGTATATTCTCTTTGATTTTATTTTCGCTTTCATTCTTTTGTTGATGTACCTACATGTTAAATTTTGTCACACTTTGTAATCTGGTTTGTTGGAAGAAATTACCGAATGGCATTAAATCCGCTAGTATGCATTATGTACAAAATATTTTGTTTATATTGTGTATAAAAAGATAAAAATAAATGAAATACGTTTTCTACCCTCGTATAGTAAAAAAAGTATAATATGGGAAACAATACTTTATTTATTTATTTATTTATTTATTTACTAAACAAATTTTCGGTACATAGTATAATATAAATAAATACAAAAAAAAAAACATACACACATATTACACAGATCATATTACACATTACACCAAAAATCCCACAAGGCTTAGCCTGTATGTGGGTACCTATACCTAAATAAAATTTACAAAGGAAGATGTTGGTTGCGCGTTACAATTAAACAGTTTTTAGACAACGCAAGTTGAAAAATCATAAGTACCTACCTAAATGGTGATAAAGAAAATTATACAAATTGCAAGTAAACAATATTCTGATCACAAAAAAGCGTTAAATCATAAAATAGCAAAATCCACAAATAGCAAAATCCATAAATTAAAAGTAAACAGTTAATGATGATAGTAAAGTAAAATAAGTATGTACCCACTTATATTAGAACAAATCATAAAAAGCAATGAAGTAAAATACATAAAAGTAAACAGATATATGATGACACAAAAGTAAAATATAGATAATCAAAAGAGATAAACACATTGAAAAAGACAGAAGAGAGAAGAACAAAAAAAAAAAAAAACTCATTTTATTCTACTTACGATTAGAGTCGAAATAACAAAAAAAAATCTAAATAATGTTTTTGAATTTTTAAATAGACTCCCACGTATCGTCTTCAGGAGAACACAGCTGGAAGAAGACCACCAGGAAGACCTCCAAAGAGATGGCGAGACAGTTGGCAGTCCACATCGCAGGAGATAGAATAGCGGTAGAAACAGATCTTCGGATCTATGAAAAGGAAGAAGAAGAATTTTTAAATGGGACGAGAAAAAATATTTAAACCTCACAGCCACTAGAGGTAATATTGTTTTTACGATTTTTGAAGTTAGTTTAAAAAGATTTCTCAGGAGACATTGTGAGAATTGTATAATTCAACGTCAAACATCTGTAGAGATATCTTCGTGTCGACAATGAGATGGCAAATGTCAAGTTTACCGTTCACACAAGATGTGTACCGGCTGAGCTAATCTCTTCTTGAAACAATAAGCCTTCGACATTACTATGGCACATAAACACCGAGGCGTCCGTATGTCTGTGGAAGATGAAAACACAATTTTACTATGCCAATTTCCACCCCACCCGGCGTACTTGCGAGTGCCGTTCTGCGCATGTCAGATAAACCACCCCCCGGATACTGCGAGGCTTCTCACCGTGGTCCATTCTATGACGGAGGCTGTCGGAAAAAGCATCTGTGTTGCTCTCGAATACGCGAATAGTACGCTGGACAAATGTACAGTGAAGTGTTATCATTCAAACATTCAGGGCTTTATCGCGTGTGTTGTGAAGCCGACGACTTGTGATATGTATCTGTGAGATATCGATTCAGACACGCGATACGAGTTTTTGTACGGATTCCGTGGATGGTTGTTTGAGCAGGTCTCATTAGACGTACTAATAGTGATACCGTTTGAGGTTATGTGCGCGGAATTTCAGTGAAAAAGACAATCTTTTAATAACTATTGTTTTGGATTTGTAGTTCATGGTGATGTGAAGTGCGAGACTCTTCCAAGGGTAAGCAGCAACTATAATTCTCATGGATATTTTTGATTTTGAATGCTGATGATTATCTGTCAAATATTAAACCTGGTTTGAAACATTTGCCTATTTATAAATATGCATATCCCACGTGAAAGTCCAAGAGCCCATTATTTTTTATGTATGTATTTATGCCTCTGAATGAACGAAAATAATTTTAAATTACAATGAATATTCGGTTTCACTGACTATGGACAGCGGTGAATCAATTGGAAATTTTATAATTTTTTATTAAAAAAATATTTCTTTATATACATAATTATACCTCCACTTTTTTTCCTTATATCTATATACAAAATATTACATAGTATCATATTAAGAAAACATTATTAACCCTTTAAATACCGGATATTATACTATTGTCATAAACTGTAAAACCTGTTCTGAAACAGTATTATTTAATATCATTTAATGATTCGGCGGATATTTTGTGGTAGTTAATATAAACCATTTTTGAATTATTAATTAGCTATAAACCACTTGTTTATAGCTAATTAATAATTCAAAAAGTCGAGTCTCGACACGCCGGTCGATGGAAGGACAGCGCTTCCGAAACATGTCGCGAAGTGACTCAAAAAACAAGTGGTTTATAGCTAATTAATAATTCAAAAACAGTATTATTTATGTCTTAGTTTATATTATGTTTGATTGGTAGGTAGTTATGTAAATATATTCTATACAAAATGATATTTTTATTGACAATAATTTATTTTTTTATATATATTTTTTAATTGCGTATATGCAATTAAAAAATTTATTTTATATTTTATACCAATTCAAAAACATTAACATTTTTGTTTCGTTAAGATTACCATAACATTTTTTATAGGCAGTTAAAGTCAAAATTAATTATTGTTTTTAATTAAATAAATAACAATACGTTATTGTTTTGTTATATTTGTTAACAGTTAGTGTTATCAGTTATCATTGGTAAATAATCTACACACAAATTATATGTGCGCTGGTTAAGCAATACAGTGAATGCTGTTTCTTATCATTTCTCGACCTATTTCGTGCAATTGATGCACTTGCCTCTTGCAAATATACATAGGTAAACACTTTTAAAGAATTCCTCGTATTTTCAAATATTTAATGATTTGTAAGACATTTTAAATAAATCAAATAAATGCTTAGTTTAACATTAATACTAAAAATAGTCAAATCTAGATGATATGTATTTAATACATAAAATATATAGAGGGATATAATATGTAATCAAGAGTCTAGCGACCATCGCGCCAAACTCATATTCAACTTCATAAATTCACAGACACAATTCAATAAAACAATAAAATAACGTTGTTGAAATATCTATAAAAAAAATATATTATATTATAAGAAATCAATGCTGCTGGTTAGCAATATACGGTTAAAAATCAACAGTAAGGCTGCCTGTCCATTGATGCGGAGCGAGGCAGCGGAGCGGAGAAACGGAGAAATATTAACCAATTGGATTGCATAAAATCTCCGCTCCGCGATTTTATACAATCCTATTGGTTAATATTTCTCCGTTTCTCCGCTCCGCTACCTCGCTCCGCATCAATGGACAGGCAGCCTTAATTCTATAGTTTGCCATTATAATGATAATAAAGTTATTTATTCCAATTTTTTACATATAAAAAAATAAAAAAGTTAGACTTAAAAAAAACCTTTTTCAAAATAAAGAAAAATAAAATAATACAATAAAAAGTAACAAATAGATAAATATACCTACATGAACAGACAGGACAATTGAATATATTTATTTATTTATTAATAATAATCATGATTTTTTACAGTAAGAAGTTTGATAATAACAATAAAGGCAAGAAATAAACCATTAAAAACAAAGACAATGGAAGGGAACACGTACATAGCACACATCCGTACCATCGACACTTTTACGTTTTGCTGTCAGTTAGTATTTTTGCTAGGAATAGTCCCTGTGTTATATTGTATAATATTATCATCGTATGTATTTAGTTCAATAACACTTCCATCATTGTGTCAATTAGTGTCCCTGTACAGACTTTATGATCGAACTTGGATTGTTCCATAGTCTTTCACGGTACGTGGCGATTCAATGTTTCTATGCCGTTGATAACCATAAATTATACTTGCTGGTTTACAAAATATTTCGAATTGCTTGTGGTGTGGCACAAATAATAATATTTTCGGTGCCGGCGTCACGGAATCGATTCCCAGCAGAGGAAAATTTGTAATGATAACAACTGGTTTAAAAGTAATGGCAGAATACAATCTGATCACATGCTGTAAAATATCCTAAAATAATTCATTACCCTCTGTCTTCTTGACCTGAGTTTCTATACCATAGCATGGTGCCATCCATCATTTCTATTACAAGTTATGGGTTTAAATAATTGAGAGATCTATTTCTATTTATGTTTACTTATTTCTGTTAATTCTTTGTATTTAACAACATGAAACCTTACACCTAAGATTAAAAAATAACTGCCTCAGAACAGAATCGTCTAGTAAGGCAGTAAATTTCCAAATGATCAATTTATTGTACATAGTGTGTTATTATATGTCTTCTTTTTTTACCTATAGTTATTTTTTGTTATTGTAATATGTAAAATAATGGAAAAAAATCATTTCATTTAATTTCATTTGAAATCATCTCTGGAACGAATATACTAATTGGATGGAATCTGCATATAAATAAAGTAGACCTGGTAAGATTGTCGTTCTGGATTTGCGAATGTTTGTGCACGACTATATTCATGTCAGTCTGCCCAAGGCTGCCTGTTCTTACATTCGTTTGAAATCTTTCTATGTGGAAATCGGCAATTTTACAGTAGAGTAAAAAACTTACAATATTACATTTTTCTGGATTTGCGAATGTTTGTGCACGACTATATTCATGTCAGTCTGCCCAAGGCTGCCTGTTCTTACATTCGTTTGAAATCTTTCTATGTGGAAATCGGCAATTTTACAGTAGAGTAAAAAACTTACAATATTACATTTTTATAATATTACATTTGAAACAGTATAAAAACACAAAGCCTCACAAGCTGATATGTTTTTTTTATTATTTTCAAAAGAAAGTTAGTTTAAATGTTATATAATAAGAATTAAAGAATGCTTTTATGCTTTACTCGCCGAGTCGCCAAAATTGATATATGTGAATTTACCCTGAAGATGACAAAAATACCAACATTCTGATATATGCGTCCCTATCGTAATTAGACCTCAAATGGCACGAAGTAATAAAATTCGACACAGGGAGAGTGAGCAATTCACGTTGAACAAATGGTCCCTTTTGCATTGTGGGTCAGATTTGCTTTCCTCGCGTTGTTCCACCATGCTTTCAGCTGTCAAATATTCGAAAGTTACCTACTTTATATTTTTATCGTAATTAATATGTATTGATTTAGTTTATTTTCCAATATTTAATAACTTTATATTTTATTTTCTTTCAGAATCAAATTTTAGCCTATATAGTTACAAAAAAATGTAAGTTGAAATTTCAATAATTCTCGGTGAATTTAGGTAAATTTTAAATCAACATTCACATACGGAAAGAACATAGGTAGGTATTTGTTTAAAGATATTTTCATAAATGAGTTGGTGATTATTGTATTTCGGTGTACAGGTTATGTTATTCTTCTAGGAGTAGGTGTATAGGGTATTACAATTTCTGCAGCAAGAAAGAGGAAGTACAGATTTTCAGTCTTCAAGTAATTGGATAGAGGTAGGGAGTCGTGATAATTTAATGATAATAGATCAGATGAATATGCAAAACGTTGAAGTAATAGAAATTACTGCACTTGAATGCGCCATCTTAGCAGCATTAAAAGTATAAAACAGCCTCTAAGTCTTCAAGTCATAAGGCCCCTGAGGAGTCAAATTGAAAACGCTTAACAATATCGCCAAACACTATTTTTTTTGTATGTAAAATAACAGATGTGGCATTGAAACATGAATCATGGAGACAAAAGGAAAATTCTGCTTTTTCCTATAGTTGCAATATAGATATTGACCTATAGTTGCAATTTATTTCTGAGCCAGTATCAACTTTTGGTAGAATGTCTATAATTTGTACATATTGTGGTGATTCGAAATGTAAGGGAGAAAACCCAGGAATGTGTTGTAACAATGGAATAGTACACATACCTGCAATAGATATCCTCCAGAGCCTCTTTATACATTATTAACAGGTAATTCTATAAATGCATGCCATTATAGAATTAAGTATTTTAAAAGTCATGTTAGAAGATATAATAGGACAATGTATGAGAGGGTCAGAAATGAGGACATAAGGAAAGAATGTAAGATAAAGAAAGATGTCATTAATAGAATTTAAGTGAACACATTGAGATGGTTTAGACACATGGGCAGAATGAATGAGGAACGCCTGACGAAGAAAATATACATTGCGGACAGGAATCGAATGAGAGGTCGGGGCCGCCCAAGTAAGGGATGGCATATCCATGGGAACGCTATTTTGAAAGGCGGAGATGTCAGAAGCATGAACAACAAATGAATATGTATAGGACAATGTATGAATGTCGATGAATGTGTGTCAAGATAGA
This sequence comes from Molanna angustata, assembly GCA_963576475.1. Classification (NCBI taxonomy): domain Eukaryota; kingdom Metazoa; phylum Arthropoda; class Insecta; order Trichoptera; family Molannidae; genus Molanna; species Molanna angustata. Next base: position 31,218,183 of record OY754974.1, read on the forward strand.
AATAAGTAGCGTTTGGTTCTCTCTGCCTACCCCGCGAGGGACATGGCGTGATGGTATGTATGTAATGCTTGCTTTCAAATGAAATTTTTAGGAATAAACTAAAGAATTATGAGTTATTATTATGAGTGATAGAGTTAGATGTGTTACAAAGGAGGATCGAATTAGAAATGAATACGTCCGAGGTAGTTTTGGAGTCGCCTCTATTCCGGAGAAACTAAAGGCCAGACACCGATGGTACGGACACATTACCAGACGAAATGAGGATCATATAGTTAAACTCACACAGGATATACGCACTCAGTCCAGAAATAGAGGCCGTACATAGGCCACCTGGTGGACAAATATTAAGGAGTTGAGGGAGGAGCAACTAACCAGAGAAATGACGCAAGATGGAAAGATCTCCGAAGGGCAAAAAGGAAAGGTCGTACCAGAAGGGCCGCTCCAGATGAACTGGGAAGAGGCAAGGAAGAAGAAATCTATATTTTCAAAACATTTCTGTATGTTTCATTTAATTAACAAATTATTTTACTTTCAAATTTATGAAGATAAATTTAAGAAAATAAAATTAAATAATTGCCAACAATCAATTAATTTATTCACATAAAAATATCATCATCATTATTCTTAGCGTCACAACTCTTGATGGGTCCTATCTGTGTCCAAGAATCTTCTCCATACTGTTCTATCGTTGGCTGCCACCTTCCAGTTCTGCTGCCCCATGGCTCATGACTATGCTGAGGTCCTGGTAAAGATCATAAAGCTCGGTGATATATATCTTTTACGCCATGTTTGACAGTCTTTAATAGGTACATAGGTATATTCTGCATAAGATTTTTCTTTCAAAGGCATCCACTCTGTTTTCATCGTGTTTTGTTAATATCCAGGTAGGTATCCAATAAAAATATATTACTATCAAATTCAACAAAACTTATTAACGTGGTAAGTTTTCTCAATATCTTTAACAATGTAAATCTTTGTCAAAAACTTAATTGAAAAAACTTGAATCGAACTATAAAAACTATATAACCATATTGAATCGAACACCACATTTTCCTATTCTGACATATACGCATTGTCACCTAATAATAATAATAATTAAAGACTTTTATAGTATTAAAAATACAAAATATATAAAGGGAAAGAACACGGGAATCTCTTCGGTGACGGATCTTTAACCAGTTCAGTCGTTGCCTGCTCTCGGATACGTGGTCGAACTTCCTGAGTCCAAACACGTATAGAATGCAGACATTTTGTAACCGTTCGAGTTTGTTAAGTTGATCTTCATTTGAATCTCAGCGTAGGCAACGTCAGCGTAGTCAAGTAATGGTAGCATGTGTTGTTGAGTTACGCGACATCCTACGTAGGCGATTCAAAGCGAACGCGAATGCGAAGCGATCCGAACGGATACATGCGAATTCAAAGTGGTGCGACGCTGCGGCTATGTCCTACGGGCACGCGAATCGTGCTTCTGACATTATACTTTACCAAAAAAAACTATGGCACCGCTTTCAATTCGCGCGAAAATATCAAACAAATTGATCGTGTTCGCTTCGCATCGTACCATGTCACACCGTACCCTACTCGCAGTCGGTAACGCAGGACACTTCAATAGTTACCGACTGATTGTTATTTTCGCGCAGCTTCGCGTTCGCCTTGAATCGCAAACGTAAGACGTCGCGTTAGAGTGATTTTAGTCTTAACTGGTAAATAATTTTTAAGTCGGCCTCATACGTTCTCATTTGTTATTCAACAGACATACGACAAAGTTTAAGTATTAAATTTAGACTAAAATTATTGTATTTATTTGTTTGTAAATTTTTGGAAGATTAACAGCATATATATTACATCTAATATAATAATTTAACAGCCAATTAGAAGTCTCCGCTGATTGGCTATACTGTCAGTTGCAAGTTGAAAAATATAACATAATAATATAATATGTTTCTGTAACAGATAAAGTTTCATCGTGAAACGGAGGTAAACATAAACAAGAAAAAAAAATTATCACGGAAGAGAACATACATGATTTTATATTTTAGTGGTTACAGTTGGCAAAATAAATTATAGTATTAAAAAAATTGCACTTAGAATACATCTCGCTACTGTAATGCTAATCTGAAATACATCAAATTCTGGTGAATTAAATATAAAATGTCCATAACCAAACTATAGTACCGCTTTAATGTCTGCAGTTAAAATAAGAGTCTGCGAATGCTTGCTAAATTAACTGAAAAGGCGAATATCCTTATTTAAGCATAAAAAATTATACAATCTAAATACACATAACACACAATAGATGATCATTTAAGTAATATCATTTAGTTTAGATTTAGACTACATGTTGAGTTTGCAAACATAATTTATCGGTCATTTGTCAAACGTCAAGTGCGTCAAGTCAAATGTCAACCACGGTGTTGCCAGGATTTAAAGTACTAATTATTATTGGAGAGTTGCATGAAAAAATATTAATATTTATTACATGCTTATTTACAAGGAGTTTAAAATATCAATCTTTCTAAAATTAAACAATTTATTATTTTGTAAATCAATATTTTATAAGAATAACGTTTTTGTGCGGAGGCGACAAACACAGCAGCAAAAAATAAAGCTTGCTCCGTGTCATGGTTTGTGAAACGCAAATTAAGAAACTAAAAGAGAAGTTTCGTTTGACTTCTACAATAGGGTTTGCAACCTTTTTAACCACTTTGTGGATTATAGGCGTTTGATTTAGTTGAAACTCAGCAATCTTCGTATTGCCTGTATAATTAAAAATGGTCCCTCAGTGTCTCCCGTCCCTTCGGTGCCTCCTGTCCTTTTAATGTCTCCTGTCCCTCAGTGCCACCCGTCTCTTCAGTGTCTCCCGTCCCTTCAGGTCCTTCTGTACCTCCCGTTCCGTCAATGCCTCATACCCCTCTTCATTTCCTCCCGAATCTTTCATCCCTTCAGACATTTTAGTAACTTCAGACCCCTCAGTACCTTCAGATCATTCAGTACCTTCAGACCGTTCAGTACCTTCAGACCCCTCAATGCCATGGACCGCCGGAGGCGGTCATTTACCGCGCAGCGGTAAAAGCCGGCTGCAAGCCCTAGCTTAGAAGCTGAGCGAAGCGAAGCTTCTCAGCTAGTAAATAAATAAAAAGAGAATACATATAAGTGTTCAGAGTTAATTATTACTAGTTGCATGTAACACATGAGATCCAACTGTCGATGGCAATAGTATGCGAAATTGAAGAATACGTACGAAACTATAAACACTTAACCACAAATTTATAAATATTTTAGATATTTTGTTTTCTCTAAAACATGTAGGTATGTAGGTCAGGACAGGATAGTATGGAAGTCAGTCTGTTTTTCCTATCCAGAATATGAAAACAGCATGATGTATGCTTGTAGATTAAGTAGATATCAAGCTATTGAGTAAGATATTGTGTAATATTTATTGCCTTACAAATTGTATGAAACGATGTCGTCACTAAATTAAATTTTTAACAAAATTGTTTAAAAATGTTAGAGATGTACTACCTACTACGATATTAATATTTTTTATAGCAAATTAAATTATCTAGTTGGGGTGTTTCGGCTATATTCGATATTTTCAAAAACTTTGGAAATGTAGGCAGTTAAACACATAAATTTATCATAAAAAAGAGCCCTTAAGGATGAAAGCAAGGGTCTGAAATTGAGTACCGTAATGGTGCGAGATTTGATGTATGCAGACGATAAAGTTCTATTAGCAGAAAGTATGGAAGAGTTACAGTATCTTGTAAGTATGGTATATGAAGGATGTATAGAGAACGGACTTAGGATGAATGCCAGCAAATCAAATACAATGGTCTTTGAAAAGAGTGAAAGCAGAACAGCGTGTAAAATAAGAGTAGAGAACGAATGGCTTGAGCAAGTCGATGAATATGTATACTTGGGAAGCATATTTCAACGGAACGGACGACTCGATTAAGAGATCGAAAGAAGAGTTATGGCAGGAAACAGAGTGAATGGAGCACTAAGACCAATTATGAATGATCGCAACATATCAAAGGATGCCAAAGTTGCCATTCATAACGCCATCGTAGTGCGAACCTTGACGTATGCAAGTGAAACCTGGACTTGGCAGAAGACGCATGAAAGTAGAATAAATGCAGTTGAAATGAGATCGTTAAGAAGGATTTGTAATAGAACGATGCATGACTGGGTAAGAAATGAGGACATAAGGAAAGAATGTAAGATGAAGAAAGATGTCATTACTAGAATGAAAGTGAACACATTGAGATGGTTTGGTCACATGGGGAGAATGAATGAGGAGCGCCTGACGAAGAAAATATACAGAGCGGAAAGGAATGGAATGAGAGGTCGGGGACGCCCAAGAAAGGGATGGCACGACCATGTGAACGAAATTTTGAAAGACGGAAATGTTAGAAGTAAGCAATAGACGAACATGTATGAGACGATGCATGAATGTGGACGAGGCGAGAGATGCATGCCAGGATAGAAAGATGTGGCGTTCGGTTCTCTCTGCCTACCCCGCAAGGGACATGGCGTGATGGTTTGTATGTATGTAATAATAGCTTTGTATATTTGTCTATATTTATTTATACCAATTTTCAGTTTAAGCTTATAGTTTTTGATGTATATGTATGTATTTATTTTCTTTGTGAAGCTACAGCTCATTTACAGTTAAATGATACAATATTATTTTTACAGTGCTGGAGCCAAAAAAAGCATTCTATCAACATAATATTAAAACAAATAACAGTTTACAAGCCAAAAATATTCATACACACTCTCACACACACACTTATACACACCCTCACACACGCATACACGCACACACATAATATATACACACATATACAACAACTAATATATGGAAAAATAAAGTAAAAATTCAAAAGTTGATAACCCCTGACTGAAACTAAAATTTAAAATTGTGAGTATAAAAGTTTTGTAAGTATATATATTCTGAAATTTTAAACCCTGTGAATTGAGTGGACTGCGAAGCCTCTAAGTTGGTGATTTTTGACTTCAAAGATGGAAAAACCGTGAAAAATATAGACCCTGCTTCTTGGCTTGATACTTTGGCGATATGTTATAAGAAATAAATTCTCTTGAACAAAGCGACAGTTGGATTACTAAATTTTACTATAATGTGAGGGCGCACGTGTAACTGTTTTAAAAACGATATATTCCTTATTTAGACTTATATTTTACGTTGCTGTTGTACGCCATCTAAAAGGACGGTAGGTTCTAATGAAAATAATTAGTGAAAATGTTTGCCATTTGCCTAGGAATCAGAAGTATGTAGTTACCTCCTTGATGACAACATTTACGTTTGACTTTATACTAAGATTTTAATTAAAATTACATAGAAGCGCTCTAAACATTTACATTCATTTTCATTCATCTTCGCCTTTCACTTATTCAACTCCACGATTTTTTGCTTCTACCATACTTAAGAATAGTATTATTAGAGTTTTTTTAAAGTCTGTGTTCACTTTTTTTTAGAAATTTTAAAATTCCTTAGTGCATCTTAATTTAACCAATTTATATTGTACTAGAGATCATGTAGTGGTCAAATTTTGACTGTAATTCATTACATTTTAAAGTTTGAAGTCATTAGACCTGGGGGCAAGTCTGGTCCGACCGGCGAAATCAAAACCCTAGTGATTATCCATATCATGGATGTAAATTATCATATGAAGTTTTATGACATATAAAGATATTATAGATCTCAATATGATAATTATATCCATGATATGGGTAATCACTAGGGTTTTGATTTCGCCGGTTCGACCAGACTTGCCCCCCTGATTTACGAAAAAAACATAAAAATAAGTATCTTATAGGTATTATTGTTTAGGTACCATTTTACGTTGATATGTTATAAAAATATAAAAATACTTGGTTATAGTTCTATTGTATTTATTGGATTATTGACGTGCAAAGCACATCGTCAGAATAATGCTCTACAGAGCATTATTCTGACATTTGTAAAGCATTATTCTGACGATGTGCTTTGCACGAAACGCGTCAATAATCCAATAGAACTATAACCAAGTATTTTTATATTTTATAACATATCAACTTACAATGGAGTTCTATCAAGAATTGTCGATCGACAAACTAAACTTTGGTACCATTTATTTTGTTTCCCAGTAGATTTTCAGATATTATAAATTTTCCTTTAAGGTAAGGCGCGCATGGAAGCTAAATTTCATCGGCCGATGAATTTATCGGCCGATAATAATCGGCCGATCGGTTCTAGCGCGCATGGAAGCTTATAGAATCGTACGATTGGAAATAACACGGAGGACAACATTCACATATTTAAAATACAATATGTATATTCACAAGTTTTAATATACATATGATTAGAAATATGGATTTTTTTATTCATTAAGTGGAATATTTATTAAATTACCTATGTAACTATTAATCAATTAAGTAATAACTAACCCAATTCAGTTCTTTTATTATGATTTAGCTGTTCTCAACCAGTTATTAATATTTCGCTTAATATTTTATCATACAATGAAGGACGTGCTTCAACATATATAATTAATTGTTCGGAATCAATATTTATTTCATCCATGTTTTCTACATTTTGTTTGGCAACACTGACAACGTACTTCTCGATCTACTGCGCTCGGACGATTAAATTATCGGTGAGCATGCGCCATGCGCGCCCTCTCATACAATAGTATCGGTTACAAAAAATCGGCCGATCGAGATCGGCCGATTTTTTTGTGTCTCGTCACAGATTTTAAATCGGCCGATTCTGTTAGCTTTCATGCGCGCTCTTACATGTCATGTAATTCGTATGTTGTAGCTCACCGATAATTAATCGGCCGATGAAATTAGCTTCCATGCGCGCCTACCTTAACATTTTCTGAAATTTGAATTTAAACAATTTTTGTCGTAGATACCACAATGACAGTTTAAACGTTAACAACGATCATGAATGAGCCTCACTAGATGAATAAAATAAATAAATAAAAACTTTGTTTGATCTGTACAGAGGATACAAAAAAATACTCCAATAAATAAATAATTTATCACGTCGATACTCAAAATATCTTCATATTCAGTGACACTACAGCCAATCGAGCCTTGGACTCCTTCGCGTTTTGCTTCCAATTTCTTTTTTCCTCAGTTGACGCTCTCCAGTTAGGGCTTTGCAGTAGCAGCGCTGCATATCTCCGCATGTACTCATCCCATATCAATCTTGGTCTCCCAACCATTATTTTATTTTGTACATGGCCAGCCATATTACATTGGTCGAGATGCTTCGCGTTTCATAAACTTTGTTTATTCTTTTTTTTATTTATGCGTCACTCTTTCCGTTTCTTCACAGATCCATTGATATGACAAAGAAAGATAGATATATTACATACGAATAAATATATATTAAATATATTACATACGAATATATTAAATATATTAATAATATTAAATATATTAATAATATTAAATATATTAATTTGGTCAAACAAATGGTTGAGTATTGGTGATTTGGACGCGGATTTAGAAGGTTTTATAATAGCAATTCAGGATAGAGTAATAAAAACTAAAAATTATCAAAAATATATAATAAAAGACATAAATGTAGATGATGATAGTTGTAGGAAATGTTTGGCTTTTCCAGAAACAATCGATCATATAATATCGGGCTGTTCTTTTCTCGCGCAATCAGAATATACATTTAGACATAACCAAGTAGCAAAAATAATACATCAAAATTTAGCTATTAAATATAAATTAATTGACGCGATGAACATAAAACCATATTATGAATATGATCCGATTTCATTTTTAGAAAATAATAATATTTCGCTTTATTACGATAAAACAATATTAACTGACCGGTCAATTCAACATAACAGACCCGATTTAATAATACACGATAAAATTAAAAAAAATAACATATATTTGCGACGTGGCTATTCCAAATTCTAGTAATATTATAAAAACTTTTGATGAAAAAATTAGAAAATACACCGCTTTAGGTAACGAGATTAAAAGACTTTGGCATTCTCGTAAAATAATAATATTACCGTTCATTATTCCAGCCACTGGCATTATTCCAAAATCGTTAATCTGTAATTTAGAAATTATAGATTTATCGAAAAATTTAATAATAAAAATGCAAAAAACGGTAATTATGAATACATGTAGAATCGTTAAAGATTTTTTAAACGTTAATATTCGGGAATCAGTAGGGTTGTTAGGTAGTATAGAGACCTCCTCAGAGCCTAATCCTTTGATATGTTAAGTATCTGGATGGGTGAACCATTCCCAATTGAAAGCTTGATGATGCGTTTGTTGCATTTTATTTTGCTCTTTTAAATAATTTACAATTTACGCATTGATCTGCTAATTCTTTTGAGGAAGTGTGTAATGGTAATAATAATAATTGAGTGTTATTATTTGTAGTGCTTAATTGTTATTAATATCATTAGTAAATCGGCCAGCGCCGTAAAAAAAAATATTAAATATATTAAATATATTAATAATATTAAATATATTAAATATATTAATAATATTAAATATATTAAATATATTAATAATATTAAATATATTAATATATATTAAATATATTACATACGAATATAAACAAAATAATTGGTAATAGTTCTATTGAATAAACCTATCTGATTATCGATGCGTTTCGTGCAAGGCACATCGTCAAATATTATCTTCATAATTTGATTGTTAAGAGAACAAAGTACTCTTGAACAAATCGGCAGTTGGAATAGTGGAGAAATATAAAAGTCTATTTGTGCGTTAATCAAAGATATGTTGTTACCTTTTACACTATTATTTATTTCAAGTTTATCTTATTTTTCACCTTTTTTTAAACTATGTATAAAATTGATTCCGATTTGTGAATTAAAAAAAAAACACACAACTTGGAAAAGAAGTAGTATGATGGATATCAAAGTTAGTGAATAAGTATCGAATCAACAATAAAGTATAACCAATTATAATTGTTTCTGACCTGAACAGTCGTGGAGAGTAAAAGTATTTTATTTTGTACATTGTTTAATTTTAATGTTAATTATTTAATTAACACACGAACGTTTCATTCAATTAAAAAAAAAAACACATTTCTGTGTTAAATTTGTTTGAAACACCGCAGTAAATAGTAGGCAGTGGCGTCCCAATGATGTCATTTTGACAGTTTAAAATAATTTGTCGGAAACAAATGGTGAGCAAAAAAAAATGTATTGCAGAGGCGTACCTGTAATTTTCCAGTCTACCGGTGAAAAATAAAAACGGACATTTTAAAAGGTCGTTTTCAGTCTCATTCAAACATAACTGGAGACAAGAGGAAGATTTTCTTTAGAAATGAACCACCAGCTATAATAATCTTGGTTTAACTTCTGTCGAATTTTTATTTTTTCTCCAGGAAACAAATTGAATTTAATTTTAAACGCACTAAACGAAGAAGAGGAAAGAAAGCAAAAAAAAAAATACTAGCGAAATTTAGTATCTGATGCATTTACGTGGAATTAAGTTTGATTTTGGAATACCAATGCGTGAATTTTTAACTATCTCATTTTCAAATTTGGAACGTAAAAACACAGAATCATTAAATACACACTGACTCCATTGAATAACGAAGACGAAATTAATGAATTGATTATATATATATATTGGAATTCTTAGAGCTATTTCAAGAAATAGTTGCATGTAACACATGAGATCCATTTGACGATAGCGATAGTATGTATAGTTGAATAATACATACTCAACTATTGTCATCTAAAGTCAGATTTATGCAAAATACCTCAATGTTGAAAAACAATGAAAATTGTAGTTTTTCTTGAACAAATCGACATTTTTTTTTATTGACAAACATTTTTTCAACATCTCAATAGAGACGAAGGGATATTGTAGAGGAACTAGGAACTCGAGGCACCTACAGGGCTTACGACCTGTCATCGGCTGGTTTACGTGATCACTTTATGCGCTTGCGCAACGTTCACCAATTATGCCTTCCAATTAAAAAAGAATATTTGAAATCGACAGTTGTTGGATAAAATCAAAATAAAATAAACAAATTTATTTCATCCACCAATATTTTTTGATCAAACTTTGTGTTTTTATCATTTCGACAAATTGAAATCGAGTATTTTCACTTAGATTCATATTATTTGTTCATCTAGAACCAAATTAAAAAACATTTTATTCAAAAATTAAATGAACTTAGTTTCACAAAGTATTTCAACCGAAAAACCAAAAGAAAATTTGTCGTTTTTATATCGTCTTAAATTTTGTGTATTTGTAAAAATTTTGTTGCTTGACTGAGTTGTGTCATTTTATAATAATATAATACCTACAGTGTCTTCTGTGTGTTGAGCAACAAGACCTACACAATTTACAAGATAGACTTTCTAGAAACTTTGTATTTAATTCAAGGCACATTTCTTTAATTAAAACGTATCAAATAATGATTCTTCTTCATATGATTACTTTGGGGCGTTTTGGCGTACCTAACCTCCAAAACTTTTGAACCAATGAATTTGTCTCAATTTGAATTATTATCTTTATTTCAACAAAGTACTTCATAAGACTTGGAACATATTTTGTAATAAAAAAGAAAGTTTTATTCGACACGAAACTCATCAGAACTCAGTAAACATGAAATAATTGGATGCTTTGGATTTCAAGAGAAAGGTTAAAAGTGTCTTGTTAACAATGCTTTTTACCCTACTGACGAGATGCTAAACATCAATCCAGAAATATCTGTGATGTCTGTTAATACTAACATATTTCTTCTTATTCGTTAAGTTTCTTCCTGTTAGTCTGTTATTCAAAAACAATGCCTCCTGATATGTCGAAGTCCAACAATCCTTACATTTCTTGGGTGTCCTTCCGGGTAGACGGCGACCAGAAGGTATTTCATTTGCTGCTACTAACATAGGTACTATATGACAAAGTTTCAAAAGAAAAAAAACATCTCAATATAAAGTAAGATTGAATATTATAAGAGAACTCAAGGCATCTACAGGGCTTACGACCTGCCATCAGCTAGTTTACGCGATCACTTCATGCCTTTGTGCAATAGTGATAATTAGTTTTATTTGCGCAAGCGCATAAAGTGATCTCGTAAATCAGCCGATGACAGGTCGTCAGGTTTCACTATAGGTGCCTTAGGTTCACAGTTCTCCTATAATATTCCAACTTCGTCTCTATTGAGATGTTAAAAATTTGTCTTATAATATCATTGACTCCAGACACGGAAAAAGGTGTTAGCGTATTTGCAATTATATATTTTGTTAAAAAGATGATTTTTAATTAAAGATGTACATTTTTATAAGCATTATTAAAAAAAAACTAAAACTTATGTACATATGTGTATTTGGTTTGTTGTCCCTGACTTGTTTTCTAACTTTACTTATCTCTTATAAAATCGTTAACTGGACATGGTGCTAGTTTTGAATTGCTTAGGTAGGTATTAAGATTTCTTTTCTTTTATTATTAGACATTCATTCTCTAATGTGTTTTTGTTTGGACTATCTGTACTCTGTTGTATAATTTTAATATATTATTTTTTATGTCGATATTCTGTGACCGTTATAGTATTAGTATATACTATAATGGACCGCTTTAGTATGTGCCTGCTATAGCAGTATAATACAAGGTATATTCAGTAACACATAATATCCACAATATCGCAGGAGTACCTATATCGGCAATGACGCAGTGATATGAGGAATATAATACCTAACTCATTTATCCCTCCCCACTCCCCCCTATTTCTATTTATCCCTGCATCATTTGTATGTTTAAAGTTTTAAATTACAAATGGTCATCTTTATTTTTTTGTATTTTGTATATCTTGTTTTAATTCTTCTTCTTCTTCTTCAGCCAGTTTTCATCCATTCTTGGACATAGGCCTCCCCTTTGATCCTCCACAACTCCCTGTCTTGGGCACACTGCATCCATCTCCCTCCGGCACATTTCTTGATGTCATCAGACCACCTTGCCTGGGGTCTGCCAACACCTCTTCGGCTTGTTCTCGGTCGCCATTCTAAGATCTTTTTGGTCCATCGTGAATCCTGGCATCTGGCAATATGCCCAGTCCAGCTCCACTTAAGGCCAGCGACCCTTTCGGCTACATCGGCTACTTTGGTTCTTTGTCTTATCATGACATTCTGAATTCTGTCCCTTATTGAAATACCCAGCAACTTTCTCTCCATAGCTCTCTGTGTCACTAACAGCTTGTGCATTATTCTTTTTGTTAGGACCGATGTTTCCATTCCATAAGTAAGCACTGGGAGAATACATGCATCAAATAGCTTCTTTTTCAAATAATGGGAGTATTTACTTGATTTCAGAATGTATGATAATTTTCCAAAAGCTGCCCAGGCAAGGCCACGTCTTCTCTCTATTTCTGCCTCTTGATTTTCTTTGGCAAGCATCACGGTATGGCCTAGATATATGTATCTGTCTACTCTTTCAATTTGCACTCCATCTATTATGATGGGGAAGGACTCTTCTGCGTTACTCATCATTTTGGTCTTGGAGATGTTCATCTTCAATCCAATGTTCACACAGGCTGAATTTATTTCTGTCAGCATAGTTTTCAATTCCTCCTCATCCTTGGCAAATATGACAATATCATCTGCGAACCGTAGATTGCTGAGATACTCGCCGTTTATATTTATACCTTTCTTAGACCAATCCAGAGTTTTGAAGACATCTTCGAGGGCCAATGTAAATAGTTTGGGAGAAATAGTGTCACCCTGTCGGACACCTCTTCTAATGTAAAATTTCTTGGATGGTTCATGAAGTTGTATATTGGATGTGGCCTTCTCATAAATATTATTCAAAATTTGGGAATATCTATAGTCAATTCTGCAATTATCTAGACCCTTCATCACCGCCCATGTCTCGACTGAGTCAAAGGCTTTTTCAAAATCTATAAATGCCAATGCTATGGGGATATTATACTCATTATATTTCTGGATTACATTCTTTAGAGTTTGTAGATGGTCATTTGTTCCGAAGCCTTTTCTGAATCCTGCCTGTTCTACTGGTTGGTATGAATCTAGTTTGTTTGAAAGTCTGCTGGTGAGGATTTTTGTAAATAGTTTATATAGGTGTGATAATAAGCTGATGGGTCTATAGTTCTCGAGGCGTTTTTGATTTCCTTTTTTATGTAATAATGTAATATTCGCATTGTTCCATTCCTCTGGTATATTACATTCTTCCAGACATCTATTTAGAAGTTGCAGTACCACTCTCTGAAGTGCATCTCCTCCATACTTAATGGTCTCTATTATAATATTATCAGGACCAGGGGCTTTTGAGTTTTTCATCTGTTTAATAGCATGCTTCATTTCTTCCATAGATATGTCAGGAATGTCCTCTGAGCCGACATTAATTATTCTGCGATTATTTTCTATGGTTTTATCATGTGTAGGTTTTACTCGTGAGCTGTACAATGATTCATAGAATTTTTTTGCTATATCTAATATTTCGTCTTTGTTATTGCTCTCGGTGCCATCTTCTTTGTACAAAGTTAAGATTTGTTTTTTGCCATTTGATAATTTCTTTTGCAAAATTTTTGTTCCTCCGTTTTCGGAGATAATTTGGTTGACTATTGTTTCTTTGTACCTTGCAATGTCTTTCCTGATAGCTTTGCGAACCTGTTTGTTTAGTGTCTTGTACTCTGGTGTGTTCCATTCTTTCTTCTCTCTCATTCGATTTCTCTTATTCATTAGGTCTTTAGTGTTAGTAGTAAGTTTATCTTGTTTAGTTCTGTTAGAGGGGATAATTTGCTTTAAAGCATTATTGACTGTATCATGAATAAACTAATTTATCTCTGCAGAGGTACAAGTGTTTGGTAATGGTTTTTTCGTGAGTTCCGATGATATTGTTGATTGGTATTCTGGAATTTTATTTAGAAGAATTTGTGATATGTTTGTTTTGGATTTTTTAATGAGTTTTAGCCTCTCCAGTTTGGTGTTTACAGTAATAGTAGCTCTAACCAATCTGTGATCACTATCTACCGCAAATTTATTTAAAACTGTAACATCTTTCACTATATATTTATGTGTACAGTGGATGTAGTCAATTTCATTTTTAGTTCTGTTGTCTGGGCTCCTCCATGTCCATTTATTTTGTGCCTTTTTTCTAAAAAAGGTGTTCATAGCAAAAAGGTTGTTTTCCTTTAGGAAGTCCATGAGTAGTTTTCCTCTTTCATTTCTTATTCCCAGTCCATATTGTCCTATATTATCTTCTGACGTTGATTCCTTGGTACCCAGTTTAGCGTTAAAGTCTCCAATTAAGCAGCAAAAATGCGTTTTGTTAATAGCTAAGCTCTTATCAATATCGTCATAAAATTCTTCGATCTCTTCTTCTGTACACGATGAGGTTGGGGCATATACTTGAATAATTTTGATAGAGTATTTTGTATTTAATTTGATTATCAAATATATAACTCTGTCTGAGATAGATTTAACACAAGTTACTCTTCTTTCAATATTCTTGTTGATTAGGAATCCTACTCCGCCAGTTGTTTCGTCTGTTTTGCCTCTGTAGTATAGTGCATGTCCTGATTTTAATTTAATGTATTCTTCTCCTCTACGTTTAACCTCTGATAATCCCAGAATACTCCATTTTATCTTACTGAGTTCTTCTTCTAATTCAAGAAGTCTATCTTCTGTTCTTAGAGTTCTGGAATTGAATGTAGCCAGAAACAGTTTTTGTGGTTGATCAGCTTGTTCTTTTTCCTTATTTCCTGCTATGGTCGGTTTTTCTTTGCAGCCTTTATTATTCTTCCGTGTCCGAATCGTCGCCTTCCTTTGACGGTCGCTGCAGTGATCGATTTCTGGTTGGCGACCGGAAGGGGTTTTTTTTTTTCTTTATGTTTTAATTACTTACATATTAATTTCAAACTTACTCTGCTATTTACATACATAATATGTTTTTAGAAATTTTATTTTTATATTATGTGAAATGTAATCTATGATGATGAGGGAACTGTTTTGGCAAATACTTAAAGTTCATAGCTCTCTTTTGTTATTTGAAAATTGATGTACCTATGTTTCCCCAATAAATCAAATGTACCTACTATGTACGTTTTCTGTAACGATGAACCAAAATGTTCAGTAAAAAAACTATTGGGGATTAAATAAAATACAAAATTAGCACTGTAACTTATGTGCCATATTATTATGATGTATAACACAGAAGAATTGTTATTTTGTTTTTTTGATTTGTTATTATTTATTTATTTGTTATTATGCTATAGAAGATGGGATGGGTATAGTCGTGGCGAGTTCAAACCACACCCTAGCTGCCTCGACTGATTTTGCTCACCTATAGCACAAGCATTTATGCTGAATTTTGGTAATGGATGAGGATGTATAAAATAAAAATAAATAAACACTTCATTGTACCCTGTGCTTGTGGCGAGTTAATTGCCATGTGGCAATTTATTTCAACGAACCAATGTTTCCAGTTCAGAGGGGGAATATTTGCACGAAAAATTAATATAAATAAACTTCTCCTCAGCTGGGGATCGAGCCCAGGACGCCCGCACAGAAGCCAGCTCACCTGCTTTTTATAATCATTTTAACGGACTGTTTTATTTTGTGTAAATAACAGGAGAGCAGTACATAACGTATTTTTTTATAAACCTACGAAATTGTAATTACTGATTTCATAGCATAAAAATAACAATGCAAACTTACTTGTATCCAATGAGTTTATTGGCGCGCTTTTCCAAGAAACGGTATTTTCGACCCAGGGAAGCAGGAATGCGTAAAAATAAAAAAAAATGGATGCCAGGACATACAATAAACGAACACGATGACACAATGCACAATGAAAAATATTGAATCTTTTCAGGGATAAAATTACGCCAGAATTGAATTTGATTCGATATAATTGCGTTAATCGATTCATTGCGACGTCGCAATAAAGAAAGAGAATTCCACAGCGCAGTTAATATAATGTATTTACTAAATGGATATACCACGGTTTGCCAGCAAATGCATTCGGCGGTGCATTTAAATGTAATAATTAAATTAATAATGGAGATAGCGCGTTTTAAATAGCTTCAGCACACCGCTACACCAGTTATTGTCCATTATATCAAATTATCGTTAGTGCTATCTAATATATATTAAACTGTTGGAAGTTGTTGAACCTAAATATATGTGCAAGTATTTGATTATTGACTTTTTTTAGTCGTTCATCTTTTTCATCTAAACAGCCCAGGACTTAAATATTTGTTTAACTTATAATATTTAAATAGGTGAGTGAATATTTTTTTAACTACGCAAGCGCATAAAGTGATCACGCAAACCAGCCCATGACAGTTCGTAAGCCCTGTAGGTGTTTCGAGTTCCTGGTTCTTCTACAATATCCCAACTTCGTCTCTATTGAGATGTAAAAAAAGTTTGTCAATAAAAATAGTAATTATTACTAGATTTTATAATGTAAAATAGTGATGCCTGATTTTGTCGCGTATAGGGTATCGTATTTTATATTAAATAAAATGAAACGCGTTAAATCAAGGACGTATTTTATTTAATTATATTTAATTAAGGACAGACACAGGCATGAATGCCCAAATATTTCTGCGCATAATAGCTTATATGGGAAGTACATATGTATCATAATAAGAATTGTTTGTAGCTGTATATAAATTTCCTACCTACACTACACTATGCAGTGTACGGAAGGTGCAGTGTCTATTTTACATGATGTACCTATATAACTATTATGTTGCGGGTGGATGTTACATAGTAAGTCTAGAGTTGTAGATTTAAAGATTAAACAAATGAAACATGAAAATCAACAGTAATTAAACATGAAAATATGAACAGAGAAGTTATACATACATTTAAACGAAAGAATTAAGAGGTTACGAACTGGGATATTATGTGTTTTTTGAAAGTTAATTTGGAGTTTGAGAATATGTCAATATAATTAATTTGATGAACTGAGTTGTATATTCTGATTAAGCGAGGAATTGGAGAGAAATAACCGATATTTGTATTATAGAATTTTAAGTGAAAAATATTTCTAATTGTATTATCAGCAATTTAAAATATTATATAAAATCAATAATCATTGATGTTTTTTTTTACTTTATAATGTTTTTAAGTTCACTTTACACATTAATGAATCATAAGTTATTAGTTCAATGGGAATTGATAATTGAAAATTTATAAGTCTTCAGAATTCATGTTGAACTTTAAAAAAAATATACTGGCGAGATTCATAAGGTAGAGACCAAATATACTGAATTATTTTCTAAAGTAGTTCAACCAATGCAACGAATAATATTTCATTAAAAAAAATATTGAAATCGTGAAAATTCAAAACGATGTATTCATGAATCCATGAATATTTGCTAGGATATATGTGTAAGGATAATTGTCTACGTGCCTTTATCGCATGGGCCAATATTTCCATGTTAGAATTTTGGATGTTCAATAGTTTTCCTAAGACCAGCACTCTCATGTTACTGATAATATGACACTATTCAATCAACGGGGCGTAAATCAACCCCTACGTATCAACTTTCTTGCTCAATATTATGTTTAATTCAAAGGAATTTCCTCTCTCTGTCTCTATTTCTCTCTCGCTCACTGTGTCACCTCATCTCGGATATTTGAGACAAATCCGATTTTTAATTTGATTAAATGTCGCAAATTTGTTGGCAACTCGCAAAATATGTACATAGGTATCTGGTTGAGGGATTGATTGAATTAGAATGAAAATTGGAAAGAAAAACTTTGCTTTATCTCGAAGGTTTGTATTTGAAAGTACAAAAATAACATCCTTGAATTATGAAACAATGATTAAGACAGGCCAATGATGTTCTCGGCTGACAATAAAGACTTACTTGAAATTCAAACATTGACACTGATTGAAATTGCACGGATTTTTATTGAGTAATATAATTTTTATTCGCTAAGATAATTAATACGTATTTTCTGTTCTTGTCTTCTGATTTTGCTTAATTTATTTCTTTGTAGGTATTTTTACCACTACATATTTTTAAGATACAACACTTTGATACTTTTTATTCTGAATTAATTAATATTGTTTATATTTTTACTTGAATTTATTTGTTTATTATTTTTTGGGGTTTCAAATGAATGTTATTTGTTTTCTGGAATTGTTTTTCTTCCTTCTTTTTAAACTGCTATTCTAGCGGCCAATTATTTAGAAAACTTAGATTTTATTTTTTAACTTTTGACGGGCACTACAGTGCGACATATTGTTGTGATATACTAACTTTGTGACCATAAGATAAATAAATAAATAACTGCTATTCTTACGTGCAAGTTACATAAATAATGTTGTTTTTTTATTTTTACACAAAGGTCTATAAAATGTAAAAAAAAATTTAAAAATTAGAAATATTAAAAAATTTGAGTTACACCACTACAATGTTTATACTTTTTATAGAAAATTAAATTATCTAGTTGGGGTGTTTCGGCTTTTTCCGATATTTTGAAAACTTAAATAAAGGCAGTTAAACACATAAATTTATCATAAAAAAATATTTTTCTTAATAAAAAATGTTTTCTTTAATTTTTTAAAAAAATCTCATTTGAGATTTTATATATATTCATACCAATTTTCAGCGTTCAAGCTTTTATGGTTTCTGAGATATATGGAAAAATAAAGTAAATATTTAAAAGTTGATAACCCCTCACTGAAACAAAAATTCAAAATTCTGAGTATATTTTTTTTTAATAATTTTTATAAAAATTCAATTTAGTGACGATATCGTTTCATACAATTTGTAAGGCAGTATACACTATACAATAACTACAGGGACTCAATAGTTTGATACTTTATCTCCAAAAATACATACATACCATCATCCTGATTTCATATTCTGGGAAAGAAAAAAGACTGACCTCTATACTATCCTATCCTGACATACATACCTACATGTTTTATATAGAAAACAAAGTATCTTTAAGTTTAAGTTTTGTATGTATTCTTCAATTATATATACTATCGCCATCGACAGTTGGATCTCATGTGTTACATGCAACTAGTTTAAGTCCACTTGGTTGAATTTTTCATTCATTCATTCATACTATCACGGCATATCCCACAACGTGGGGTAACCAGCGAAAGGTGTGCGGGTGTGCATTGCCTTATAAAAGGGAGCACAACACATCTGTGTATACCCATACACCAGTCTCGTCTCACCTAAAAAAAGCACTACATTCAGAATGGATGGTGAACCTCTTTGCTGAACTATGTGAGATGTTGTTTTTGCCAGTTGTATTTTCGATTACCCGGCTCTTACGGGACACTCGAAAACAATAATAGAAAAGAGTGGAAGCACTATTCTAAGCCGGTGCCTCACAGCTATGAATTTTTAAAGCGATTATATTAGTGCTAGCACTTTTATTAGCCGGCCCCAATTATATTTTGAATGATGGGAGAGTAGTCTTATTATGTCTATTTTTAGTTATTTCGATTAAATACATGATCGCTTTGCTACAATTATTAACTTTACCTACTTAGTCATTTTAAGTAATTACTTAACAAGTTATCAAATGTAATCAATCATTATTAGTACGACATTCACTGGATTTATTTAATTTTGGGGGACCAGGCTAATATAATTAAATCTTAAATAAGACGAAATTTTGAAAATTACTTTCCATAAGTACCCAAGGATAATGAAAAGTTGCAGGCTGGTGTTTCAAAAGTATTCCTATTTTTATTTTGTATTTTTTTATTAGTTTGGAAAACAAATAGGATACAATGATATATGTAAAGAAAATAATATGATAGTATAAAAAATGTGATAAGTTTATGTTTTCACATATGATTAGCAAATAATCTGATTAAATTATATTTAATTCTTTGATCGAAAGTTCTTGATGGAATTCCAATAAATTTTTTTATAAACATTAAAAATAAAATATAAACGTTTATAACTTAATTCCACTGTTTATTTAGACTACAACCTACAACCGTTTTCGTGGTAAGCACATTTTCAAGTAGTCATACTTTTCATAAAAATTAAAAAATATAATTCTATACTTATGTAACAAATTTATATTATGTAAGTATATTCATAATATGTTTTTTATGGTATTATGTATGTGTAATATTGTGTGTATGAATGCGAGATAGATTATGGATATGTGTTTGTAGTATGTACTATTATTATGTATTATATCGAAATGTTTTAAGTTGGATCAATTCCATCAATGTAATTGTTTTGTGAGTAGTTTGTGTAACATCGGTTGATATAGAACAAAAACTGAGATCTGAGATTGCGTGATGGACAGTATAAGTTAAATTTAGAAAGTAAGTGAGGTGAGTCCACACGGTTGTGAATAATTTTGCGAAAGTACATCATGTCTATAATTTGTCACCATGTCTATTACGTAGAAAATTCCTTCTTAGTTATTTATTTCTAGGGCTTTTGTTTACTTTTATGTCTTTTTTTTCTGAGAATCTTTCGTGTTATCACCCAATACCTCTTCAAGGTCCCATTCTTGATTTTGTGAAGAAAGAAAGCATGCATTAATAGAGACTTCCGTTAATTCAATATTATCTTTTCCATCGCTAAATTGACTCGTTGACTAAGCACCCAGGTCACTTTTCTGATTCTCTCTGAAATCGACGACAGCCAACGAATGTGAATCATTTCAACATAGTTGTTGATTTTTATTGCATTGTGGAGCTGAAATCGTCAATATAGCTCTCGAAAAATACTGCGATTTCACTAATTCGCCTTAGTGGGAAGTGTTGCGTTTAACTGTATATTGTTTTAATTGTTTAATTGCTCTATCTGCCATGTCACTAATGGGGTAGGCAGAAATAATTATTGCACACCTTCATGGCTTCCTTTACGTCGTTTTATACATCAATTGTAACACTAGCTAATAAAATAGTTTGACCCATCGATATGAGTAAATAAATTAAATACTGTAGGTTCATTGTGGATAAGTATGTTTTTCTGTATTCACAACAGACGGTTTAGTGCTATCAAAAATAATTTTTTTATAAAGTTTTGATTCATTGTGAACTTACTCCAAAATTCTTTTGTAACTTGTCAATCAGTTGATATTGGAAAATTCCATGACGCTATGAAAATGCACGTGTTATTGATTGTCAAATAGGGCGCTTTTATGTATATACAATTGACACGTATAGCACTTAAAGGATGTTCATTTAAAAAGTTTGCTGAACAATATGGTCTATGAAGAAAAAAAATAATCCATAATATATTTTTGTTATGTATCAATAATATAAACTAGTGAAATTCAGTCTACTTTAAAAGAGCGTTGGGGTATGCCTGCTCTTAATATTTTGAATCCTACATGCTTTGTGTACCTAATTTTGCAATCATGGCAAGAAAAAGCGGTGGATTCGTTTACAAATAAATGGCAAAAGCTCTCCGTTTTGATCATAGATCTTCGCCATCTCATTCTGGAGAGCTGAGGGTCGCAGATTTTTGTCATGCCCATTATTTTGCGTCTAGATTTATGAATTTCAAATTTTTTGGTATGAGCGTTTGGTGACAGTCATACACAGATATTTTCTCTTCAAATATCAATACAACTTCGTTTATGGGCATTAAAGTATACATATTCACACAAAGCATACCTTCATTTAAAGATACGAATAATAAGAAATACACTGATGTAAAATTATTATTGCAGATCCTTGAATACAAACACAGAGTATAATTAAACGATTATAAGTGATATCAAAATTTATACTCATGCTTATGGTTTCCGTGACATTGTTAGTGTCTGTTTGAGATTACCAAATAAACTAATCTATATGGAATAGTTTATACTCATAGGTTTAAACCTTGAACACCCTTCTAACATAATGGGATCCAAGTGTTTTACTCCAAACACCCACGAAAATCCTCTTTGATTCTCTTGTTAAGTGCCTGTTTAATTACATACTGATAATCCAAGAAACGGAATTGAATATTTCCGACCGCCGTGGCACAGTTGGTAAGCCGTTGAGTTTCTGTGCGGGCGTCCTGGGTTCGATTCCCAGCAGAGGAGAAATTTATTTAAATTCATTTCTCACGCAAATATTTCTTCTCTGGGCTGGAAACACTGGTTAGTTGGAAGAAATACGGCAAAAAACTCGCCACTTGCGCAGGGTGCTAGGAAGTGTTCAATAAATATTTGAACTTTATAATATACCATCAAGTCATGTTCCTCACGGAGAGAACCGAACGTCACATATTTCTATCTTGACACACATTCATCGCCTCGTCAACATTCATACATCGTCTTATACATGTTCGTCTGTTACCCAAGCTTCTTATATTTCCGTCTTTCAAAATAATATTCACATGGACGGGCCATCCCTTCCTTGGGCGGCCCCAACTTCTCATTCCATTCCTGTCTGCAATGTATATTGTCTTCGTCAGGCGTTCCTCATTCATTCTCCCCATGTGGCCAAACTATCACAATTTGTTCACTTTCATTCTATTAATAACATATTTTTTCATCTTAAATTATTTTCTTATGTCATACATTTATAGCGAAGAAGTAGAGGCAGGCCCAAGCTAAGGTGGCTAGACGATACAGAAGACGACATAAGGTCGATCGGAATAGCAAACTGGAGGAGAGCGGTGGAGGACAGGGACGGCTGGAGAAGGATTCTGGATCTTGCCAGGGCCCAAACAGGGCTATAGCGCCGATGATGTTGATGACATTTATAGCGATCTCATTTCAACTGCATTTATTCTACATTGATTCCACTCATTTTATTAATGGATTCATAAATAAAACAAGTCGAATGTAGCCAACATTTCACTCTTCGCTACATAAATAGCACTTATTAAACGAATGACAATCTCTGAATGCATTTGAATAAAGACAATTTCCATTGAAGATTTATATTATTTAAATGACAATATAAAGTAAATATTTCAAAATGTGAGCTTTCGTATTTTGAAATATTTGGCAATTGAAATACCTATAAGTCAAGAGTTTAGCCATTGGCTATTGTTTTAATTGTCCTTAATAATTAGATAAGTGTATGAAATTTATATAAATAAGTACAAAATGTTAAAAGACGCGTGGTTTGACATTTGCTTTAATATTTTGGACAAAATGTTTTTGTATTTTTTTTAAATAAGACGAATAAGACTTGAAATCGTTTTGACATTGAATGTCAAAACGAATTACGTGAATGGATCCTTGCATTTTTTTAAATGTCAGCGAAAAAACATCCGAAACATGAATACCTTGACCATATAAAAGAGAATTATAAAAAAGCTATTTTGAATTGGTTTTATTATTTTACTTTCTGATATAAATAAACGTTATACTATATAAATTTAGCTTATAGGACTGTCAATGACTTCACATCGTTGGGTGTTTCGTTTATTGCCCGGTTGTCGATTCTACATAATACATTACCTGATTTTAAAGCTATTGTTAAAATTGTATTGTTTTGAGGTTCAATGATTTGTACATTGTTGGACTTCTTTATTTGAAGGTTTCATACCTATAATTTGTGAGAAACAATCTGGGAATCTAACGATAGTAAGGCACCATAACTATGACAGAATTTCTTAAAGGCTTTAAGATTGTTCTTCGAGATCACAAAATCCGCATGAGAAATGCGACCTTGAACAGGCCCACGGATAGCAACGAGGAGCTCCGGTCAACAAACTTTTGATTGTGTTTTTGGATAAGAAATACAAAAAATATATAATACTTTCTTGAGCAAATTAAAATATTGTTTTTTATCTCGAAAACAGCGCCATCTATCGGGTCCAAATTTCATTGAAATCGGTTTGGCGTCTATACAGATTATAGCGTATACGAACATCGTGATTCGAGATATTAATACATTAAAATTTAACTAGTCCAAAATTGAATTATACCATAATATCAACCTGGATCACACATAACGCAGAAAAAATAATAAAATCAATATGAAAATAATAATTCTTATAAGGGTCCCAGAATACGTACTAAAATTACCTAGACATGACTTTGCGCTTTAGCTACCAATGATCCTTCCTAGTGGAAAGAAATTATATTATTTCATTAAACTACCAACCATGAAATACGAAAACTCAATTAATAAACGGGTGGGTTGTGGCCAACGCTATACCCCTCACTATTAAGTCACTCCACAGTGTGTTCATTTTTTGTATGGAAAATTTTCAGCATTTTCATGAAATGAGTTTGTTAACTTCGTCATCCCAGGAGGCATATTTTCTGAAGAACAGACCAACTAGGTCTACTAAACGAAGAAGAAGAGTTTGTTAAATTATTTTTGATTTAAATATTTTATTATAAAAACTTAATAATACTTCAATGCCATTTTCAAGTGATGTGCTTGTTTGGTTATTCGAAAATAAACATATCAATTTTTTAAGTTTCATGAGCTTGGGGTCACTTTGAAGTATATGAAAGAAAAAAAATAATATTGTGGTTCTACATCAATTAGCACTGATCAGATAATCTTCGAAAACTAATCTAAGCGAATGTTAGGTATAAAAATTTGCAAAATTTGAAATAAAAAGAATTGAATGAGTGTATATTTATTTATTTCTTTATTTTTAAGCAAACAAACAGTCAAACAATATACATTACATAAAGTAAGTGTTACTTAAATTGTAAACCAAAACACTTTGCAGTAATTTTACTCGTCTTGAGGAAGTACGTCTTCGTATATAAAATGTGACCATACATAAAAAGTTATTAATTTAGTAAATATTAGGTAGGTACCTACCTACAGGAGATCAAAATTAATAGAAGGAAAAAATAACGATAAAAAATATAAATGTGCTCATGAGGAAGGAAAAGGAATGGATTGAAGTGGGAAATCGGAATCACTGCAACATTATCAACCCCTCATCAATGACTCGAAAACTTGAGACTTGAATCTGGCTTTTGTGTGTTGATGGATATCCACCGCACTAAAAATGAATTATAATTACTGAAAGTTCGTTGAATGAATGAATTTTGGCAATAGTTTGTTGTGCATTGTGGAAGCCTAAATGTGGAAGTAGTTCTTGTTCGTCTCAAAGGGCAATTAAAGTTGATATAATGTCTATAATCGATAAAGAAGAATAAACACTCCGTACATAACACACAGTACCTGCATAAGTACAATGTACAAACACACACACACACACACATATACATTGTGATGATTTTTTCAAATTAAATTGAATTAAACTTTCAGAATACAACCTCAGCATGATACTAGGTATCTGCAATAAAAAAATTACCTTAAAAATTTCGAATTCTTTACACCCCCACTATATGCCCTAATGAGGAGTGAAAATCACTACGTAATACCTTAGAGCAGGTAGTAAATTTACAATAATAACATGTCCTTCCAACGAAAATATATAATTTTAAGATTTATGAAAGGCAAAACTAGGTCTATATCTGATATATTAAATATTATCCCATTTGCGGAACGGCCCCAGCGAAGGAAATATTATGATTGAAAATGTTAAATTATCTCACCAAATGTAAAAATATAATATATTACAGGCATCTCCCGTGGAGTATGAAAAGCAATAAAAGATTTATGGGTGTAATAACACACCAAAGATTTGCTCCCGTTACCTGTTTGGGTAAATACTTGGGAGAGTCTAACTATATAGCACCTTAGTATTTGGAAGTGAAATTATATGAAATAAATTACAAGGTGAACTGAAAAATATTATTTGTTTGAACCAAACTAATAAAACAAGTTCGAAGTTATTCATACTATACTAAAGGATGACGGTCGTTTTGCTACCCATGACCATCAAGATTTATTTATTAATTAATTAATCAATTTTATTTATTGGTTTATTAATTTATTTATTTTTTTTTTTTTTTTATAAAAAAAAAATGAATATGTCCTTGTTAAACAAGTACATATACATCTTCCTACGTTCCCTAAACTAAGCATAAATGCTTGTCCTATAGGTGAACGAGATCGGTCGAGGCAGGATTCGAACTCGCGACCACTGGATTACTAACCCAGCGCGCTAACCGCTCTGCCATCCACCCATCCAAATTATTATTAATTAATTTATTTATTTATTGATATATTAATTAATCAATGAATTTATTTATTTATTTATTTTATAATTTTTTTTTATTTGTTTACTTATGTATTAATTAATTAATTAATTAATTAATAAATAAACAAATTAATTAATTAATTTATTTAATTATTTTTTTTTTAATTTATTAATTTTTTTATTTATTTATTTATTCATTTATTTATTTATGTATTTATGTATTTATTTATTTATTTATTGTTAATACGTTAACATTAAATTTGTACATATTTAGGTTAAGTAAGCCCCACTAGGCTAAATCGGTTCTGGGGCTGCTACTTTTATACAAGATGCGTCATATATAGTTGGATTGCTCGTTTCGAGCGAATAAGAACGATCTAGGATGACAAACCTATTTAAGTTGCCCGTTTTGGAATACACTCTTTAGAAGATACTGGATTTTACACACACATAGACTCGTCAAAAATAAATAAATTTAATACACTCTATAGAAGATACTGGATTTTACACACACATAGACTCGTCAAAAATAAATAAATTTAATACACTCTATAGAAGATACTGGATTTTACACACACATAGACTCGTCAAAAATAAATAAATTTAATACACTCTATAGAAGATACTGGATTTTACACACACATAGACTCGTCAAAAATAAATAAATTTAATACACTCTATAGAAGATACTGGATTTTACACACACATAGACTCGTCAAAAATAAATAAATTTAATACACTCTATAGAAGATACTGGATTTTACACACACATAGACTCGTCAAAAATAAATAAATTTAATACACTCTATAGAAGACACTGGATTTTACACACACATAGACTCGTCAAAAATAAATAAATTTAATACACTCTATAGAAGATACTGGATTTTACACACACATAGACTCGTCAAAAATAAATAAATTTAATACACTCTATAGAAGATACTGGATTTTACACACACATAGACTCGTCAAAAATAAATAAATTTAATACACTCTATAGAAGATACTGGATTTTACACACACATAGACTCGTCAAAAATAAATAAATTTAAATGCAGGATTACTGTGATCAATCTGCGAATACCGCCACAGTTATTCTTATTCTACACAAAATTACCTTTTCAACATTGGTGCCGGTACCAGGTTCCATAAATTTGTAGCCATCATCCTTTATTTCAGTAAAAAAGTCAGCATGCTGATTATTTTCAATAGCAGATTAAAAATCAGTTAATATTGATTAGGTATTTGGTATTGGGTACTGGTATAAATTTTTTTTAACAAAACCTATGGAATCTTATTTTTTTTATTCATATATATTTTTTTTAAATCACTTAACATTAATTACCTTTCCTCTCCATAAAGTCGAATGACAATAATTGTTTGATTTGAAACAGAACTCCTCAGAGAGTATTTTTGAATCTTCTTATCAGCCATCTCTCTACTGCTGGATGTAGGCCTCTATCGACTTTTTCCAGCCCTCTCAGTCCCTATAACATTTTTTCCCGTACCTCTTTCGACTTTTTCCAGCCTTCTCAGTCCTTATACCACTTTTTTCCCGTACCTCTTTCGATTTTATCCAGCCTTCTCAGTCCCTATACCACTTTTTTCCCGTACCTCTTTCGATTTTATCCAGCCTTCTCAGTCCCTATACCACTTTTTCCCCGTACCTCTTTCGACTTTTCCAGCCTTCTCAGTCCCTATACATGCTTTTCTCTGTACTTCTTTCGACTTTTCTAGCCTTCTCAGTCCCCATACCATTTTTTTCCCGTACCTCTTTCGACTTTTTCCAGCCTTCTCAGTTCCTATACCACTTTTTCCCCGTACCTCTTTCGACTTTTCCAGCCTTCTCAGTCCCTATACATGTTTTTCTCTGTACTTCTTTCGACTTTTCCAGCCTTCTCAGTCCCTATACATGTTTTTCTCTGTACTTCTTTCGACTTTTCCAGCCTTCTCAGTCCCTATACCACTTTTTCCCCGTACCTCTTTCGACTTTTCCAGCCTTCTCAGTCCCTATACATGCTTTTCTCTGTACTTCTTTCGACTTTTCTAGCCTTCTCAGTCCCCATACCATTTTTTTCCCGTACCTCTTTCGACTTTTTCCAGCCTTCTCAGTTCCTATACCACTTTTTCCCCGTACCTCTTTCGACTTTTCCAGCCTTCTCAGTCCCTATACATGTTTTTCTCTGTACTTCTTTCGACTTTTCCAGCCTTCTCAGTCCCCATACCATTTTTTTCCCGTACCTCTTTCGACTTTTTACAGCCTTCTCAGTCCCTATACCACTTTTTCCCCGTACCTCTTTCGACTTTTTCCAGCCTTCTCAGTTCCTATACATGTTTTTCTCCGTACTTCTTTCGACTTTTTCCAGCCTTTCAGTCCCCGTACCATTTTTTTCCCGTACCTCTTTCGACTTTTTACAGCCTTCTCAGTCCCTATACAACTTTTTCCCCGTACCTCTTTCGACTTTTTCCAGCCTTTTCAGTCCCCGTACCACTTTTTCCCACGACTGCAACTATATTGTCAGCCGATATCTTCTGGGGTCTCCATTAAATCGAATATGTCCTAGATATTCACGAATTTGTGTAAGTATATGAATTAAATGAGAAATTAGAATAATTGTGGTTCACTTTCTTTCATATATAACATGTATACACAAATTCTCTCTTTGAATGGACAGTAAGGTTCTGTAAAAATATATCTTTATACCTATATATAATTCTTCCGTACGTGTGTATGTCACTGAACTCCTAAACGGCTGAACCGATTTTGATGAAAATTTTTGTGTGTGTTTATGTGAGTCCCTGAATGGATTAGATTCACAAAAAGGAATTTTATAAAAGAAAAATAAAAATGGGAATCGTTATAATTATTTTCGGAATACGCATTTTGAATAGTGGGAACATTGGCTTCCGATATGTCATAATATTATGCAATGTTGGTTATGACATAAACTTGATGTTTTTCTAACGCTGTCTGCGGTATTTGTTTTCATATTTAATATTTTACGAAATTATTAAGTTTTTTTTATATTTTTTTATTATTATTGTATAAAGCTATTTAGTTTTTTCCAAGTATATTCTGTTTTAAGTGGTATTATGACAATAAGTATATCAAAGTCATGTCAATGTAATGTTTCGTAATATTTTCGTTTAAATATTTCAATTAATTGATGAATATTTTATTATTTTGTTAAAAACCTCCGTAATGTAAAGTGAGGTTATAAATATTGTGAATCTTCGATTTTTTTTGTGACTAGGGAGAGGGAGAGGGAGACAGAGACTGAATATTAGTGTGTAGTGTGTATCCCATCAGGGCCGGGTAATCGAAACTATAACTTGTAACAAATACATCTTACATATATAGTTCATTACCCATTATGGATTTTACCTTTTTTATGTGAGGTAAGACTGATATGTGGGTATACACGCATGTGCCGTGCTTCCTTTTATAAGGTAATCCATCCTTTTTATGTTTTTTAAACCAACTTATAACAGGCAAGCCAATGTTCGTGCAGGACAACTTCTGTCGGGTCCGCTAGTATAATATATACCTAATAATGGATGCGTACTTTAACGTATACCCAAATAATCTATAAACAGGTTCATATTATGCTATTTGGAAGTGTTGTCACGATTGGTTATAAAAATTTTATAGTTGATAACACATTCCGACGAGAACTCTACGACGATGTCCGAGGGAATTTCTTTGGACCCATTGGACATGCGGACCTTGTAGCCACGAAGAGCAACTTTAGGGCTTTCAAGACTTTCTGTCTTAAATTCGGTGCACTATTATCTTCACTATCACTGAGCAGTGAGCCAGTTGTTTCAACATGATTAGCTCTCTTTGGCACATTAAGTGCAGTGTCTGCAAGGTTTTAGAGTTCTCCGGACTCTTCGTATGTTCTTTATGTGTTCTTTCAGAGTTTTGCAAGGGGCCGTTATTAGTCCCCATAAGCAGAACGGGTGGTGGTGGGGGAAGAACAGTTGATAACACAAAGCACTTATATTTATTGACATTTCTGGGTCGAAAAACCGAGTATTAAAAAAAAACAAGACTGAAATATTAAAATATAAATTTTAAGACATTTCCGGGTTAAAAATGAGTATCTATTTGTAAATGAACCAGGACAGTTATTAAAACACTTATATATTTTATTTTTTTTATGGGACAAAAAACTGAGTCATTGTAAATAAACCAAGAGTCATTAAGGCTGTGTTTCTCGTATTACTTTTGATTATTTCGTTGAAATTGAATGCCGAGAAACGACCAATTTTTAACAATTTTATGAAACTAAAAGTATTTTAACTATACTATTACCAATACTTTTATTGAAATAACCCAGCCTAAATGACTTATATTTAACTAAGTTTAGTTTGTCGATCGACAATTCTTGATAGAACTCCATTGTACGTTAATATGTTATAAAAATATAAATATAAAAATACTTGGTAATAGTTCTTTTGTATTTATTAGATTATCGACGCGGAAATACATTTGAACTATTACTAAGAATTTTAATATTTTTATAACATATCAACACTTATATTTTATGACTTTTTTTGGTCAAAAAACAGAGAAATTGTAAATAAACCAAGACAGTCATTATATCACCAATGTTTTATGACTTTTTTGGGTCGAAAATACGAGAAATTGTAAATAAACCAAGACAGTCACTTATATTTTATAACTTTTCTGGGTCGAAAAACTGAGTTATTGTAAATAAACCAAGAGTCATTAAAACACTTATATATTTTATTTCTTTTCTGGGACAAAAAAACTGATTGTAAATAAACCATGACAGTCACTTATATTTTATGACTTTTCTGGGTCGAAAAACTGAGTAATTGTAAATAAAACATTAATTTTACGTCCAGTTAGATAAAAGTTATTGAAAATAATTCCGTTTAGCATTTACCGCAGCGAGCAGAGGAAGTCAGTCGTGGTATGGGAAGGTCATGACTTCTAAGGTTTACTGCGGCGTAAAATCGTAGAAGACATTATATGTACATATCTGGGAAAATGTAAATGGAATATATCGTCATCTTTATTGAACCTTCCTGTAATTTATACTATGCAAATTTTAATGCAATATTCCTGTAATGATCACAAAATTCATTTCAGTATTCTTGTTCGCTGTTGAGATTGATTTGAAGATGTTTTATCATGAGTCAGTTAAAATATATACCGTTAGTGTACCTATATCTAGAACACAAAGCAATTTATGTAAGAGAATAATTAATTGTTATATTCTTTATGCGTCTAAATACGAACCAAAAATTCTTGATAGGTCTGATTGATTGATAGATGATTAAAAACAATTTGTTTAGTTTAGAGCAACAAACCCAAGAACGAATTATTAATTCACCAATATGTACATAGATTACGCCGCTTTGGAAACCAGTATAGTGCTGTAGATATATTTATGTAATGTATACACTGCGTCCAATTCTATAACTTTTTAAGAACATTCCGGCTAAAATACGTGCGAATTGGACTAATTATAGCTGTTTTTAAAAGGCTACTTAACGAAAATTATGATTTTTAGTTATTGCTTTGCTTTGTTTATTTTTTTGTCAACAAAGAGTATTTTGCTATTTTTTCTCTTCTTTTTCTTTTTTATGTCTATTTATAAGCAAATTTCTTTTTCATTGTAAATATTTTCTTTTTTAATTAATATTGTAATTTTTTTAATGTTGCTTTGTGTTTACTATTTGTATTTGTTTGTGTAATTAATGTGTGTACAATTACCTATTGTTGTTCTTGTTGTGCCAACACTACATACCTACCATTCAATATTTTTAAAGTAAATACCCCATTAAGGACGTTAATGTGTGTAAAATAAATAAAAATATTAGTTGACCAAACCAATCTTTGTTTCCTTATTTTCTAAGATTGCTTATAATTTCGTTTTTAATAATAATCCAAAAGGGCGTGAACAAATTCAATACAGCCGATATTTAGAAATATCTTAATATTATTACCTCATTGCTTTACAAATGATCACATCATCAGCGCAATACTGAAACGTTGGGTTATACATATGGAGTCTAACTAGAATATTCGCGGTTAAATGGACAGCAAAACATTCCGCTGGAAAATAGGTATACGGTTTGGTTCTATTTATTTCCACAGTGGACACAGATTATTGGCTTGTATGAACGAATGTTCATATAAAATTCGACATAAAATCGACATCCATTTCATACGCCCAATAAAGGAAGATAATCAATCTCTTTTAGGTATACCACACCGATATCTTGGTGTTATCTGTAAGGGCCATCGATTTGATTATCTTCTGTAACCTCCATGAATGTTAGGTTTCCAACCTCTATAAATTTTCAAGATTATCTTAATCCGCGATAATATATATTCAAAGTGCTTGAGAATACATACAATATAATATATTATACCAAATATGTGGGAGGACATTCTTAGCAAGTTGTGAAATATTTATTGAATTGTGTTCTGAACTTCCGCATCGAATGATCGAGATCATTGAATAAAATTTTGTTTTAAAAAATAATTTATGATGCATTTTTTGTGACATCAGAAACTGTTTTAATATAAAGTGCAATAAGAAAACACCTTCCATTGAGATAGTATGGTTTACTAAATGACAATTTTTTGATAGAAGTGGATAAAGTTACAATGTGGTTTAAGTGTAAACAGGACTTTTGTTCTTTTCCTCCAGTTCTGAGTTATTGACATTATCAGAAAATTCTTAATACTTTTTTGTTTCTTCGAATTAAGAATTTAGCAAGAGCGCCGTTGGTCTTGCGCTACATATTGGATGGTGGAACATAGAGAAAAAGCATAATCAGAAGATTCACAGGGTAGAAATAATACTAAGATAGTTATCCGGCGTGATAAGAGAGGACAGGATCCGAAACGAATTTGTGATAGGTAGCTTTGGAATTGCGCCCATTCCCGAAAAGTTATAAGAAACCGGACTCCGATATTATGGTCATATTAATGTATATGGAATGACAGTCACGTAGTCAATCTGACCTTAAATATTTGCTCTCAAGCATGACTTAGATAAGCACATTGAGGAAGAAGCAGCTGACTGAGAACGCTTCAAAGAGGAAAGACGTGGAAAACCAGAAATTTATCCCCATATGATCTGGGAAATGGTAAAGAAAATGAAACTTTTGGAATGATCTTGTATTAGCAAAGGGTGCTACATAATTTTTTTTTATAATTGATAAAAATAATTTAATAACGGTAAAATTTTAATTCTTCTTCTCCTGGTACCCTGTCGGGAACATCTGACGTTGGCGATCATTCTGGCGAATCCCTCTCTGTCCTGTTCTGCCTGGAATATCTGCTACACAATTCTGAAGCCCGTCTATTCCCTAATATTACGCAGCCAGGACATCTGTTTCCTTCCAGTTCCTTGGCGACTTTCTATCTTGCTCTCCAGTATTAATTGAAGCAAGTGGTATTTTTCTCCCCTCATTATGCGACCAGAATGCTATCTTGCGGACTTTTATTGTGTACATGAGTTGTCTTGTTGTTCAATTAATTATTTTTTTTAATAATATTAATTGATGAGGTTAAGATCAATGTCGGGAATTTTATGCGATCCGAAAATGCCAGCAAAGTTTAAAGGAAAAGTGTACCAGACCATTGTGAGACCGGCACTCCTCTATGGCTCCAAATGCTGGACAATGTATAACTCCTACTATAGGCAACTGGAAACTGCTGAAATTCTTATGCTAAGATGGGCAGCTTCAGGGTCCTCACGAAATAAAAAAAAATCACACATTCGTGGAAGTTTAGGCGTTACTGATATACACACAAAGTAAGACAGAGAAAAGATAGTTGAGTTGGTACGGGCATGTTGAACGCAGACCACCAGATCAGACGGTAAACCAAGCAATCACCCTGGATCCTTCTCGACTTACATCCAGAGGAAGATTAAAGAATTTCTGGATCGTGCAAAGACGAAACCAACTGCATTTACATGGCCTAGGTGATATAATACAGGACAAAAGGACCTATAATAAGGACGAGGAGAGCTGACCCCAACAGTCGGCATAGCCAAAGAGTTAGGATATAGCAAGGGTAAAGAAGAAATGTATTAAAAATATGATATCAAAAGTAAATTAAATAAAACTAGTTGCATGTAACACATGAGATCCAACTGTCGATAGCGATAATATGTATAGTTGAAGAATAAGTACCAAACTATAAGCCCATAAATCCAAATTATTGAATATTTTAGGATATTTTATTTTCTATACAACACATGTAGGTATGTATGTCAAGATAGGACAGTATGGAGGTCAGTCCTTTTTTCTACCCAGAATATGAAAACAGCATGATGGTATGTATGTATGTTTGGACATTTACGTATCAAACTATTAAGTCTTCTTACATGTTGTGTATAGGCGACTGCCATACAAATTGTATGAAGCGATGTCGTCACGAAATTCAATTTTTATAAAAGTTGTTAAAAAAAATTGAGATTTACTTCTACAATATTAATATTTTTTATAGAAAATTAAATTATCTAGTTGGGGTTTAAGCTCATAAATTTATAATAAAAAAAATATTTTTCTTAATGAAAAATGTTTGAGAAACCCTGGAATTTTTTTGAAAAAACTTATTTTAGATTTTGTATTTGTTTATGTTTATACCAATTTTCAGCGTTCTAGCTTATATGGTTTCTGAGATATATGGAAAAATAAACCAAAAATTCAAAAGTTGATAACCCCTGACTGAAACAAAAATTCAAAATTTTGAGTATAAGAGTTTTGTAGACTTATAGCTGTTTATATATTCTGAAATTTTGGGCTCTGCAAATTGAGCGGATCAAAAGTTATAAGAAATGTTCTACTACGAATTATGAGTAAATCCGTATATGGAACATATATGCTGCGAAGCCTCTGTATTGGTGTTTTTTGACTTCAAAGTTGGAAAAGCCGTGAAAAAAGTAGACCCTGCATACAATTCCTTCATACACGCCTTTTGGATTTAAACTGCCTCTTCCTTCAAAATAATTGCATTCTCTTGAACGAATCGAAAGTTGGAAAACTACGATTAGATAACCCTATTATTTAATTTTAATTAATTATGTGTCTGGATCTTTTGTTGTATCATCTGCATTACGCCGCTTCGTCCATAGCTTTAAGCGTGGATTGGGTAATCTCACACAAGAGTATGTTATAACGTCTGATTCACGTCTTAGCTATATCTTTAAGGGGTTACAAATGTGTTTCATAACGATAGTGTGCTAAAAAAATACCCGCAATATGATATGGTTTAGTATAAACGTGGTCGACATACAAAAGTCCATGTTGCCTACGTCAAAGTATAGGTACACGGTGCAATATGAATGTGTAATTCGCAAAGCGTTTTTTCTCCCTTTGCGTCAAATGTACATAAGTAAACAGAGAAAAACGTAGAGTTATATTTGTTCGTTATTAAGAGTAGGTAAGCCTTCGTGCAAATATTGTCTTTTATTAAAACATGAGGAATTAATGGAGCTGTTGGTATATACATAATTATGTATAGCTTTATGCATATTAAATTGAAACGCTGCACATGAAATTTTATTTTGAGTATTT
Organism: Molanna angustata; assembly: GCA_963576475.1. Classification (NCBI taxonomy): domain Eukaryota; kingdom Metazoa; phylum Arthropoda; class Insecta; order Trichoptera; family Molannidae; genus Molanna; species Molanna angustata. The sequence continues at coordinate 31,253,782 of OY754974.1, forward strand.
ATTAAAAAATATGAATGAAATATCTTAGTTTCATAAACATATTGAAATTATTACGAGTTAATCTGATAGAAATTGATGTAACATCATTGCAAATTAAACCCAGTTTGAGTTTCACTTTAATTTAATTTATCGATCGTTCGCCGCCTATCTTTAAAATGTCTCACAATGGATTACGTTATTAACAATTTGTGTTTTTAACATTAAAAAAAAAACATGAATGCAAAAAGGAATCATAAAAAGATAAACACAGCAAATAAGAGCAAAATGAAATAAATCATACAAGAGTAAAAGCAATATTTTAAAAAAAGTATACATACATTGGTATTTTTAGTTTAAATAATATTTTCTCGACCAATATTTCTTGTGATTTACCAATACAATTGTAAAATCTGTCACTTCGAGTAAAACTCCATCGGAAAATTATTTTTGATAAATCTATCAAATTAGGTATTTCGGATAGACAGAATATAAAATCATCTCAAATAAACCTCTAATTTGACAGGGTATTGATGGCTAAGAGGAACCCTCTCAAAACATTTTCTCAAAATGAAGTCAAAGATATACCTTCCGATAACAACGTTGAAAGAAAGGTTGCACACATTTTATATACGTATAAAGGTTTGAAACTTTTTTTTTATTTCAGAATTATTTTGGTAAATGCGTTGGGATAAGCTGGGGTTTGAAACGGTTTAAGCAAAAATACTTTTTAATAATAAATAGCAAACAATATTTATGATCCTTTTTATGATAAATTTAAATTTTATTTAAAGTATAAGATATAATAATATATTCAGAAACATACATTTAATACACATTACAGTTAAAAAATAAACATAATATACTGTCTTAAATATATTTTTCTTTTTATAAAATAATAAGAGAAAAAAAATAAAGGTTTATATTAAAATAGAAAGAGAATGTTTTTCTTTTTATAGAATACAAAACAGTAAAAATATAACACTAGGTTTACATATCAACCGTCAAATAGTGGCCACATACATGTGCTACTTTGGGTTGCAGAGGCACATGAAGTCTCGTCACCTCACCAGAAAAACTAAAGTCCTTCTCTATAAAACTCTTATCCGGCCAGTACTACTATATGGATCGAAATGCTGGGCAATCACTAAAACTTATGAAAGAGCCCTGAAAACTTTTGAAAGTAATGCATTACAAGATTGACAGTCATGGAGACGGGCTCTGTAGGAGGCTGAGACCCGATCTGGGTTGTAGAGCCACAGGTTTATATATATAAAAATAAAATGAAAAACACATTAGGTAAATATGGATAGGTACCAAATTTATTCTTTCTCTGATTATTACATCTTTATACATTACTTTATATATATTTATTTAATTCGTTAAGGTGTGGGACGACCTCAGCTGCAGTGGGATGGTATACAACGGTATGCTGGTGCGTCCTGGATGCAGACTGCACAGGACAGACGACGAAGAGTCAAATGGAGGAAGCTATCGTTATGGAGTATTGGGTAAAAAAGATGAATTGTCTCTACTAGTGTTCGTGAGAAAAATACTCAGAAAGATATTCGGACCTGGGGGGCAGGTCTGGTCGAACCGGCGAAATCGAACCGACGATAACACATATCATGGATATAATTATTATATGGTGTTCTATAATACCTTTAAATGTCATATTTCGACGCAACAAACAACGAGATCTACCTTTATAATGAAATCAATATTATAAAGGTGATAAAAATAGGGAGGCTGCGAGGGGCAAGACACGTGGAAAGAATGGGCGATGAAATAGTGCCAAAGGGGATCTTGCACACAAAGCCCTAAGGTAGACGAAATGTTGGAAGACCCACGCTCCGATGACTAGATGGCGTGCAGCGGGATGTGGTGTAAGGGACTGGAGAGGTGCATGTCAGGATAGAAGGAGATGGCGAGGAATGCTGGAAGAGGCCAAGGCTCGACACGGGCTATGGAATCATTGATACTTACATTGATGATGATTATCGTTATGGAGTGGACGGAAATAGGTTGACGAAAAGAAGGAGAATTCGTTTTGGGAGAATTCGAAGGAGAATTGATCACATTTAAATATCATTGGAAACTCGTATGATATTATTAACAAAGAAAAAAGTGGACTGTATTTTTTGCAGGGCGATTTGTTGCAACCACTGCAAGGCAGAAGGAAGGATTTAAATGTATCACTCACGTACTTGATTTATTCCTGGTCCTTTGCCTTGGTAGATGGTCACAACTTGTCACTTTGATCCCACACACGCGCGGTAATAAACAATTATGACGAATTAAGTGAGTGTAGGAGAGCGGTCCAAAACGGGTGGGATGCGGATGGTCTTCAAAGGACGCGGTATAAAAGGAGACTGAATTTTGGATATGGGGTGGGCAATGATTGCAACAATTATTATAGGTACGTCACTTCATTTAATAATAAACAATATAACAATTATTATAATGACATATTGGCGCCAACATTCAGCATTAATCTGTCTTCTTTCATCCATCAAATAAAAATGTATTCGTATCAGCTATTGCTGGCATTAATGCTCCATCGGCTCTATTTCCCTGGTGAACTCTTTTTTCTATCTAGGAGTTATCAAACATTACTTGTGTATTTAAAGTTAGATTAATTTAAAAACTGATTCAAATTTTATCTCAAAATCAGGCGTTTCTGGCGTCGTAGTTTACATATTTTCTTATCAACGTGATGTGAAATCGAAAATGAATGCGAGCGAATGAAATGTATATATTTATTTATAATTTGCATTTTATAAGGTAGGTGATTGTATTTTTAGTTTTAACATGGCTCAGCTGATTCTGAAATGCGCGTAGCGCTCATTGAATACATGCGGTAGGTATCAAAGTTTTCAGTTGTAAGTACCTATTCAATATTAAAAAAAAAAACAAAAAAGATTTATATTTGTTAAATCAAAGCGTTTTACGATTGAAATTTCAAACTATAAAATATTTTAACTGAACGAGGTGAAATACTCGTTAACAATTTGTCAAAAGATCTCAAAAATGCGTAAATGACAATTACCACGACCATATTTTTATTTTCGCCGTTTTTTAACCGCGAATAATTTCTGCAATAATTTCATTGTCTCCCCGAGGGCGGATTGTATCAAATCGTCGCCTAGTGGGACATTTTTTTCGAATTTATATTATATGTATGTGTATTTTTTTTCTCCTCTTCAGCTTCCGATATCACTAGGGTTTCCAAAACTTGAAAAAACCAATACGGGACGTTTTGACGTCCAAAAATACACGTGTGAATGTAGCTGCTTCAAAAGACTACCATACCTTGTTTTATCAGAGGGAAGAGGGATGCATGAAGACTTCTCAAAGGTGGAAAGACAGCACACCATAAGACGCAGCGACCTCTGCGAAAACAGGCCATAGTGGGATTCAACTAGCCTAAAAATTAAAAAAATATGCATGTGTACATCCGAATATCATAACGAGCAATGGAGAAGAGGATGCCAAACATTATTCTTCAAGATAGAATATGTAACGAATGGACCCCAGAGACAATAATGAATTATGAAATATGTGATTATATAGAGATGCAGATAATTTATATATATATTTTTTTTTACTTTTTTTGGAAATTTTAAAGATTACAATTGTCATCATTCATATATAAAACTATATACTTTTCATTAAAAAAAAATACTATTAGACATTGAAGGAAATATAATTACCAAATTAAAAAAAAATATATCATGCTAGAAAACAAAAAAAAACTCACATTTATTAAATTTTGAATTACCATGTTTAGCAAGAAAATCCAATTTCGCAATAACCAGCAATAACCGAGTTTTCAACTGTCAAAATGCGGTCACTAAAGAAGTTAAAATTGGTTCAATGATAACCTGTTATTTTTGAATACTGACAAAATCTTTTTCATACTGTTCACGCTTATTAGAGATGCTCCTAATAATTTGTTCCTAAAAAAAATCATCATCGTGAAAGAAATAAAACTTGTCCGAATATGTGAATAACTGCACTGAAATAATCCGCAAGAAAAGTAAAATATCTTGTTATGATCGATAACAACTTATTTAATAGTTTCTTCGTTGTCTGATCAAAGATTTCGTTATTACAAGAATCCCCCGAGTGCAAACTCTCAGCTAGAGCCCTGTGTGTGCCCTGGCTTCCTCCAGAATCCTTCTCCTGCCGTCCCCGTTCTCCACCGCTCTCTTCCAGTTTGCTATTCTGATCGCCCTTATGTATGTAGGTAGTCTTCTGTGTCATTCAGCCATCTTAGCTTGGGCCTGCCTCTACTTCTTCTGCCCTCTGGATTGGTATTAAGAACCTTTTTAGGGATACGATCATCATTCATTCGGCTGATATGTCCCAACCACTGCAGTCTACGTAGTTTTATGACTTTTATGGCTCGTCATATAATGCCTGTAGTTCGTGATTATAGTATCCTCCAAAGTCCATTATCATTTACAGGGCCAAAAATCTTTCTCAGGATTTTCCTTTCAAATATCAAGAGGCTATGTATTTTCATATCTTTTTGTTAAGACCCAGCATTCAGCTTCATACACTACGACCGGTCTGAGAAGAGTTTTATAAATCAGGATTTTGGACTATATGTGCTTTATTAATCTATAATAGCACCAATTGCCAGCGGCCAATCTTGTCTTAATTTGAGTGCTGCAAAAATGATAATATTACTATGAACAATTTCCAATTGCCAATTTCCAATTTACCAGTGCTTTCAAAATTACTTGAAAGAGCAGTTGTAAATCAAATGACGCAGTATTTAAAAGAACACGATCTGTTTCCGAAAAAACAATCAGCGTACAGACAAAATCACTCTACTGAAACTGTACTAATGAGAATACTGTCCGATCTTATTGCAGGAATTGAATCTGGGAATATTGCTCTAGTGTCAATTCTTGACATGAGTGCTGCTTTTGATACTGTTGATCACGAAATTCTCCTTCGACTCTTGGAACGCGAATACGGAATTTGTGGAAATTTTCTAAAATGGATGACCTCATATATTTCAGGAAGATGCCAGTCTGTGAGGATAAATAATAATACGTCTTTACCGGAAATTGTAAGGTTTGGAGTGCCTCAGGGATCGGTGCTCGGACCAATTTTATTTATTTTATACATAAAACAACTTGATAATATAATTCAAAATCAAGGATTTGACTCTTTCGCTTACGCTGACGACCGCTTGTTATTCAAATTTTGTAGTCCCATGAACAAAAACCGTCTGGAAGTGGATACTGCTGAGTGCATCGAAAAAGTCGCTACGTGGATATCTCATAACAAGCTAAAATTAAACCCAACAAAAACAGAGTTTATGTGGGTAGCTTCACCACGGCGACAGCACCTCATTGAAAGTACTCCTATTAACATCAACGGAGAAAAACTCTTGCCGTCTGCAAGTGTCAAGTTTTTGGGTGTACACTTAGATAATAAGTTGTCTCTTGACCTGCAAATCTCTAAAACAGTCAGTTCATGCTTTTTCCAACTAAGACAACTGAAAAACATTCGTTGAAGCCTGCCCAAAAATGAGACAAAAACACTTATAAATGCTTTCGTTGTGTCTCGGCTAGATTACTGTAATGGCATCTATGATGGATTGCCAAAGTATCAGCTCGATAGATTACAGATGGTGTTTAATGCAGCGGCAAGGCTCATTTATGGAGCGGAAAAACGATGTCACATAACTCCACTACTTAAAGAATTGCATTGGTTGAAGTGTCCAGAGCGAGTTGACTACAAAATCTGCTTAACGGTGTTTAATGCTTTAAATAACCTAGCACCACAATACATACAAGAGCTGTGTCAGAGAAAAGATCTCTCTGGGAGGCATCTCACACTTAGGTCTTCTGGATCACAGAGTACCAACTCCCTAAAGGAGTTGGACAGAGCCAATAAAGCGGCTTACTATGATCGATGCTTTGGTGTGAGTGGTCCTATAAAGTGGAATAAATTGCCTCTAGATGTCCGCAGTGCAAATAGTAAGAGCACTTTCTCTAAAGGACTGAAAACAGTTTTGTTTCGTAGAGCAATATAATATCTATCTAAATAACAGCGCCCTTGGAATGATCTTGAATCATTAAACGGCGCTATACAAATTATTATTATTATTATTATTAATAAATTTATACAAATAAAAAATTAAAAATTCCTGATAGAAGGTAGTTTTGAAAAAGAGACGAAAAAGTATCGAAACAAAAAATCAATTAATACAACAACTGACGAAATGCTAAATGAAATAGATTTCAATTAGCGTGGATTATTTTCTTTTGTTTCATTATTTTTCTATTCTTTGTTTTAATTTGTATTCTGTGACGCTCCGAGTGCTCTTTTTGGAAGCCAATGGAGGATCAGCCCATAAAATACATATGGGGTAATTATTGCAGAAAAAAAGAAGAGTCCCATATATTATAAACGACGTATGTATGACAACCCTGTTTGATATCACCGGAGTAACCGCTAGGTATGGGTGTGCTGGGTGGTATTCAATTCTATTTGCTCTACATTTGAGTCAGCAATTCTCAAAACTCGAGAATTTCTCCCAGAATTCTTTTGGTGACATTATATTATAGAACGGGAGGGAGTGAGGTATCTGCCGTGTCTCGCTACAAAAGTTATTCGGGCGTGGTTGGAATGAAAAAAAAACCTAATAATTTATTCCTCCCTATTCGCTTGTAAAGTTAAGAGATGAGAATGCTTCAGGGAACTGGTAAATGTTTGAAGGTTAATTATAATAGAAACGCTTGCGAACGCAGTTTTCTTATTAACAACAATAATTCATATCCTGAACTCAATATTAGGATATTATTTTTCTAGTAAATTGAAGTTGTTTTAAAAATTTGAAGACGCAATCTCTATAATCCTAATTTTGTACATATATTAATCAATTGTCATGAAATTCTATCAACAGCCTTCTTAGTGAACCCTTCTTTCCTTTTTCAAATGGTTGAAAATCTCTGAACATATTCAATGGGACTTTGTTTGAAAAAAAACATAAAGAAGGAATTGACCGTTGTTTAATGAAATTTAATCAGCCCTAATTTGACGCACTCTTGCACATTCGATGTCTTGGGGAACGGTTGGCAGCAAAGCGATGCAGATCAATGATAAGTTGATGGAATTGAGAGTTTGGGTCGAACGAAGACACACAATTTCAGATATCACATCAATACATAATTATGAAGTGATTCAAATGATACTTTAATCATTTATTGAATCAGAACAGTATCCATTAAAAAGGTATATGATAGCTACATCACTAGAATAAATCTGTTTTGCAGCAACTACCTGTACATAAGTGAAATTGATACATTACCATAATTATAAAAAAAAACATTTGCAACACCAACTTTAAATCGGAACATTAAATGAAATTATTTTCATTTTGTGTTCTACCCGCATCAAGTATCCTTTGTCAAGTATACTTTGAGATCCCGTGACAGTTTATTATAAATTCGAGGCGCAGTATATACATCATTTCTGTCCAAATTAAGATTTTATTTTTGGCACCAAGTAGTTACGTTGTACTTCTTGTGACCTTCAAAGTAGAAATAGGTTCGGGCTATACACTTAATAGAAAATGCAAAAAATACACAATACACCATAAGCCATATACAAATTATGAGGAAACTCATACTATGCACTTTCTTCGTGAAACTTGGGGAGGAATCGAACTCAACTATAATCTATTGACATTTCTAAAATAAAACATAGTAGAGGATAAAAATAATAACAAAATGCTTCATAATTTAGCAGTAACACAAAGAGCCATGGAAGGGAGAATGCTGGGTAATTCGTTAAGAGATAGAAAAACTAACTTGTGAATAAGAGAGAAAACCGACATTGTCAACTAGAAGTGAAGCTGGGCAGAGCATGTCGCCCTAACCACAGACTCCAGAAGGACTAAGAAAGTACTGTAATGGCGATCTAGAACGGGCAAAAGAAATGTTGAAAGGCCTCAAACGAGGTGGTCGGATGATATTAGGCGAGTGGCTGGAGACGGATGGAGGCGGTCTGTCCAAGATATGGAGATGTTGAGGTCTTAGGAGAGGCCTATATCCATTACTGGACGAAGGAGGGATGAAGAAGAGGGGGAAATAAAATATACAAAAAAAATGCTTTTCAAATCGTTCAAAAATATGTTGCAATTTACACAAATAGTAGGTGTTAATGAAACAAACAATTTCGATTTAAAACATTTTCTGAGGTATGGTAATTCAATGAAATTGTATGAATAATAAACAAGAAAATCTTTGTACAAATAATTACTAAAATAATTACTTTACAAAAGCACACGGGGTATCCACTTTTGTAACACAGTGAACGAGTGTATTTTACTTGAAAATTTTTTTTTTAACAAAATATACAAGAAGACCTTAAAAGAATTACCGATACTAACGTTTTTTAAAAAAAAAATCTATGTTTTTTCCTAATTTTAGCTACATAGTACTTGAACGGTGATAACATCAACAGCGAACTACTGAGCAATTTGAGGTTCGCAGATGATATAAATATAGTCTTATTTTTCATTTATGAATTTAATCCTCGTGGATTGAACTTTTAAAACTGCCGTGTCAAGTAAGCTTTGTGATAACCCTGAACAGACTTCTGAGCATATCCTATGGGAATGCACTAACTTCTCCGTGTCAACTTTCCGACGAGAACTCTACGACGATGTCCGAGGGAATTTCTTTGGACCCATTGGACATGTGGACCTTGTAGCCACGAAGAGCAACTTTAGGGCTTTCAAGATATTCTGTCTTAAATTCGGTGCAGTTTTATCTTCACTATCACTGAGCAGTGAGCTAGTTGTTTTCACAATATTAGCTCTCTTTGGCACATTAAGTGCAGTGTCTGCAAGGTTTTAGAGTTTTCCGGACTCTTCATATGTTCTTTATGTGTTCTTTCAGAGTTTTGCAAGGGGCCGTTATTAGTCCCCATAAACAGAACGGGTGGTGGTGGGGGAAGAACAGAACAGAACTTTTTTTATATTTGTAATATATCTACCTACATACAATGGAGTTCTATCAAGAATTGTCGATCTACAAACTAAACTTAGAAATATTCATTCTTTATCACAAAAAAATTATTTCACACAAAATAATAATCATAACAACTTTTTATGATTGAATGTAGATTAAATCGTGTCATGAGAAGGTACCTATACTTACATATCAGTGGTTGGGCGTGCAAAGTATGGTAATGGTAAATACGTGACAAAAATATTCCATACCAAATATTACAAACATTGATAAAACGAGTATTATAAAGTAATTCAAAGATATTACATATACTTGCGAACAATTTATAGTTATTTGGATATATCATGTTGAAGTGCTTTCAATAGATCGGTAATGACGTGTAAATAGATAACGGAACGCTTTAGGCAAAATTTCTAAATATGTAGGTATATTTTTTTCTAAGAATTACTTCATATAGTTTTTGTTCTTTACTCTTTACTCCTTACTAACCCAAGGGGATATAGTGGGGAGTTACGAAATCGCATTTTTAAGACTATTTTTTTATGATGTAAGTATATTATCAACAAGTAGGTAACATGCTGAGATTTTATTCTGAAAGATTCATTACAATGTATCTGTAATATTACTATATGCATTGTTCTTCTTCTCCTGAGCCATCTCTCCTCTGTAGGATATAGATCTCTTCCAAGTTTGTTCATTTATCTCGATATTGTGCTTTTACATCTATCTTCGTTCTAGATATTTCAACTCCTGAATAAATACCAATTGTAATTTTTGATTCGGAGGCTCGGATTCGGAGGATAAAAATAGGGAGGCTCCGCTGGTTAGGACACGTGCATCGCATGGAAAATAACCACACACCAAAAAGAATCCTCACAACGCGTCCGGAGGGTAGAAGGGGTGTGGGAAGGCCGAAACTGCGATGGATGGATGGAGTTGAGAGGGACATTCAAATAGCCGGTGTGCGGAATTGGAGAGAAAAGGCCATGGATAGGGTGCAATGGAGACGATTCCTTGAGGAGGCCAAGGCCCATCCTGGGCTGTGGAGCCACTGATGATGATGATGAATTTTTGATTCGATCTTTCCAATCGTCTTTACACTAAGTTTTTTATTTCTTATTTGAGTAGCTGTTAGATTTTTTGAATAGATGTTGAATGAACGAATGAAATGATTATTCTTTTATCTATTGGATTCCAGAATAAGCCAGCTTACTTATGGTTTTTTATACCTAAAGATCCCCGAAGGCAGTTCGGCAATCTTCGTAAACCGAACGGAGTATTGGTAAGGCGAATAGCGCCATCTCTCAATCCTTTGTAAAAGCTCGTAGCTTGGGGTCACCGTGTCGTTTATTGTCATCTTTATATTATAGGTATATGTACCCATATATAATTCTTCTGTACGTGTGTATGTCACTGAACTCCTAAACGGTTGGACCGATTATGATGATATTTTTATGTGGGTTTAAGTGGATCCCCTGGAAATAAGGGCAAGACTTGCCGCGGCAAATAGATGCTATTATGGACTGCTAAAGCACTTAAGGTCACGACTCATCTCTCGTAAAACAAAAACCCTCATTTACAATAATCTTCTTAGACCGGTCATGACATATGCATCAGAATGCTGGACATTGACCAAGAAGGACGAAAATGCATTGTTGGTGTTCGAAAGGAAAATACTTCGCAAAATATTTGGTCCTACCTGTGAAGGAGGATCTTGGAGGATCCGGTTTAACCACGAGCTAGAATTAATGTATGGCGAACCAAACGTTGTCCAATACATCAAAATACAACGTCTACGTTGGATCGGACACGTTTGTAGAATGGAGGATAACCGGGTCCCAAAGAAAGTATTGGACACCTGTCCTGAAGGAAGAAGAAGCAGAGGGAGACCTAGGATGAGATGGCTGGACGACATCGAGGGCAATATAAGAGCGATCGGACAGACAAATTGGAGGAGACTTGCTGTCGACAGGGCGGGATGGAGGCAGTTTCTTGAGGAGGCCAAGGCTCGCACCGGGCTGTAGCGCCATTGCTGACGATGATTAAGTGGATCCCCGGAAGGTTTAGATTTACAAGACGAATCAAAAATTGTGACAGTGGAAATGCGAATAATAAAAAACACGTCAAAAATAAATGTACGCCTGGTATTATACAAACAGTATAACGTTTGAGATATAGGTAGGAACAATAAAATGCGAAACAGGAGTTTCATTAATATACCTATTTATATTATAATTCTTATCTACGTGTGTATGTCACTGAGCTCCTAAACGGCTGGAAAGATTTTATTTAAAAAAAAAATATTCTATTATCATTGACTGGTGTCCAGTTAGAGCCAGGCAATCGAAAATACAACAGTCAAAATAACATTAAACATAGTTCACCGCCCATTCTGAATGATGCTTTTTTACGAGAGGCGAGACTGATGTGTGGGTATATACACATGTTTCGAACATACATTTATAAGGCTATGTACACCCTGTCGCTGATCTTCCCACATTGGGGGATATTCCGTGATGGTACATATATGGTTGTTTTTATGTTTGCTGAACTAGTTTATAGCAGGCAAACCAACGTTCGGGCAGAACAACGTCTGTCGGGTCCTCTAGTATTGTATAATCGATTCCCCTTTAACAAATAAATTATAAATCTTTAATGTGTACACTTAACTCAAAAACACTATCAAGTAGAAGAACAATCAGTGATTTGATGATTTTATATAAGATTTTAAATGGCTGGTTGGACGTCCTTGATTAAACATGTCTCATTTCATTTAGTCGCTTCTCGTACTCCTTTATTAATACAGCAGCCCGACTGTGGAACGATCTTCCGAATTCTGTGTTTCAACCTTGGTACAACCCGGGCCTTTTTAAAATCCGAATTAATAAACTCTTTTCTAGATTGCAAGCCCCTCCCAACGCTACGTAGTGCGCTTCTTCGGAAGAGTACAATGGACCCAAATCCTAAGAGCTGGTGTCCCCTACGTAGGCATGTTAAAAAAAAATGTTCCGATTACCCGTAGGTACGCGACAAACACAGGCATCACTATTTTTTTATCATCACTATTTTACGCTTTCCCATATCCTCCCTTCCCTTTCACCCACATACACTCACCATCATACAATAACTACCCAATATCAATAATATATAATAATTTATATATGTGAAACTTTATAATTGGCTATTTCTTTTGTATTCTTATTTACAATTAAGCATTACAAATGTATAGCTGTTAAGTTTCTAAACAAATAAAAAATAAATAAATAAAATCTAGTAATAATTCTAGTAACATTCTCACGATAAAAGACACAGACTTCAACTAATCACTCCGAAGACGAATACTGCATACGGACATAGACATTATCAATACTTGGCTCCAAAAATACTAAATTTAGTTGCTAAAGACATAAAGGACATACAGATAATGAAGAAAACAAGACTAAAACTAACAATTCATACGTGGCTATATAATAAAGGGATTAACTATTGTCAGCAAATTGTCAATCCTTAACAACATATTATGTATACAACAAATCTCACATAGGACTAACATAGTGAAACATAGACTGCACAACATAACAACATATAATATATTATGTAACTAATTATTATGTAACTAGTATACCACCTCGGAACAGGCCTGGCCTAGTGAGGTGGTACAAACCAACCCATATATTTGAAATAATTTTAAGTGTAATTTTACTGATGTATTTTTACTTGTACTTATTTTGTAATTTTTTATTTTTGGTATTAATAATAAAAAAATAAAAAAAATATTATATTCACTCGCTTATTCTGAGACTACATAGAGTTGGTAATGGGTTTGGCTCTGTTGATGTCTTTTGCTGTTCAGTAAATATATGAATATAAAGAGAGACTTTTAAACATTGTATATGTACATTCTGGGTACTTCTTCTTTTTTTCTTTTCATTTTTTATTTTTGCTTAATCCTTTGCTTGTTTTTCTTTAATTATATTTTTATTGTACTTCACTACCTATATATTTTGTAAATTTATACATTTTTTATTGATATTTTTTGTTGTTATATATGTATTGTATACCTATTTATTATTATGCTTCGTAGTTCATGAACATATGTTTTAATAATTTGTAATTGTGTATACTAAAGCAAATTTAGGGCGTTTATATAAATAAATAAATAAGTTTGCAAAAATTAAATGGTCTTATATATTGTGTTTTAATAATTTGTATTGTAATAAACAATGAGTAAAATTTTGATATTTTTCTTAATTTATGTAATATATAGTACACCGTAGTATTTAATAAAGGTGATATTTGATAGTTTTCTTCGATCATATTTCAAAACAAATTCTTTGAGAATGTAACAATACAAAAAATAAACAATATCAATATGATATAGGTACATATAACAATTTGATAAAAACAATTTTCATTTAGAAAATTTATACAAAAAATTCCTCGCATTCTTGTTCAAACGACAAATACAGGGTGGCGAAGATTGAAAGACCACATTTATATTTGACGCCACAAAATTTGAGGTAGAGGGATGAAATAATTAACAAGTTTTTGAAAATTTAAGAAATTTTCATAGGATATTTAAAAAAAATATGTGAAAGAGAATTTCTGATTGATGGTGTCCGTGCAAGGATAATTAATACCTACATTATCGGAGGGGCTTGCCAAAGTTATTAATCACTATTTCATACATTTCCACTGGAATGGATGCACCTCTAATTTGAGCACGTGCCACATTTTCTGGCGTCACCACAGATGGGACACGTGCATCTATTTTTGGGGACATATAACCATGTTCACAAAAATTCTTAACACATTTAAATTGGCCTACGGTTAGGAACAATATTGCACGCGGAAGGAAATCGAACCGCGTGCGGAATGCACGCTGTGTGGCAACAATGAGTCGTTATTAGAGTTGGCGCCAAATATCTTGAACTTTTAGCCGAGAAGGGGGGGCGATTTACACGTAAACCAATGAAGCAAAAATACACAAAATTTGCGCTCTGCGCAACCGGAAACTCATTCAAGATGTTTGGCGAAAATTATACGTAAAAAGGACTCCACGGCGAATTTGCGATTTTCTATGCATTAATAAGCCATTGTAATTAAACTTCTCAGATTTTGTTTTTGACACATCATGTACAGACGGTTTATCTAGTACCTATTCACACCAATTTAGTTATTTTTTAAAGTATTTTAGTTACTTTTTATCCTCTGCTCCTCTTTAACCCAAAGGGATATGGTGGGGAGTTATGATTTCGCAATTATTAAGTCTATTTTTTTTATTGCAGATTATCAACAAGTATCATGCTGAGATCGTATTCTGAAAGTTTCATCACAATGTATCTCTGTGTGTGTATGCTATGTGCTGTGTGCTATGTACGGCGTGTTTATTTTACTTTATCGATTATAGACTAAAGTACTCATTCGATTCTTTAAAAATTTTCGCAAATTCGTATATCTGATACTCACATAGACCCCATTAGATTTTGAACGATATCTGAATAGTGCTTCTCAATTTTTTTAATTGTCAAATATTTCAAAGTGATCCCAAGCTCAGGAAACTAAAAATTTGATAATTTTATTTTCACATTGGTAAAAAGGCATATCACTTTCATAAAATGGCATTGAAGATATATCAAGTTTTTGTAATAAAATAGTTGTTTATAAAAATGTTGAGAATACTCCATATGAAATTTTAATACTTTGTGGAGTGACTTGCGACTCAGTAGTGAGAAGTAAAGCGTAGGCCACAATCCACTCGTTTAAATATATAATGCGATTGGCTCATGCCAGTCGCAATTATAACTACAGACAATCCAACCAATCTATTTCTACCAAACTTTTCTAGGTTAGATTTAAAAAATCTGGTGTGAAGACAGGCTATCCAACTTCACGCACTACACAATGAGAGGTTCGGCAACATTGTAGGACATCCACTCCCAAAGGCTATTCAACTTAACGCACTGCACAATGAGAAGTTCAGCAATATTGTGGGACGTCCCCTACCAAAAGGCTATCCAACTTAACGCACTACGTAATGAGAGGTTCGGCAACATTGTGGGACATCCCCTCCCATAAGGCTATCTAACTTCACGCATTACACAATGAGAGGTTCGGCAACATTGTGGAACATGCCTTCCCAAAAGCACGCCAATTACAAATGTGTTCTTTAAATCTCCCCCACCCTGTATTACAAAAACGTGCCTTTTCTGTTTTGATAAGTAAATTTTTGAATAATTAATTAAATCCATTACAGGGTTAATTTGAATAAAAAGTAGGTGAATTATCTGTCCTCCTAACAGATGAAATGAACACTCCAATTAACTAAGATTATGGAACGACGAAGAGATACCCTCTCATAGATTCTTTTATCTCATTAAAATTTTAATACCCGCTTTTTCTTGGTGTTTTACAGAAAATTTAAGTATGGACATTAAATCATAAGGGTTTTAATTATTTTAAAAGCAACATTAGCGGAGTAAGTCTCGTAAAATAATTGATTCCTTAATGGACCATTGAGAGTTATTTTTACTGTCAATCAAAAATAACTCGGAACTTTTCGCGTAAGAAAAACTTTTTTCGATTGCTCACATTTATATTTGAGAAATCAAATCAATCACAATATTTTTGATATTTATTTTCTATTTTACACAGAAACTGATTTGTGTGTACCTATGTTTTAAATAGAGTATTTACATTTATTAGGATTTTTTATATGTATATTTGTTATGTATTTGTACATACCTACCTATCGATCTATGTGTAGGTACCTATGGTGGATGATGTTTTATATCTATAAGTTATATTCTTTATATTTTTTTCGGTGTCACTATTTTTACGACCGGAATTGGCGGGAAAAACGTTTTCAAATTTTTAATTTTTTTTTTGTTTTTAATTTGAATATTTGAATATTTTGGCAGTTTGTTAAATAGTTTCGGAATTATCGTTGCTTTTGTCCTGTCGCCGTAAACGTTATTTGTTTTAGGTATTGTCAGTAAGTCTTTTGTTATTTGTCTAGTTGTATATTTGTGAGTGATCTTTAATTTAAATCGTTCGTTATAAAGTTCTTCTATGGTCAGTAAAAGATTCACCTTTTTTTCTATAGGTAAAATATTCTAGCTCTAATACTAATATGTATTTGTATTTATAACTTCCTCATTGTATTTTTAATAATAAATAAATAAATAAATAGTCTACTCAGGAAAAGTATTATCGAATAAGAGGTGTAATGTGATATCTTTGGTTAGCTCCATATATCAACCTTGCAGCTGCGTTGAATACTATTTGAAAACTATCAAGCTAATACTTGGGCAAATCAGCATAAATTGAAATATAGTAATTCAGCCTTGACACTAAAAATGCATTAATAAGCGTTTTAGCTACGTTTTTGGGTTAGCTCCGACGGATACTTCTCAATTGTCTCAGATAAAAGAATCTAGAGCTAACAGTTTTTGAGATTTGCAAGTACAGCTATAGTTTGTTGTCCAAGTGGACCGTAAGAAATTTGAAGGTGGTGTAAGTGCTTCTTCATTGATGTTAATCAGAGTATTTTCAATAACATGCTGTCGTCGTGGTGAAGCTACCCACATAAACTCTGTGTTCGTTTGGTTAAATTTCAGCTTGTAGAGCGATATCGAAGCAGCAATTTTATCAATGCAACATCACGAAAGAAACTGCCAATTAGCTATAATCTGTGTAAAATAAACGTCCACTAGGTTTGAAAAATTGATTGAAACATTTTAAACACAATTATATAGTTATATATGTAACTTTCCTCAAAATATTTGAAAATTGAGATGTAAAATATTTGAGAATTTATAAGAAGATGTCTTGACATCTCCTAATAAATTCGTTATACCAAAGAATAATCTTTTGATAATGAAGGCATAATTGCTAAAGAATATAATTAAGACGGTAGATGCCATTAATAAATAATTGATCAAATCGTGTCAAAGAAGCCCCAGCGATGCAGTTTTAATAAGGCAATTGTTGCATTCGAACATTAGATGCAGGAATATAATAAATATGTACATATTACTAGTTGCATGTAACACATGAGATCCAAATGTCGATGGCGATAGTATGCATTATTGAAGAATACGTACCAAACTATAAACACAAATAAATAAATATTTTAAGATATGTATTTTTCTATATAAACATGTAGGTATATATGTCAGGAAAGGATAGTATGGAGGTCAGTCTGCTTTTCCTACCGAAAATATGAAAACAGCATGATGTATGTTTGTAGATTAAGTAGGTATCACTATTGAGTGAGATATTGCGTAGTCATAGAATTATTAGGTACAGAAGCCGCGTGTAATACAAATTTCGAATTCAAATGTAGGACAAGTTTTTTAGCATGTATGTGTGTGTGTGTGTGAGGCGGTAGATCGGTAGGTGGACGTATTATGTAGGTGTGCGTATCGGTAGGTATACGTAAACGGCCGGGCGAGTAAAACTCAGAACATTGTTCTAAGTTTTTGTTGTCATACTTTCAGTGCTCTGACTAGGTATCTGTATTATATGTATATAATCTAAGTGTGTAGTGTTTACTGCCTTACGAATTGTATGAAACGATGTCGACACTAAATTCAATTTTTACAAAAATTGTTGAAAAAAAATTGTGATGTACAATGTTAATATTTTTTATAGTAAATCCAATTATCTAGTTTAGATGTTTCGGATTTATTCGACATTTTTACAAACTTCTGATAAACACATAAATTTATCAGAAAAAAAATGTTTTTTAAAAAAATGTTTGATAAACTCTGTATTTTTTTCGAAAAAATAAATTTGAGATTTTGCGTCTGTAAATAAACCTATTTTCAGGGTTCTAGCTGATTTGGTTTTTGAGATATATGGAAAAATTAAGTAATAATTATAAAGTTGATAACCCCTGACTGAAACAAAAATTTTAAATTCTGAGTAAAAAAGTTTTGTAGGCCTATAACTATCTATATATATTCTAAAAAAATTGGCTCTGTAAATTTAGGACACAGACACTAAATTTTCTGCTCTTTATTATAGAATATATAAGCTGGTGTTTTTTAGCTTCAAAGTTGGAAAAACCGCGAAAAATATAGACCCTGTACCTGTACACAAACCTCGCGTATCTTGGCTTGATTCTCTGTCGGTATGTTAAGAGAGTAAAATTCTCTTGAACAAATCGACAGTTGGATTATTATTACCTACCTACCTCATTTTTTATAACAATATAGTACCTATGTGATATACCTAAACGAGTCGACAATCTAAGGAGTAGGTATATGTACTACATATACCACGAGTCAATTTATTGAGTCAATAAACAGTTCTTAAACGAGTCAATAAACAATGAAATATAGGTAGGTACTATTACGAGAAACGCATATTTAAATATTAAGCGGACAAATAATATACCCAAACGAGTCAATAAACCATTTTAATTTTAGCAAATTCTTTGGTAAAGTAACTATATGTATAAAAAAATGCATGCTATAAAAACTTGCACCGATGAGATCAACAGGCAGTTAATTGCTATAATCATAATATTAGTAATGCGGTGGTCGCGAGTTCGAATCCTGCCACGACCGATTTCGTTCATCTATAGCACAAGCATTAATGTTTAGTTTAGGGAACGTATGAAAATATAATATGTACTTGTTTCTAGGACACATTCATTAAAAAAAAAATAATACGGGTAGGTATTCGCATTCATAATGGAGGAAACTATTTTGTTATTAAATTTTAAGAATATGTCCATCGTTGGTATTTCGAAAAATATGTTTTTTTACATAAATCTACAATCGATAGCTAAACAGCCGTCATCATCTTCGTACAACCCGGGTCTTTTTAAAATCCGAATTAATAAACTCTTTTCTAGATTGCAAACCCCTCCCAACGCTACGTAGTGCGCTTCTTCGGAAGAGTAAAATGGACCCAAATCCTAATAGCTGGCGTCCCCTACGTAGACATGTTAAAAAAAAAAATCATAAACAAGATAACCTCAGGTATAAATGAAAACAATAATTTGTTTAAGTTTCACTATTTAATTTAAAACTGGCACTGACCGGTATCGATCTGTTGAAGATCATCGTCAGAGTGCACAAATTAACAAGAGAACCTCAATTTTTGTGTACCTTTTTCGATTTGCGATACTATTTTCAGTGATCATCGTGAAATCGATATTGAACTGTAGGTAAATACATATTATATAGGTACATAGTTAAATATGCATTCAAGTAGCTGGGTTGGATTCAAGTTGCAGTTGGATTCCAGTACATAATTCTACCATCCACAAAAATAGAATAAGAAGAAAATCCAAGTAGTTGAAATATGACACGCCTACGCTTAGGTAAATCAAACAACGGAATTCACACTACTTCATCAGAATATACATTCGCATCCCTTGTGGAAACCCATCAAAAACATAAAACAGCCTTCACCTAAAGTAACCTTTTCAATTCATCCAGACGTGTTTATTTTTATACTCCATCTTTGAATAGATAATGTTATTTACTCTGATCCATTTGCGAACTATTTCATATTTGACATGAAGATATTCGAATTTTCGAATTATATTCATATTATGAATGGTCTGTAGAGGAATGATTACAGGAATGATTTTTTCTGGATTATATCTTATATGTGATCTTGCTCCTACACCATTTTTTACTAGGCGTAAATCAAATTTGAATATTTTAAGAATTTTGGTCTCTTTAAAAATATCTCAGATAGGCTGGTGGCAGAGCGGTTTGCGCGCTGGATTAGTAATCCTGTGGTCGCGAGTACGAATCGTGCTACGACCTATTCTTTTACCTATAGCATAAGTATTTATGCTTAGGAAATGTATGAGGATGTATGTATATGTACTTGTACTTGTAAATGCGAGACTAGAATAAAAGAGCATATCAGATGTTTAAAAAATGATAACTTCTCGGAATTCGCGGAACATTTAATACTAAATGACCCCCAATTTAATATTCAATCAGGTACAAAATTTTTACACATTAATAAAGTAGGTTTACGCTTAGATAATTTAGAGTCACTTGAAATAAAAAAAAGCAATTAATTCAAACAGAAATATAATAAATAATCAAGTAAATTTATCTTACAGCCCGCTTTTAAACATGTTTCTCCTTTCCATCAATCGTACCAATCAAAGCCATTCTACACAAGACCCGCCCCTAATGACCTCCCACCAATATCCATATACATAGTTTTCTTTTAAGCACACAGTCACATTCTGCGTTTAGTTGAAATTCTGCCTGAGGAGGGAACGGTTAGTTACGAAACCGGTCGCTAATTCAATTCTCACGTGGTGTAAACAAAGTTAAAAATTTAGTTAATTTTTGTTAAAATGTACCACAAAGTTAAAAATACGATATTTGATAATTATATATCTGACTGCTAAGCAAAATGTCCCAGGTTCGATTCCTGATAGAAACATAGTTTTCAATCCTGTATTCAGTCTAAAACTGTGAGGCGTTTTCACCGGGAAATCAATCGATATTTTTTAAATATTGACACACAATATCGAGTGTAAAAAATCAATTTGATTTAAGCGTCATACTGCTGGATATTGAGCAGTATGATTTTTTTTTCAGATATTTGTTCCGCGCCAAATGATCTAGCTTTCATGGCGATTGGATAAAACTTTTTGTCGTTTGAGTCAAAACACAAGTAATGGAGGAAAAAAATCGCCATGCATCTAGGAAACGTATATTGTTTTAGTTTTTATTATTAAATTAATAATAGAAATAAAATAAAAAAAAACAACAAAAAAATACATAAAAAGATGCACAATAAGAAAATACATATTTTCCTTTACCAGAGTGCAAGTACTCGTTTGTAAAGGAGAAATTATATGTGTATATTTTTTTAATATTATTTTTTGGCGTTCCACCCGATATTGAGTGATATAGCCTCACACAAAATATTATATATACATAAATATTATATCGCCACCTCGAAACAGGCTCTGCCTAGTGAAGTGGTTTATACCAAAATAATAATAATAAAGTATATATGTATCAACGTATATATATTTTTGCTATCTATATGTGTATATTATTATCTTAATTGTAAAATATATTTTTGTATCTATGTATTTTTGGTTTCTTTAATAAAAAAATAAAAAAAAAAAAA
Organism: Molanna angustata; assembly: GCA_963576475.1. Classification (NCBI taxonomy): domain Eukaryota; kingdom Metazoa; phylum Arthropoda; class Insecta; order Trichoptera; family Molannidae; genus Molanna; species Molanna angustata. The sequence goes on from OY754974.1 coordinate 31,274,886, forward strand.
AAAAATTATTATCTATACAAAAATAAGTTAATACAATTTTCAAATCAGTCATTTATATCCAGTTGCCAGTCTCAAATCTGTTTCAAGTTGGTTGAAGCACACCACTCCATTGTACGTGTGTTATATTATATTATAAACTGATATCAATAAAAAGTAGTCAAAGAATTTTTTTCAAAATACAAAAGAAGTTAATGTAATGAAAAAATGGCTTTGCTGTAAAATTCGTTAACAAACATTAGTCAAACCTTTGATATTATTCAAAAGATTTCTTAGAAATCGTATAGAATTGTTTGTAGCCATGACCACATCATTCGGTATGTTTTAAAAGTCACAGTTTTTTGAATATTTTTATAGTTGCATATACGCAAACATTGGATTTTTTGCGCAAGCGCATAATGTGTGCACGTGAACAAGCCAATGACATGTTGATGCCTTAATTTACCGGTTCTTTTATACTAAATATTTCAACGTCTCTATTGAAAAATACCAATTTTTGATTTATAAAAGTGAGATTCTTCTAAAGAATTTTGTATCAATTTATATTTTCAATGAGTATGTTGTGACTTCCAACATCTGAAGGGTTTTCTGGGTACGTTTAAATTATTTGTGATTTATGTCGTCCGGGGGAGATTTTCGACATTTTTCTATGATATAGAGTTATGTATTTTGGATATGTTTATGTAGGTACACCTTTGCAAAAAAAGGGGGCGGCCGAAGAGTTGCGAATTTTATTGCTGACCCTGTATTGGGATATTTCAGGGAAGATAACCATCGTGCAGATATTTCTGTCTGTTTATTTTTATTACCCCTTCACCGAGACCGAACTTTTGCACAATATTTATTTTGGGGTTATTGTTTCGGGTAACGGGGGAATATACAAAGGTTTAAGAACGGATGCTTCAAATTAATTACGCGCTTTAGTCTGACGTAAAACTTCAAGTTGATTCCATAAATGGTGCAACCGCAACTTCTCAACAAAATGTTGGCAGCCAAGTTCATATTGTTGGTTAATTACCTCTAGGCCAGTAGGCACTGACAGTAACTACCTATACTATTTAAGTGATATCTCAAGAAACCCAAAACTTTCTTATCGTCTTGAGTTTTGTTCATTCAAAACATCAGCGATTCTTCGTTTAATTTTATTAGCTGACTTAGAAAAACAGGGGTTTTCTATTAGATGTGAATTTATTTATTTATTTATTTTTATTTGTTGGCAAATTCACAGAATGTATTACATAACATTATTTACATAATCTTTAAAATATAAATACCAAAGACCTTATATATTACATTATTATAAGGTCTTTGATAAATACATTCCAATTGTAAATTTACTCGTGAAATATTACAATTTTAAAAGCTTGGTAGAATAAAGTGTTAACAAATAAAACAAATCGAACTATGATAACAGAGGAATTAACAATAAAAATGAATTAATTTACAATAATTTGAAAGAGAAGAAATTAATACATTAATAATGTAGAGAATAAATCTCAACACATTGTGTAAAAAAATTGGTAGAAAAATCAATAGAAAAATGGAGATGCACAATCTCTCAAGACTTACGTCATGAATTTATCAAATATAAAATAAACGAAAGAGAAAAAAAAAATATCTATGTTAAGATGAAGTTAAATTTCATTTCAGGAAATATCATTGTCTGAACTGAAGATCTGTTTGATTTTACTTAGATATGGTTCGTATTTAGTGTGAAACACGTCAATATTATTAAATGTTTTATTATATGTAGATAGTGTCCTGTTTAAAACAGAGTCTTTAACGTATGTCTTGTTAATATTTTTTATATGAAATGTGTTTGTTGAGCGAGTGGATCGTGATGGAACGTGTAAGGCGATCAAAGAAAGAATGTAAGGTGAGTCTATTTTGTTATGTAATATAATATTATGAAGCAACGAAATGTCGGAGATAATTCTTCTGTCCTCTAAACTTTCCATTTTAAACAGGAGTAGTGACTCAGCGTAGTTAGGGGGATATGTTGGCGATCTATAATTGAGGTATTTTCTGAAATCCCGTTGAACCCTTTCGATACGGTTTTTATGTATTTTGAAAAATGGAGACCATATAGGGGAAGCAAATTCCAACACACTACGTACATAATATGCGTAATAGAGACATTTTAAAGTATCAATATTGGCAAATGATTTTGATAGTCTCATAATAAAACCTAGGTTTTTGGTTGCCTTATCGACATACATACATACCATCACGCCATGTCCCTCGCGGGGTAGGCAGAGAGAACAGAACGCCACACTATTCTATCTTGACATACATTCACCGCCTCGTCAACATTCATGCTACGTCTCATGCATGTTCTTCTATTGTTCAGACTTCTAACATTTCCTTCTTTCAGAATATCGTTCACATGGTCGTGCCATCCTTTTCTTGGGCGCCCCCGACCTCTTTTTCCATTCCTGTCAGCCTTATATATTTTTTTCGTCAAGCGTTCTTCATTCATTCTTTCCACGTGACCAAACCATCTAAGTGTGTTAACTTTCATTCTAGTTACTACATCTTTCTTCATCTTACATTTTTTCCTAGTGACCTCATTTCTAACTCTATCATACATCGTTCTATTACAAATTCTTCTTAACGATCTCATTTCCACTGCATTTATTCTACTTTCATGCGACTTCTGCCATGTCCAGGTTTCACTTGCATACATCAAGGTTGGCACTACAATTGCGTTATGAATGGCAACTTTAGCTTCCTTTGATACGTTTCGATCATTCATAACTGGTTTAAGTGCTCCATTCACTCTGTTTCCTGCCATAACTCTTCTTTCAATATCCTCATCAGGCCGTCCATTCCGTTGGAACATGCTTCCCAGATAAACATATTCGTCGACTTGTTCAAGCCATTCATTCTCTACTTTTATTTGACACGATGTTCTGCTTTCACACTTTTCAAAGACCATTACCTTTGATTTGCTAGCATTCATCCTCAGTCCGTACTCTATGCATCCTTCATATACCATGCTTACTAGATACTGTAACTCTTCCACGCTTTCTGCTAACAGGACTTTATCGTCTGCATACATCAAATCACGCACTGTTACAGTACTCAGTTTCAGACCCTTATTTTCATCCCTAAGGGCTCTTATGCAGAAATCAATATACAGATTAAAGAGCCATGGTGACAACACGCACCCCTGTCTTACGCCACTATTAATAGAGAACCACGACGTTACTGTGTCGTTGACATGAACACATGCCTCGCTATTCTCATACAATGACGCGATTGCGCGTATCAGCTTGCTCTTCACTCCGTACACTGACAATATATCCCATAGTTTTTCTCTGTTGACTTTATCATAGGCCTTTTCAAGGTCTATAAAAGCACAAAAAAGCTTCTGGTTTTTATCCAGTACCTTTTCTGTAACCATACGCAGAGAAAAAATTTGGTCTATACATCCTCTGCCGCCCACAAACGCTCCTTGGACATCCCATATCTTGCTTTCTGTAACCTTTCGTACTCTTTGATCCAAAATTCTTGCATACATCTTACCAACTGAGCTTAGCAAACTTATGGCTCTATAGTTTTTGCAGTCAAGCTTCGATCCTTTACCTTTGTACAAGGGGACCACGACTGCATTTCTCCAGTCTGAAGGAGTGCGTCCTGCTTCCCAACATTTGTTGAAAAGAGAGTGACACCACTCCAACATCTGATCGCCGCCATACTTTATAAGTTCAGCTGATACACTGTCATACCCAGCAGCTTTTCCCGCTTTCGCGTGTTTAACTGCTTCAAACACTTCGTCTTTCGTAATTTCATCTTTTTCATCTTCGTATACTTGCCATGCTCTCTGATTCATGTCACCACTCAAACCGCAATCATACAGCTCCTTGAAGTATTCTTTCCATCGTTCTTTTACGCCATCTTCATCCATAATTAATTTTCCATCTTTATCATTTATACCTTGCGATACTTTGACACTTCCATTTTTTCTTTTCGCCACGCCTTTCCAGAACATTTTCATGTTACCAGGAAAGTCATTGGCTATTTTCAGGCTTTCTTTCTCTTTCAGAAAATCTTTTTCTCTTTTTACAATATCTTTTACCATTTTTTTACATTCTTTATACTTCTCTTTTGCTCTTTCTTCACTGTTAGATCCTTTCGCAGCTATTAATGCCATCCATGATTTTTTCTTCTCACCCACAACAAATTTTACTCTCTCATTCCACCATGCGTCGCCTTTCTTTCCGCCTCTTTTAGCAACACCACAAACTCTCTCTGCAGTCTTACATACGGTCTCTTTCAAGGTCGTCCATGCTTCTTCGATGATTCCTTTACTGTCTATAGCTAAAAGAAGTTTGCTTCCGATATCTTTCACATATTGTTTTCTTACATTCTCATCTTGCAGCCTTTCCACTTTGGTTCGCTTCGGTGGATCACTACGGTGGGTTTTTGAGCGCCAACCGGTGAACAGATCAATTTTGGATATCACCAAGTAATGGTCTGTTTCCAGCTCCGCGCCCCTATATACCCTAGTATCCACTGTCGCTTTCCTCAGTGCGGCGTCCACACATACATAATCAATTATCGACCTTTCGTTCCTTCTTTGCCATGTATACTGGTGAACTCTTTTGTGGCTGAATACAGTATTCGCCACAAATAGATTTCCTTCCGTACAGACTTCCAGAAGTCTCTTACCATTTTCATTCACTCTACTATCACCGTGGGGACCAAGGACAGACTCAAAATCTTTCCGACGGACGCCCACCCACCCATTAAGATCTCCAGCCAGAATCACTCTTTCATTATCTTTTTTCATGTTCATTATTTCAGTCAGCCTGTTCCAGAATTTATCCTTTTCACTTTCGCTATCGGAGTTCACAGGTGCGTATCCTATAATTAGAAACACGCTGCCTTATCGACGATCTTGGATTATATGTGAGTTGTCTATCTAATGTTATGCCTAGGTCTCGTATAGTGTCTGATGTTGGAATATGTTTATTATCTATCGTATAGTTGAAATATATTGGGTTTTGGTTGACTTATCGACGATCTTGGATATATGGTCATTATATGTGAGTTGTCTATCTAATGTTATGCCTAGGTCTCATATAGTGTCTGATGTTGGAATATGTTTATTATCTATCGTATAGTTGAAATATATTGGGTTTTTGTTTCTCGTAAACGAAATTTGTGTGCATTTAGAAGTATTTACTGAGGACCGAAGCCCATAGACATTCTCCGTTTACCAAAATTCATCGCTTAGGGAATGAGTATGCCTTTGTTGCTGACATTTTCAATGTAAGCTTATACAAATTGAAGATTGAACTGAGATCAGTATTGTTTTCGTAACATTTTCAATTGTGTTTTTTTCTATTTTTTTCATTTTTAATTTCTATTTTATATGTTTCCTATATTTTTTATATTTTTTATCTTTCTCTTGATTTTTATACTTATGTACCTATTTGTATTATTGTTACTTTCTTTGTTTTTTTTTATCTTTTTATAATTTGTATTTGAATAAGAATTCTAATTCTAAATAAGGAACAACTATTTTTATTTTCAATTATATTCATACACATATAGGTATTTATACTTTTTGATTTTTATATTTTTAACTTAAGATGATGTGATGTATCTTTATTCTGTACTTTTTTATGTAAATGGTTTTATTTTACCGTAAATAAATAAATAAATTTAAAAGAAGTTTATTTGTATTGTTTGAATTGTTTTTATGTATGTTCACCAATTACTCTTTACCACGCTGTCTGATTTCGATGATTATTTTTATCAGTAAGAAGGTTTCTTCCATTTAGACTCATTTTGATTTCGTTAAGATCTGATCTATGAGAAAATCATCAAACTTCTTCAATTTTTATTTCAGCCATAGTAATTCTTTACCACAATATACGATGAAAATAAATAATTTTTAAATACAAAGGTAGTGCTTCTGAGGAGGAACTAATGAAAAAAAAAATATCAATCTATTCAATTTGTAAAAGCGTCCTCAATAAAAAACAAATATTTTCCACTTTGCCCCAGTAAAATGATTCTTCTTTCGCAAGAAAGGGATTGTTTATCGGGTGGTTCCATCTAAACTAATCCAAGAGATTTGATATTGGGAATCATGAGAAAACATGAATTCATCTAAAGGTATTATTGTAGGAAAGATAATATTACTGCATACATATATACCATCGCGCCATGTACCTAAGCGTTCGGTTCTCTCTGCCTACCGGGGGTTGGCAGAGATTCATTAATAAATAAATAAATTAATAAATAAACAAGAATATAAGTACGTGAATAAGTAAATAAGTAAAATAATAAATATGTAAATAATTAACAAAATAAATAAATTTATTAAAATTTTATAAATAAATAAATAACAGGTTTGATTTATTAAATGTGTTAAAAAATAATCTAGTAACATAAATATAAGATTGAATCGCACTTTGAATGACATGTTTTCAGAAGTAAATATTTTAAGTATTTCATTAAGTACTGCTGAAATGGTAACGAATGAATATTATGTAGGTACTAGACATACAAGAACAAATAAGAAAAAGCAGATGAGTTTACATTTATTAATTGTACTTACCTCATGAATATGAGAGACAGTTTTAATCATCCACTTAAAATATTATAAAACGCTGTATTTAGACTATGTTTATTCTGCTCGTGTTATTACATGAACATTATTTAATGTGGTAAGTAATATATTTTCTTACATAACAAAGTATTTCCAAATTCACATACCTATTATTTTAATGTCAATGGAAGTGGTTTGCTGGATTTAAGAGAGTAATTATGTTACCTTTCAGTTGTAAAATATTTTGATCTAATTTTATTCGTTTGAAAACCTTGGAATTGTGAGTCCGGATTTGATTTTTAGTAGTGACAGTTATTTTTTTTATTAATATTACACAAAACAAATATAACATATTCATTTATTTATTCTTTATAGAGAGTTATACAGTCAATAGAATTTATAAAAAAACAACAATGCATTGCTTAGTTAGTGGAAAAGTGAAAACTCCATAAATTAATCAATAGGACAACCACAAAAGATAACAAATTAAAAATACATACAAACATGACTATACATACATATAAAAAGCAAAACAAAAGCTGCTCAGACCAAAGCACTAGGTAAGTAAGATTGGAGGAGACAGCTATCCTAAACGCACTGAGGGAACTCGCAGAGATGTCGAGTGTATTAAAGAATGCATTGTATACCACACAGTGCAAGCACGGTGCACAAAAGCATTCTGGGTGTAGTTATTATTACACTTGGGAATATAGAAGGTGTTTGAATATCGGGTTTCTCTGCTCGGACAGTGAAAACAGATTTTTTTAGCAAGTTTGGGGAATCCACAAAATTATTAACTAACTAAAACAAATATACAATATCAAGTAAAGTCCTGCGTTTTGCCAGTTACCAAATTATGAAAATGGACTAATTATGGATATATACTGACTAATAACGCCCCAATTGGCAAAAGCCTGTTCTGGGACTGTTATTTCACACAGTTGAGTATCTTTATTCAGCTGTTATTTTCATATTTACATATGTTATAAGATAAGAGTAAACAAAAGTAAAAAAAAGTAAAAAGATTGATTTTTTTTCTCAGACTCTAGAAAAAGTCTGCTATATATTTGGTAAAGCTGAATTCCAGCTGTCGTTTGATTATTTTGAGGTCTTCCTGGTCAACGATTTCCGTTTGGTATCTCATGCAGAACCACATTTGGCTATTTCTGCCAATCCTATTATGAACATGACGTGATGGCATGTGCGCATAAAAGGAAATTAATCTGTTTCTTTTCTATGACGGCATCAATATTATTTTCGAATCAAGTAATATTATTTTTCCCTTGGCTATTATATAGCCTATAGTCGGTAAAAGAAAGAAATCTATTAAATTTCACCCCAAGCTATTATTTAAGGGGATGGGAATATTCCAATACCATCAGCCAAGTAATTTATTACACCTATATATTTTTTTAGCTACATTAATTCTGCAACGGTTTTTCCGGATCGTGCTAAATTAATTCTTAAAAATCGAATATAATTTTCAATCTGAAATTCACTTTGCAAATGTCGCCCAGATCGTTACACTGCCGGATTATTAACGTTTTGAAAATTTTTCTTTATCCTTCGACGGATTGAAAAAGAAAAACGTAAATGATTTATACTGATCTTTTCATATTCTTCGGAAACGTAATAATTTTACACATTTTATAGATTAAAAAAAAATATATTCTACGTTGTATACCTATCACAAATTGTGTATCTTCTGAGGTGTTTAGTCAGAATATTATGTTTGAGGCAAAAATTATGGAAGAGCATGATTTGGAAGTTGTATTGAGTACCTATAGTTTTTTCATTTCTATTGTGTATGTGATTAACGGGTACGGTACTTTATCGGCCGGTACGGTACTCTATCGGCCGGTACGGTACTCTATCGGCCTAGGCAAAAGAAACATACCGCTTCTAATTCAATATACGAATGCATCCGATTCCGCATTCGGAAATCTCCGTCGACAAGAAGATACATACATATATCACAATAATTAAAAATAAAAAAAATAAAAAATCTGAAATTATCGAATCCACCAATATCCACCTAAGAATAAGGAAAAACCTCATTAAGACATGGACCGTAGGCCTGAGGGAAAAAGAACGCCTGTCTGCATTCGAGATGTGGTGCTACAGACGCATGTTGAAGATCCACTGGTCGGCCTACATCCAAAATTGTGAGGTGCTGAGCAGAGCCGGGGAAACAAGGCAACTCTTCAAAAGAATCGCTCAACGACGATCCAACTGGATTGGCCATAACATGAGGCACCCGGGTCTGCTCATAACCATCGCTGAGGCAATGGTAGAGGGCAGCAACTATAGAGGCCGACCAAGAAAGAGCTACATGGACCAGGTGATCGACGACATGTAGCTACGTGGAGATGAAGAGGCTGACAGAGGACAGGGCGGAGTGGAGAAGAAGAGAGGCAGCCATAGCTGTTGCAAACCAATCCTAGGATTGAAACTGATAAGAAGATCACAATCGGAATATTTGGTCCTTGGTCCTTTTTGCTTTCCCCGTCATGGACACGACCGGAAAAAAATGTACTTTGATTTTGTAATGCTCCTGCTCAGGGGGGCAAGTCTGGTCCAACCGGCGAAATCAAAACCCTCGTGATAACCCATATCATGGATATAGTTATCATATGGAGTTCTATGACATCTAAAGATATTATAGAACTCCTTATAATAATTATATCCATGATATGGGTAATCGTGAGGGTTTTGATTTCACCGGTTGGACCGGACTTGTCCCCCTGGAGGAAAAACGTTGTATGGCTAGTTATTTTACTCTCTCTTATTTGCATTTGAGACATTTAATTATATAAAAAGTACCTAAATATAATAATTTTTAATTCTGTCTGGAAAAATGTTGAACTGTAATTTACAATTGAAATCATTTGTTTACAAAAACATTGCGTATAATATTATTTTATTTAACTTCAGAAATTATTTCATTATACGCGCGGTCAGAAATAACGGAATTCGCCTTTTCTCTATTTTTTGTCCTCTTTTTAGGCCTTTATGTCTTTATATTTCGGTCAAATATTTTTCGAAGGGTTGACTCATGAATAAATTTCTTTTATATAAATATTAACCCTCCCATTCCATATAAAATGAGGTCGTTTGTTTTGTACATATCATTTATAATTGTGGTTATACTTGATATTAAAATAAAAAAAAAGTTATCATTTTCAGAGCAAATGAATATTTAGACCCGAACATAATAATGTTTGATGTTATTAGGCTTAATTTTTAATTATCACAGATAAAAGTAAATTATTTTAGTTTCTTGTGTCTATTTTCGGGTTTATAAAATACGTTTGAATCACAAAGGATACAAAAACCTTGGGGAAGGACCCATATCATTATATTATTAAAAAAAATATTCTTTTGTAGAAAAAAAATATTACATCGAAAATGTAACAGATATAGGTACGTACCTACATACAAAATTCTTGATTCTTTTACACGTGACTTATGGAAAATAATTTTTCTACTGGTTATCAAGCTTTGTTTCATCATGTTTATTACATCAATTAAATTAAAAATAATATTTTTTTAAAGACATTTATAAATACTTTTGCTATCACGTTTTTCTGTACCAAAACTCTTTTTATTTGAATTATTCTAAAGTTTTGTGTTAACGTTTTGTGTTTTTTGTACACAAACAATGATTGGACAATTATATTGTATCATCATTGACTCTGATTGGTTGTTTCGCGCTAGGTTGGGAATTGGATTTAAATGTTAATTTATTTATTTACAGAAGGGTGCTCCGGTCTAGAAAGGCACTAGGTGATAACCTGTCGCCTGTTCCCCAAATCCAACGCGAAATGATGTCGCGTGTGTACTCGACCCTGCCGTGCGTAACTCGGTAATTAGTTGCAAGCTAATTAAAGAGCGTTACACAGCAGAATGAGGTACCCACGCCACACCATAAAACATATATAAATTTATCAGAAGAAATATAAATTAATTAATATTACAGACAGGTATTAAAATAGTTTGAATTTGACTTACGTGTTTATTTGATAGTTTGACTCTAATTATAATTCAAGATTGGTATATACTTCAATAATTGACTATTAAATAATTTAAATAAAATAGATCGATGAATGCGCGGAATCGAAATGTGAGTCGAGCAGAGTGACGATCTACCGCCGGCCTTGGTTAAACTGAACGACGGGAACGTGATGTGCAGGATCTTAAATAGCCGGCTGACGTCCCCCTACTCCTTGAAGTGGGTGGTCAACTCGGCTGGTTGCACCCGCTACAGTTGGAAGGAATTTCCGTTTAACAAAAAACCAATCAGTGTACGTATTATATGTACAGGAAGTTACAAACAATAAAAAAAATCTTATTATTTATTATTTTAGTAGTGAAAGAAAACATAATAAGTTATTTAAAAAAAATCATATTAAATGCATGAAATGTTCTGTGAATGTCTGAGGCATTTGCTAAAAATCAACTGCAGTACAGCTGAACATATCGCTTTTTTTTGTTTTAAAATAGTGGATTATCAACATTTTGTAATACGCATTGTACATATTCTACTTACAACAAATCAATACTTGTTATTTTTCTATTCATGGGAGCATTTTATTGATTAGACGTAGGTATATGAAGATAAGAAATGAAGCTTTGTGTATGGGAAAGGATAAATTTTCGTATATTTTACATAAAATGGACTGCACTCATCAACTCTGCAATCTTCTTCTTCTTCTTCTTCTTCTTCTTCACCCCTCTGTCCTCCACTGCTGGATATAGGCCTCTTCCATAGCCTTCCATTTCTTTCTTTCGGTTGATGCTTGCAGTCAATTTTTACCGCGGCTATGTCGTCAAACCATCTATTTTGAGGTCTTCGGACGCGTCTCTTGTTTTCCCAAGGTCTCCATCTTAATTTTTTAGGGATTCATCTTGTGGGGTCTTGTCTAGCAATAGGGCCCGCCCATTGCCACTTCAATCTTGCAACGCGATCCATGAAACTCTGTTCCGCTACTCTGGTTCTCTTCCTAATTTCCTCATTTCTTATTCTATCTCTTTGGCTCATACAAAGCATGGATCTTTCCATGGATCGCTGTTTGTTTTTGAGCTTTTCTACATTTCTTTTTGTTAGGACCATGGTCTCCAATTCATACTCTGCAATAGTTAAGCTTATTTTTATTAAGACGATTACCATTGATTTCCCATTTACAGAAATCTAGATCACTCATGCATATTATATCTACAGTCGATGGTGATTCATGAGTGTGAATCATCTATAAATACTCTTTATTTCTTAAATTTGTTCCGTGGTGTAGATGATGACAATTCTAAAGCGCTTCCATAAACAAGGATAAAACAAAGGTACTTACTGTAGGCAGGCATGAATACCAAATTGCGGAAGAATGCAAAAAAATTGTCTATCTAGGAAGCAGGATAATATGGGATGGACGTTCAAAGAGAGAAATAGACAGTCGTATCCACCGTGCAAAACTCGCCGTCAGCAAAAAATCCAAGATCTTCTAATCCATTTATACCTTGAAATTCGAAAAGATCTAGTAAAGACATATTTTATTTATTTATTTAAGGTATAATAATTTTCATAACTCAAAACTAGTTAACAACTTAAAAACTATATTGTAGTACCAATAACTAAGAAAGGTCTTACAAAATAATAAAATAACGAAAATTACCGTACATGTGTACAAAAATATAAAATAAAAACTAAATAAATATACAAATAAAAAAAACATTGATTAATCAAATAAATAGATGCATACTAGCTACGATGTTTAGGAGAGGATATTGGATAGGAATGGGAAAGTTAGGTTAGGAAAATCAATCATTGAGAAAGCCTCAACATATGTGTGGAGTATTCTCCTATATGATTGTGAGATATGGTGCAAAGGTTAAAGAGATTGCAAACGATTGGAAATGTGGACCTATCGACAAATATTCGGCGTGTCTTGGAGGGACCATATTACAATTGATGAGGTTATCAGCAAAATTGAAGAAACCTGGCACCTTTTGAACGCTACGATACGAGGATCTCCTACATATAATCTTGGAGGGAATGGTTGAGAGGGAACAACTGGAAGAGGGCGTCTCCATTAGGAGTGTATAAAGTAGGTGTGCGAGGACATCAAGTGTACCTCCTACACAGAGCTGAAGAGAGTCGCTGAAGATCGAGCGGAGTGGAGGAAGAGATGAATCGCTTTGCTGTTAACCATTCTTCGAGATTGAAAACATCATTTGACTCCCGACAGGGAAAAAATCCATTGTTTGCGCATATGCAATTAAAAAAATATTCGATTAACATACACATTGGTACAAGTAGGTAAACAAGCCAAAAATTAAATAATATTTCTGGCGTAGTTCAGGGGTGAAATCTGTGCGAGACACTATTACCTCACTTAAAAGGACTGTTGCTTACATTGTTTACAAATAATTTCTCAATAGATGTCGTTACCAAAAAAAAAGGTTTCTTCGTTACTCAGTTGGCAATAGTATAATTCCTTATTTCCAGGTGAATTGTAAGACATCATTCAAACATATAGAACTTTCAAAAATTACATTGATAAGGGAACTCAATAAGAAGGCATAATTGGTGAACGTTGCGCAAGCGCATGAAGTGATCACATAAACCAGCCGATGACAGGTCGTAAGCCCTATAGGTGCCTTGAGTTCCTGGTTTTACTATACATAATATCCCAACTTCGTCTCTATTGAGATGTTTAAAAAAACTAAAATTTCAAAATTCGTGCTATATATTTTAACAGACCTTTAACAGAAAAGTCAAAGTTTTTGTCAAATCATTCGTTGTGAAAATGAATATAATGATAAAAAATGAATAATACCACACTCGTGAATTAAATAAATACCAACATCAGGGGTGCAAGACCAAGACCAAGAGTATCACGGTCTTCGTTCTAGTCTTAAATTTGGTTAGAGCACTTAATTAGTAATGCAGTGAATTCATATTTGACTTTAGTACCCTTGTTCCTTCTTAATGTATTCTTGATGTTAAGTGAAAGTTAAGTATCACGAGCTGTCATTCATAACTATAATATGTGAAACGAACGAATGTGTGTACGCGTCGCTTTTTATATTTACACAGAACTGAACCCCACCTCGATATGCCACATCAAACTTTGCGAATAAATTCACCTGTCGAATGTCATATGTATTTTGCTCCAATCAGAGACGGTTACGAACGGCGAACGGAGGTTTTCTCGACGTTATGCGCGGAAGTTTACGCGGGCTTAGTGTCCGCGAAAAACAGAATACGATCTGCTATAAGAAACGCATGAAGCGTATAAACTTGTGTATATTGCTGCGATAAAAGAACCTGAATAAGCCTGCAGGATTAATTGATCCCGTTCGCCTTAAAACGATGAGCATTTACATAAAAAGTTTACAACAAAAAGCTGTACATTAAGTGAACATTTATTATTGTAAGATTTTATTGTTATTTTCTATTTGTGAATTTTTATTTTCTTAATTAAAGTCTTTTACGTTTGAACGTAATTTTTTTATACTTTAACAGGAAGTCATTTGTGAAAGGAACCATATCACCATTCATGCGTTTAATCTCGTCGCCATGACATTAATCTCTACGTATTTTTGAAATGTGTAAGGGTGCGAATCACCCATTATAAAAACTAATAACTGAGGTCAGATATTTACGACGGGGTTGTTTTTTATGTCCGTAAAATGATTGGATATATGTTTAGAGTCGCATTACTTTTTTATAACTCGTCTGCCCAAGAGGGATGTAGTATACCTATTGGATATGATTCAAACACTTTCCCTGAAGCATACCAACAATCTGATCCATAAAAGAAACGTTTGAAAAATATAAATTGAAACAAAATATTTGTAATCAAGATGCATGAATGATAATCATAATTACTTACTAGTTGCATGTAACACATGATATCCAACTGTTGATAGCGATAGTATGTATAGTTGAAGAATAAGTACCACACTTAAATCCAAATTATTGAATATTTTAAGATATTTTGTTTTCTATACAACACATGTAGGTATGTCAAGATAGGATAGTATGGAGGTCAGTCCTTTTTTCCTACCCAGAATATGAAAACAGCATGATGGTATGTATGTATGTATGTTTGGAGATTAAGTATCAAACTATTAAGTCTTCTTACAATTTGTGTATAGGCGACTGCCATACAAATTGTATGAAGCGATGTCGTCACTAAATTCAATTTTTATAAAGAATGTTAAAAAAAAATTTGAAATGTTAATATTTTTATAGAAAATTAAATTATCTAGTTGGGGTGTTCCGGCTTTTTTCGATATTTAAAAAAAATGGAAATATAGGCAGTTAAACTCATAAATTTTTCATAAAAAAAATATTTTTCTTAATAAAAAATGTTTGAGAAACCCTGGAATTTAAAAAAAAAATTAATTTGAGATTTTGTATTTGTCTATGTTTACACCAATTTTCAGCGTTATAGCTTTTATGGTTTCTGAGATATATGGAAAAATAAACCAAAATTTAAAAGTTGATTACTCCTGACTAAAACAATAATTCACAATTCTGAGTATAAAAGTTTTGTAGGACTATAACTGTTTATATAATCGGAAAATTTGGGCTCTGCAAATTGAGCGGATCAAAAGTTATACGGGGGGGGGGGACATGCAGACACACACACAGACAATTTATAAAAATTGAATTTAGTGACGACATTGCTTCATACAATTTGTATGGCAGTAGCCTACACACAATATCTAAGAAGACTTAATAGTTTGATACTAATCTCCAAACATAGATACATACCATCATGCTGTTTTCATATTATGGGTAGGATCAAAGGACTGACCTCCATACTATCCTCTCTTGACATACATACCTAGGTACATGTGTTGTATAGAAAACCAAATATCTTAAAATATTAAATAATTTGTATTTATGGATTTATAGTTTGGTACTTATTCTTCAACTATACGTACTATCGCTATCGACAGTTGGATCTCATGTGTTACATGCAACTAGTTTAAGATAACTTTGTATAAAATATTCTTTTAACGCCGATATTGAAATTCATTTATAGCTGAATGTTAAACTTACATAATGTTATGTTTGGTATAACAATCACAGGCTAAGTACATTATACCCGTCTTTTGATAGGATTGTTTTAGTTTCCGCGAGTTTCTATGTGTATACAAGGATTCCTGGGGAAACTTTCCTATCACAAGAGATAGTTTATCAAGCTATCATAATACGTAACTAATTGAAACGTTGCTGAACTGCCATAGATGTTCTATGATAGAGAAATGAAAGGATAATAGAAGTACGCTATTGACGAGAATACCGAATTTTCAATTTTCCTGTCACTTTCCTATCCCGCTATCCTTAACCATATTCTAATAATTATTTCTTTATTTTTTTTTCTCTTCTGTGTGTTAAATATTATAACAGTGGATATACATAATTGGATGGCAGGCCTAGCTATAGATTGTACCACTTAGCATATATATTTTAATGAATGTAACCTGTACATCTGTGTATACCCCCAATAAAATAAAATAAATAAATAATGTTATAAATATGAAATGAGTGGATTATGGCCCACCATTATACTTTTCATTACCAAGTCTTATTAAAATTTAGTATGGTATTCAAATAAAAATTTACTATTGACAATTTTCAGCATTTTCATGAATGAGTTAATTAAATTATTTTCGATTTAAATATTTTATTGTGAATACTTGAAAATTATTCATTGCCATTTTATGTAAGTGATGTGCATTTTTAGCTATTTCAAAATAAAAAAAAACAAATTTTAAGTATGCGTCACTTTGAAATATTTTACAGTTATAAAATGAAATTTCATACACGATTTATTTTTTTATAAATATTATTTTTTTTACTCGCATTATAATACTTCTTATAATGTATCATAATACTTTCCCATAAAGCATAGAGTACCTACTTGTGCGATTACAAGTACCTACTCTATGCTAAAATTCTATTACATAAAAACATAACAAACAAAATACATTAAATCAATAATATTCAATATAACAAATAAGGTTTGATCCCCAGAAGAGGAGAAATTAGAAATTAAATTCATTTTTCACGCAAATATTGCTTCTCTGGGCTGGAAACACTGGTTAGTTGGAAGAAATTGCCATACGGCAATAAACTCGCAACTTGCGCAGGGTGCAAGTAAGTGTTTATTATTATGATTATAATTTTCGAATGATCATAAAAAAGTATCAAAATAACAAATTGAATTACATTTACCATTTTTCTATTGTTTAAATATAAAGTGGTTTTTCTTGTTTTATTACCTAGCATATATTTGTTGAAAGTTCATTGAAAACGTGTTCTGCCATGAATTTTCATCTGCTTTTAGGGTGCTTAAAAGTTTGTGTCACTTATTGATTTTCCGCATACCTATCACAAGCTGTCTTGCAAATCCACGCCTATAACACAGTGGAAAATGTGTCACATCATTGGCTCAAGAGTCAAATATTTTACTAACTGAACAATTAAGGCTGTCAATGTTTTTTCACAAGATATATTTTACTACCCATATACCTATGTGATTCTTGTGACGAAAGTACATAGAAAAGGCTGAGTGGAACTTTATCAAACAGTTTGTCATTTATTTGTTTTCATAAATTTGAATACCTACCTATAAAATATGCGAAGTATTCGCAAGTTACATTGGAACGAAAAAAATCGTAACAACTGCTCGATTTGTAAGTTAATGTTTTTTTTTCCGCATAAAACAAAGCCGATTTCGAACTCAACTTTTCCATAAAATAATTTATGAAGTTCTCATAATGAAACACGCTCTCTTTCATCTTGACAAAATTCTAAAGCTTTTGTTTGTTTTTTTTTCTTCATAATATGCTTACTACAAAGCACATCAGCAGTGTTGCGTATTGAGGCAAAAGGTCTTGTGGAAAAGTTTTCTTTGATACTTGAAGAAGATTATATTCTTTTTATTCTCATTGGGACAAATATTTTCTGTTAAAGTATTTAATAAAGATGAAGAGGGAGTAGCAACTTTTAAATTTATACTGTCCTCAGAAAAGATTGACTTAACTTACTCATATATGACTGTTACCTTTGATGTCGTATTGGAATTGTATCTTTCAGCAAAATCACAGATTTGATAAATATATTATTAGAAGTATATAATATCTTTTTCTGCAACTTAATAAGCCACGAAAATAGATTAATGAAATGATGATATTGAACTCTTGAAAGCTAATTATTTTTGCTATAAATAAATAAAATTAAAAATATAACAAAAAATATTAAGGGTTTACAAGCCATAATGAATGCACCCACGTGAGGTCAAGTTTAAACAAAATATATCATAAATATGAAAAATAGATTTGATCTTTATTACATATATTAAATGTAGGTACTATGCAAATATGACAGAAAGCAATTGAATGAAAAGTCTGTGTGAATACACATACATACATGCATACTTACCATCACGCCTTGTCTTTCACGGGGTAGGCAAATAAATCTGAAATCCAAGAGTATGAAAATAAGCATGAAGTATTACCATGTATAGGCAAATCAGGTCATCTGTTACATGCAACTAATATTTCATAAGTATATATCATTTGAAATGTCCATAATAAGTTCGGCCTTGTTGAATAATGTAGAACAATACATCATACATAGTAGGTTTGATGGTGGAATTGTGCGGTTAATGTTTTGCTCGATGATCCAACAACTTTTTGACAGTTTTAGTTTAATGTGGTTACGTACATATTTCATCATAGCATGTTTACATTGAGCTAGTCTTATTACAGTAATGTCGAGTTCCGGCCGCTGTTTCTCTCTCCATTTATTAGGTGGTCTATCTCGTGATCAATTGCCAAAATTAATTTGTTGGGAGACGATTTTGGATTAACTGTTGTATCCATTTTCATGAAACAGATCCAGAGTTTCTGAAAAAAAATATTAGGTAAAACATTCTTTGTATGACAAATGTACGTGTTTAACTGCTTATACTTAAATTTTTTTAAAAATAACGGGAAACGCCGAAACACCCCAACAATTTAATTTTCTTTAAAAAATACGCATATTATAGTTGTATATCTCCATTTTTTGAAAATGTCGGAATCTATATTATCTACGGGGACTCCATAGTTAGATACTAAATCTCCATATACACCATCAAGCATATTCTTGGTAGGGAAAATGGACTGACCTCCTTACTATCATATACTGATATACTTACCTACATACATATTTTGTACACAAAACAATATATCTTAAATATTCATAAATTTGGATTTAAGAATTTATAGTTTAGTACGTACCTATTCTTCAACTATAGATAGGTCTCATGTGTTGCATGTAACTAGTATATATATAAACAAAAACTCACTTATTTACTCGACCAATGTACACCACACTTAAATACTAACTGTTCAGATCTATCGTAGGCCACGTATAACTCTGCAATGACGTCAAAGGACTAAGAAGAATAACTTAACGTCGGATATAACCACCAACGCCAACGCTTTTGTACCTACTCCCCAACTTCATATTTCTTGTTCAAGATATATGTACGATTCTATTTAATCCGTTTGTATTTTTATGTTTTAAATTATCACTTTTCATTGTCCACCTTCATGAACTTGCATGATATTTTAATTGGTTTAGTAGTTTTTAATTAAGCGTTTCTTTTGTGGTATAATTTCTGCACCGTATTTTTTTATCTTTTCTCTAGATGAACTTTTGTTAATAATTTAATATTTCTATAATATGTAGTTACGAACAAGCCAGAGCCCATTCCGTAATATTTGGTGGCCCGCGATGTGGATCTGATTAGAAACCTCTTCCTCTTATCCTCTGCCGCCGTTCTCTTTATATCGTCCTCCCATATTAGTCTTGGTCTTCCAAACTTTCTCCTACCCTCTGGGTGTCCGACCATGATTTTTGGGTCCTGTGGCCCTTCCAGTGTCCTACCAAGTCACCCCGACGTTGAATATCACTATAGAGTACATCTCTCTGTCTTCGGCTGCTCAAACCATCTCTTCCATCGTCCTATTCCCAGTCCACTCTCAAACCGCTCATGTCGAGACCCCGTTTTTTACTTTGATGATCAGATGCAGTAGTTTATGTTCCCCTTCCTTAGCAAACTACGAGATTAATTTGTTCAAGTGGAAATGTGGCACAAAATTCCATTTGGCCGATCGACGAAGATTATTATATGTCTCAATTTTATATAAGTTAGTCAACGGAGAGATAGACTGGATCGGAATCAATTTTCACGTTTCGAATACATGGACAAGACAAGTTGTGCTGTTTTTTGAGGTAGCATGAATGAATGAATGAATGAATGAATGAATGAATGAATGAATGAATGAATGAATGAATGAATGAATGCATGAATGAATGAATGAATGAATGAATGAATGAATGAATGAATGAATGAATGAATGAATGAATGAATGAATGAATGAATGAATGAATGAATGAATGAATGAATGAATGAATGAATGAATGAACTAATGAATGAATGAATGAATGGATAGTATATTTCCAACATTAACAAAAATATAATTTTATTTTTTTAGTTTCTACATTATTACAATTTTACAATAATTATTACTATTATTTTTCCACACATTGAAAATTTTACTGCCTCGCTAGACATAGTCTGTTCTGAGGCAGTACTAGTTTTGAATTGCTATGGCTACTCTGCGATCATATGATTTGTTTTCTTTTCTTATTTCTTTACATACTCCATTCACTTAGAACATTGACAACAAGTATAAAAAACTCTAAAGCCTCAATCTCAAAAAATCTAAGAGTACCGAGGCAGATCCTTCTCTTCCAATCTGTATATCGATATCTGCCGACTTTGCAGATGATCTATTGCCACGTTTGTTTTTTTCTTACTCATCTTTTTTTTTGTTATTTTATTGAAGTTTAATCAATTGGTACATTTGTTTCTTAGTGTGAACTATTTTGAACTGTTTGTACGGTGTATGCCTTATATTGTATAAATAAATAATAAAAAAATAGCTGGTGCGTATGAATAATCCAGTTAAATAAAAAAAAGGATTGTACCATTACTTACCTATATACGTTTGTATGTATTCATTGGCATACGTATCTCATAATAACTAATTCAAGGTACAAATTTGGAGATAAGAAGACTTATGTCACCTTTTAATTAGGTACATGGTTTATGTTAATGACAGGTTTAGACTAAAAGTTCACTGAAATTCAAAGAACACCATAAACCTAATTACCTTTGTAATGACACTTAGAACATCCTGTAAATAATTTGAGCTTTGTGAATACATTAAAACGTACGTTGTACCTCTAGGTACGACTGTTACGGAATGTTTGACTTACATCACCCAAAGGGTGAATAAAAGACAACGAATTATACGTTTGAAGAAATTTTCGTTTTAATCATATTTGGGTTTAAAATTTATTTTTCATCTATTATAACATTTTTTCCTTCACAATCATATAATAGTGACTCAATTACAAAGGATTGCAATATTTATTTATTTTATTTATTTATTTTTAGATTTGGTACATGGTTAATATACATTACAAATTTACATAATATCAAAATAATGAAACCATGCACACAAAAATCCCACAAGGCAAAGCCTGTCTGTGGGTATACCTATTAAAATATAGACAAAATTAATTTGTTAATAACATCAGATAACGATGTAAAATGAAAATATAGCAAAGTTGAAGACATATAAGTACAAAAAATATAAAGAAGACAAAGAAAATAACTTATAGATATAAAAACACAAATACACATAAATCAATAGGTAGGTAAATACAAAAAAAGCAGACCGACAGCGAGCGGTCCTACCAAATATTATAACTGCAGTCGACAACAACAATATTATTAGGTATTTGTTGAAAAATTTGTTTAAACTTTTGGGAAACTTAATCGTGCTATGTAAATCTTGTAAATATTAAGATGCGTGGTGGCTGGTTGGTTCGAATCCTGTCACAACCGTTTTTGTTCACCTGTATCACAAGTGATTTTTCCGAAAAAAAAAATTAATTTATTCGCACCACGTACAAAAATGGGTTCAAATTTTAGCCACAAATATTAACGGCTTTTTTATTTACGTGACATATATTTATTAAAAACTAGTCATTTGAATATTTTTCATAGTGTCATTGTTTCAATTTATCCTAGTTGAAATTAGCGTACTTTTGCGGTGGCTGAGTGTTGTCCTTGTTGCAACATATTATTATATTACAATCAGAATACAGATTTTTTTCGTATTTAAATCCTGATTGTTATTAATTTTGTGCATTCTTGATTTGATCTGAGATTCGTGTTCTAAATTCACCGCTAAATCACCAAAAGAATATACATTATGCACACTGTCACATCCACGCTCTGTCCGTGTGTATTCCCAATAGATACTTTTTCAATGTCCTGATTGGTGCAATTGATACATAAAAATTATAAGATACACTACATGTAGGTATATGCATATCATGATGTCTCAAATCATCCTTATGATATGTGTGATAATTTTCATTTATATAGATTAGTTACTTGTTAAAATGTACCTAAATACAACCTTTATGTCTCTTTCTCCTGGGAAATATTATGTACACTGTTAGTCTTAGAACAGGTAGGTACCTAAACCTATTTCAGAAGCAGGTATCCATTTATATTGATAAATAAATAAAATATGTAGATCGACGTGTACTTAATATTAATTTGATTCTTAACTTTCTGAAGGCGAAGGCTTTTCAAAATATAATATATTATGAATAGTATACCATAGTAAAGTTATTAATTGTTTAAAATTGTCTAACCTTGTCAAGTTCCTTTGTGTAACTTAAAATCCCACATTTCAGACATATTGATTTTACGTACAGAGCTATGGTAAGTTTCAATAATATTTTAATGCTTCAACACTTAGTTTTACGTTAAATCCTTTTGGTCAGCTTGAAGCCTGTCTTTTTTTATTTTTAGTTGAATATTGCTTGAAGCTCAACTATAATACGTCGTATTAAGGCAAATTAATATACATATGTAAGTATAATTTAATATTACATAACTATTTGAGAGATTATGGTAAATTTTATGCGAATGTAGGTATTCGAGTCCATCTTTGTTCCTTCCTAGTGTAAGCTGTGAATGTAAAACCTTGAGATGGTTAAATAATTGATTGAAGGATAATGGATCCTTCTCCAAAACTTTATTATATCTTACCTATTGTTATGAATTCAATGTAATAAACAAAATGTTTGTGTAATCTCGGTGCCTCAACTCCATTTACATAGTGTACATAGGTATTTTCATTTATTATAAATCAAAACAAATACAATAAAAAAATGTGTTTTTTTTTAGTTTTCATTAACAGTATGTAAGCAAAAATATTGGTAGGTACTTATTTTTTTGTTTATGATATAAACAATTATATTGCACACTAGTAGCATTATTGTTTTCAATACAATGAATTGTTTTTTACTACTTTCTACAGTCTATATACATTTAAGTGCAAACAATATTTTTTTTTACAATATACAATCATAATCAAAAGTAGTTATCCAGTAACTCAAAATTTATCAATGATTATTTATTATTTGCATATTAAAAGTTTTTTTAATTATGTACATTATTTATGTAGATTATTCATTTACATTATTTATGAGATGTAAGGGTCGACCGAGAAAGAGCTGGCATGATCATATGAAGGAGATTTTGAAAGAGGGGAATATAGGAAGTCAGAATAATAGGAGAGCATGTATGACGCGATGTATGAATGTAAATGAGGCAAAACAGGTATGCCAAGATAGAAGAGTCTGGCGTTCGGTTCTCTCTGCCTACCCCAAATAGGGAAACGGCTTGACGGTATGTATGTATGTAATATTTATCTATAATATCCATGTTGGTTATTAAGGTAGATCCTTATTCATGTAGATTTATTAAGGGGGCATATAAACCTAAACACCCAAATTTCAAATCAAATGCCTCAAATATGTCAAACAGTATGTTTCTAGAAAAAATACCATAAGTTTTTTTTATCATTTCTGTACTGAATGTTCGTCATACAATTTTAAAATTCAGTCTTATTTCTCTTCAATAAATATTAAAAATATCCTTTTTAACAGCATTTTTTTAATTACTCCATAACTATGTGTCGTAGAAACATACATAAATCTTTGATGTGCTTAAAAAGTGCATAAAATCAAAGTGAATAACCGATAAAGTTTTTTAATTTCAAGTAAGGTTTGTTCTTAAAATGCAAAAAATCAACAAATTTTGTGTTTCCGATAATTTAAATCACGTATAAACCTTTTTTAATGCACGCGATAGTTACTCTTACTAACACGTACCTTCATAGTGCATTAGGCGGTTTTAATGTATCATGTTTTCAGTCACTAGATTTAGCGCTATATGTCCTCTTAATTGAAACGATATTAAGCCGAAACGGTCGTCATATTTATCAAAAGTGTTCGTTTTTTTCAAAATTAAATCACATTTTTAATAATGATGATAAACATCAAAACATAAAGGACTTTAAATTTACTTTATTAAAACATTTTCAAAAACATACCCCCAAATAATTGTGTAGTTAGTTGTTTTCATTTATATATATTTTTACATTTTTAAATATTTTTGTACATTTGATTTTTATTTTATTTCATTGAATAATATTATAATCACATCTGGCAGCATTGGCAAGTATGTAGGTAGTTATTCACACCGTTCGTTTTTATAATATTCAGTCGGTAATATTCTTGTGTTCGTGCTATGTAGCATTTTTTATTTGAGTTTTTTTTATTTATTTATTCTTTGGTTTTTAATGTATGTACTTTCGTGTTTAATTAACCTTTCTTATATGTTTTCATTTTTTTTATATATCCTCTGCTACCGTTGATATGTCTAGATGTTATGAATGTTTATAAATTGTATTTCTTTGGTTAAATTTATGCTGTGCCATGTAATATTTTTGTTTGTAAAGGGCTTTGAGTCGTGAATCAATAAATAAATATACTTATTGTATTTTTCCCTGTTGGGAGTCGATGATATTTTTGGACTAATTTAGTTTAAATATTTATTTATTTATTTAGGTTAAATTTGGACAAAAAACAGCGTTAAGACATCGTACAATACAATAGTAACATCAAGTATTAAGGCCTATTACATTTTGTCGTTATGATTAATATAAAATAATACAAGTTTGCAAAAAATTAAAAAAAATATGATCATAGGTTGGTATGTAGGTAAGAGCAACATTTCAAGTTAACAATGATTTAAAACATAATATTCAACTAAAAGGAAAAAAAGAAAAAAGAGAATTAATGCCGTCAAGGTTTCCTATAATAAGCGGTTATTGATCTTCTTTTGTATAGAGTATTTGAATGTTGTGGAGCTGAGGTGGAAGATGTCAAACTCTTGAAATCTGTTATTGTATGTATCGCACATATTTATTTATTCATTATTATTTTTTATACCTTGAACTTTTTGTCTGATAACATCATTTGTTCGTGTCAAAATCATTCTAGCACACGGAATTATCAGAATTGGCGTTAACGTAATTTTAAATTGTGTCCAAATTTACATATTTCGACGTAAGTAAGTACCTACTCTTAGTTTGTCGTATGTAACAATTGAATTTCCATCAGATGTCGTAAAGCCGAAGTAATTTATAGCTTGTAAGTTTGTATAAGCGCTCCTTATCTCATTTTCCTTTCCGCCAACATCATTATAATATATGCGACACAGTACTGGAATAATTCACTACTAAAAAGTTTGAAAACAAACTCATATTCACAAGAATATTCATATTATGGGGGGGACTGCTGCCAACGTACCTATTTTCAATTTGATATACCATCATTATTTCTTATCAAATCGTTTTGAAAAACTAATTTAGATAGTTTGGATATTAATAAACAAAAATATACCTTAACTTTTTGATAATGTTCTGTATAAATTCTTGTAGAAAAATAATGGCATACCCCGATTTTCAACGTTTATCATATATTTTTAATAAACTAAAAGGCGTAGAGTAATATATTTTTTTTTAATTAAAGAAAACAAAAATATCTAGAAAAATATGATGTGACGTTGCATTAATGCTTCAGGTTTAGTAAATAAACCTAAAAAACATTTATTTTCCATTCAGCGCCATTGCGAAATAATTTTTTTTTTATTTATTTACTTACCTGATGCGTTAATGCAACGTCATATCATATTTTTCCAGGTATTTTGTTCTTCTTTAATTTATAAAAAAAAATATTGCTCTATATCTTATATTTTTTTTAGAAATTTAAGATAAATGTCTAAAATCGGGGTATGCGGGGTATCAGATCTTGACCAAATTCAAATTAGACAAGAATGATTATTTTTACTGAAAAACTTTTCAATATCTCAATAGAGACGAAGTTGGAATATAATAGAAGAACGGAACTCAAGGCACCTACAGGGCTTACGACCAGTCATCGGCTGGTTTACGTGATCACTTTATGAAAATAAGTCATTATTACTATTGCCATCTATGATGTAAAGAAGAAACCCTGATGTAACGTCATCGATTGAGAGATTGGTTTATTTGAAAACAATGAAAGCAGCAGTAGGTACTTATAAATGAGGTGACGGTATTCTCGCACAAATGTCACCCCTGAACTGCGCCATAAATATTATTTCATTTTAGACTTGTTTACTTATTGGTACCATTGTGTATATAAATCGAATATTTTTGCGTATACCTATGCAATTAAAAAAAATATTCGATTTAAGGAATTATCCCTGAACTTACATAATATTTTTACTCCTCACTAACTCAAAGGGGGAGTTATAATTTCGATTTTTTTAAGGCTATTATAGATTATCAACTAGCATCATGCTGAGATTGAATTCTGAAAGTTTCATCACAATGTATCTGTGTGTGTGTGCTTTGTGCTCTGTGCTACATATGTGCTGTGTGCTATCTACGGCGTGTTTATTTTACATTATCAATTATAGACTAAAGTAGGTACCTACTCATTCAATTTGTATATCTAATACTCACATAGACCCCATTAGATTTTGGAGGATTTCTGAATAGTGTTTCTCAATTTTTTTAAACGTCAAAATTTTAACGTGACCCCAAGCTTAGAATACTTAAAATTTATTTTTTTTTATTTTCGAATTGGTAATAGGACACATTACTAAAAATTATCAAGATTTCATAAGAAAATTTTGTTAAGTAAAATAATTGAACAAACACATTTCATAAAAAGGATGAAAATTTTCCATACATAATTTGAATATTTTATGGAATAACTTGTTAGTGAAGAGTATAGCGTTGGCCACAACCCACTCGTTTTACATCAAATTGTTAATCTCCTTTGTTTTTTGACGTCGGTTGAATATGATCAACTTGAAATGATTCAGGTATAAGTGAGCTATGAAAACTTTGAAATATCTGATGTTATATATTTGATACTAAGCAAAGGTATGACTTCATTGTTTATATGTATGTTTCGAAATATTACAGCACCAGAATTTTCGGCTATGAAATGTGGACGGTGAATATTCTAGTAGGTACCTACTTCCTACACAACCTTCATATATTTTCGCTAAAATATATTGTGTAAGTCGAAAACAACGACGGGCGTTTGAAGACTAATGATTTCAATTTCAGAGTTTAAAAAATGTCCCGACATAAAATATGAGTGTTTTTTTGTTACCTAAAATAATATTTGCCCATTCGAAAAAACACTTAAGTTCTAATTATTCCCTTATTTAGGAGATTACTAGTACTTTTCGGGCGTTCTGGATGCTTCTTCAAGCTGGAAACACAAGTCAGTTGCTAGAAATTGCCTTTTATTTAATTTTCTTGGGGTCACTCTGAAATATTTAAAATTTTAAAAATTGAGAAGCACCATTCATATATCGTTCAAAATCTAATGGGGTCTTAGCGAGTATTAGATAAACATACTTGCAAAATTTGAAAATAATCGATTGAATAGGTACTTTAGTCTATAATCGATAAAGTTAAATAAATACGCCGTACATAGTACACAGCACACAGCACATAGTACACAGACACACAAATACATTGTGATGAAACTTTCAGAATACAATCTCAGCATGATACTAGTTGATAATCTGCAATAAAAAAATACACTTAAAAATGCGAAATCACAACTCCCCGCTATATAGGAGTATAAAAACAAGAAATATTAAATAATATATCCAATGATTATATCCTATACGTATACTAAACATAACTTAAAGAAAATAAAAAAATAACAGTGGGTATAAAGGCAACAGCATCATTTGAAGCAATAAAACATGTTCGCTCGTATAACTTATTTTTCTTATTCTTGCTATCGTGCTATGTAAGGGTCACCATCCTCAGCTATCACCTAAGCGTCTAAGTTAAAAGCCTCTCTGTCATGTGATTTTTAAAAGATATCGGATATCCCGCACTTCAGGTAGATTTTCTGTAAGAGATGTTACTGCAATAGATGTGACTTTCTAATCCAAACTTTATACCTCAGTATAAAGAGATTAAAATCAACAGTCTACCTAGAAATATGTTCTCTTCAACTGAATTGTGTCCGCCCCTTTTTCAACCTACCACTCTCCTCCTTCCTCTAACAACGTCTCAATGCATGCTTCTGTAGCAAATTAGCTCTCGTACGACCTGATGAAGAAGCGGTTTCTTCTAAATCGTTGTCCGTGCCATTGTTTTAGAGTGTCCCGTAAAGCCATGTAGGCAATCGAAAATAGGTAGGTACCGACCGCCATGGCTCAATTCGCCATGGCGTCCTGGGTTTGAACCCCAGCAGAGGAGAAAAAATATATAAAAATAAATAAAAAAAATTAAAATTACAAAATTGATTTTTAATTAATTTTGATTATTAAAATACAACAGGCATAATAACATCTCACATTGGTTAGCTATTATGAATGTTGCCTTGGTTAGCTATTATGAAGGTGTGACGAAGCTGGTGTGCGGGGATACACAAATGTGTTTCCATTTAATAGGTAATGCATACTCGCACACATCATGTTACATGTTGGTTATATTGTGGCATATAGTTTATAGGATAATAAATAATTTTAAATTATGGTTTTATACATGTAATACAAGTAGGTACCTAAATGTATAGGATGAAAATTTTTCATTTACTATTATTAAATTAACGAGTTATACAAATTTATTTTCTTTTTTAAAAAAATAAAGGAATTGTCTTTGGAGGAGGCAAAAAAAGTTATTTGATACAGCGAAAAATTGGATTACTCCAAAAATGGGTTTTATTGTTCATTTTTAAAATACTTTAAACCGTATTTCACTTTCCTAGACTCGCGAACAAGATGTGGAAGAAATTTGTTATTTTTCATTTTGTTCATTTTTGTATTATCTCTTCGGGATCGTTTTTCATTTAACTATAGTACCTACATAACGAGGCGGAACTTTGAGAGATTCAGAAGAATTTCCATCCCTTTGTAGGTAAGAAAATTCGATTTAGTATACACAAAAAAAAAGAAAAATTCAATCAGCTAGCATTAGCATAAAAACCCTATTTACTGTCACATAATGCGATGGCGACAATATTGAACACATTTTATTGTGAAGTGTTCGGAAAATCATTTCGTCTAACAGAGGACTTGTGTTTTGTATTTTTAACGTTCTATAATTGGTTTTCATCAGAGAAAAAAAATATCCCTTCATGTAAGGTAGTTCGGTTAGTCATCTCATCATATTCCAACAGGGCGAGGCCATACGACAAATTATACAGGCCATAGCACGGGACCGGTGACAATAAAGTGTGTTGGTTGGGAAATAATTACTATAATTTTTACAGTCAATTTCACACTTAAGTAGCGATTTATATATTTTTTTTGAGGATTGATTAAGTAATGTTTGCTTGATTGTACGAAATACTTTTTATTTGGTGTCCTATCAAATTAATAACAAAGTCAAAAGTAGCATTTTCGTAATACTTTATTTATTTATTTATTACAAATCCAGTATAATATGGCACATATCATTAAATTTGAATTGAAAGAATTTGTAGAAATTATAATGCTTTTTTAATCATTTAGATATATTTAATTTAAAATTTCAATTTTTCAAACATAAATGTAAGGATACTTTTATTTATTCAGGTGAGCATTTTTGATGTCAAAAAAACCTCCCCACCCCCTTTCTCCCCACTTCATCCTTTCCTCAAACCCCTAGTATATATTATATGTGTATGTGTGTGTATATATTTATTTATTTATTTATTTTTCACACCTTTATCACAAAGACTATTATGAAGATTACTGCTGCCCAACTAGGTAACCCTGTTCTAGGGCTAGCAGTTTACAATTTTACCAAGCCAAATATTTGACATTTTGATTAAACATAGTTATATAGAGCGGACACCAGACATCACAACACAGTAAATATATGTATGTATATTATATGTGTATATTTTTCTCTCTGTTAATTCATCGTGTTTATATGTTGAATGCATTACATACTTTAAGTGAAAACCTGTCACTAGCTTCTTTGTTTGATATTTTCTTATATTAATTTCTTATGTTAATCTGTTAATTCATCGTGTTTATATGCTTATATATATATATTTCTTTAATGCATTACTTTAAGTGAAAACCTGTCATTATTTTCTTTGTTTGGTATTTCTTATGTTTATATCTATATTTTGTAACAGTAAAAAACTGTTGGTTTTCTAATAAATAAATAAATAAATAATAAAACACAATAAAAAATATATATCATATAATAATAAAAGTTATATTAGCATCGCATGTATGCCTCCACTCCACCGAACCAAAGGTTGTGTGTATTGGAGACACCACTACGTTACATTGTTAGTTTTTTTTGTACTTTGTTACTGTCGATAATGTAAAGATTATGTTTAAGCAAGATAAAAATACCTACTCTGTGTATGGATATATATTGACAAAACGCCAGTGTCATTACGAGTTATTATTAGCGATCAAATTTCAACTGCATTTCAACCAAAGCCAAAATAATCGCCCATACTCGTAGTAAAATCCAACCATTCATGAATTTTTGCATTTCGCTTTCACAAAACAAACAAACGTTAGGACCTTCCGAACATCCTCAAGAAATCTTTGGTGTTATATGGATTCAGAATGGAATTTTTCTTTTATTTTATTCCTCATCTTGAATATATTTATGTTTACCTGCAAACAATGGACTATACAACTCATTATTGAAAAAATATATATCTACTAGTTGCATGTAACACATGAGATCCAACTGTCGATAGCGATAGTATGTATAGTTGAAGAATATGTACCAAACTATAAACCCATAAATACAAATTATTGAATATTTTCAGATATTTTGTTTTCTATACAACATATATTATGTACGTATGTATGTCAAGATAGGATAGTATGGAGGAAGTTCCTTTTTTCCTACCCAGAATATGAAAATAGCATGATGGTATGTATGTTTGGAGATGAAGTATCAAACTATTAAGTCTTCTTACATATTGTGTATAGGCGACTGCCATACAAAATGTATGAAGCGATGTCGTCACTAAATTCAATTTTTAAAAAAATTGTTAAAAAAAATTTAGATCTTCTACTACAATGTTAATATTTTTTATAGAAAATTAAATTATCTAGTTGGGGTGTTTCGGCTTTTTTCGATAATTGTATAAGTTTTGGAAATATAGGCAGTTAAACTCATAAATTTATCATAAAAAAAATATTTTTCTTAATGAAAAATGTTTGAGAAACCCTGGAATTTTTTTGAAAAAATCAATTTGAGATTTTTTATTTTTCTATGTTTGTTCCAATTTTCAGCGTTCTAGCTTTTATGGTTTCTGAGATATATGGAAAAATAAAATAAAAATTCAAAAGTTGATAACCCCTGACTGAAACAAAAATTCAAAATTCTGAGTATTAAATTTTTGTAGGCCTATAACTTTGTCTATATTCTGAAATTTTGGGCTCTGTTAATTGAGCGGATCAAAAGTTATAAGGGGGGGACGGACACACACACACACACACACACACACACACACACACACACAGACACACACACAGACACACAGACACACGAAATGTTCTACTCCGAATTCTGAGTAAATCCGTGTATGGAACATATATGCTGCGAAGCCTCTAAGTTGGTGTTTTTTGACTTAAAAGTTGGAAAAGCCGTGAAAAAAGTAGACCTCTCCATACAATTCTCGCGTATTCTGGCTTGATACATTGTCGATATGTTAAGAGAACAAAGTTCTCCTGAACAAATCGACAGTTGGATAATTGAATACACATTGATATCTACTAGTTGCATGTAACACATGAGATCCAACTGTCGACAGCGATATTAAGTATAGTTGAAGAATAAGTACCAAACCCATAAATACAAATTATTTATCATATCATACCATCACGCCATTTCCCTATTTGGGGTAGGCAGAGAGAACCGAACGCCAGACTCCTCTCTCTTGACATACATTCCTCGCTTCATTCACGTCCATCTTTCAAAATCCCATTTATGTGATCGTGCCAACTCTTTCTTGGCCGACCTCTACTTTTCATTCCTCTTTTATCTAAATTATTTATTATTTTATGATATTTAGTTTTCTATACAACACATGTACCTAGGTAGTCAAGATAGGATAGTATGGAGGTCAGTCTTTTTTTCCTACCCGGAATATGAAAACAGCATGATGGAATATGTATATTGTATGTTTAGAGATGAAGTATCAAACTATTAAGTCTTCTTTGATATTGTGTATAGGTGACTACCATACAAATTGTATGAAGCGATGTCGTCACTAAATTCAATTTTTATAAAAGTTGTTAAAAAAAATTTGAGATGTACTGCTACAATGTTAATATTTTTTATATAAAATTAAATTATCTAGTTGGGGTGTTTCGGCTTTTTTCGATATTTAAAAAAAAATGGAAATATAGGCAGTTAAACTCATAAATTTATCATAAAAAAAATACTTTTCTTAATAAAAAATGTTTGAGAAACCCTGGAATTTTTTTGAAAAAACAAATTTGAGATTTTGTATTTGTCTATGTTTATACCAATTTTCAGCGTTCTAGCTTTTATGGTTTCTGAGATATAGGGAAAAATAAAATAAAAATTCAAAAGTTGATAACCCCTGACTGAAACAAAAATTCAAAATTCCGAGTATAAAAGTTTTGTAGGCCTGTAACTGTTTATATATTCTGAAATTTTAGGCTCTGTAAATTGAGCGGATCAAAAGTTATAAGGGGGGGACGGACACACACACACACAGACATACACACACACACACACACACACACAGACACACACACACACACACAGACACACGAAATGTTCTACTCCGAATTCTGAGTAGATCCGTGTATGGAACATATATGCTGCGAAGCCTCTAAGTTTATTTATTTATCCAACTGTCGATTTGTTCAGGAGAACTTTGTTCTCTTAACATATCGACAATGTATCAAGCCAGAATACGCGAGAATTGTATGGAGAGGTCTACTTTTTTCATGGATTTTCCAACTTTGAAGTCAAAAAACACCAACTTAGAGGCTTCGCAGCATATATGTTCCATACACGGATTTACTCAGAATTCGGAGTAGAACATTTCGTGTGTCTGTGTGTGTGTGTGTCTGTGTGTCTGTGTGTGTGTCTGTGTGTGTGTGTGTCTGTGTGTCCGTCCCCCCCTTATAACTTTTGATCCGCTCAATTTACAGAGCCTAAAATTTCAGAATATATAAACAGTTACAGGCCTACAAAACTTTTATACTCGGAATTTTGAATTTTTGTTTCAGTCAGGGGTTATCAACTTTTGAATTTTTATTTTATTTTTCCATATATCTCAGAAACCATAAACGGTAGAACGCTGAAAATTGGTACAAACATAGACAAATACAAAATCTCAAATTAGTTTTTTCAAAAAAATTCCAGGGTTTCTCAAACATTTTTTATTAAGAAAAATATTTTTTTTATGATAAATTTATGAGTTTAACTGCCTATATTTCCAAAACTTTTACAATTATCGAAAAAAGCCGAAACACCCCAACTAGATAATTTAATTTTCTATAAAAAATATTAACATTGTAGTAGAAGATCTCAATTTTTTTTTAACAATTTTTTTAAAAATTGAATTTAGTGACGACATCGCTTCATACATTTTGTATGGCAGTCGCCTATACACAATATGTAAGAAGACTTAATAGTTTGTTACTTCATCTCCAAACATACATACATACCATCATGCAATTTGCATATTCTGGGTAGGAAAAAGGATCTTCTTCCATACTATCCTATCTTGACATACATACCTACATATGTTGTATAGAAAACAAAATATCTGAAAATATTCAATAATTTGTATCTATGGGTTTATAGTTTGGTACATATTCTTCAACTATACATACTATCGCTATCGACAGTTGGATCTCATGTGTTACATGCAACTAGTTTATACATCTTCTTGTACATAATCCAACTGTCGATTTGTTCAGGAGAACTTTGTTCTCTTAACATATCGACAATGTATCAAGCCAGAATACGCGAGAATTGTATGGAGAGGTCTACTTTTTTCATGGATTTTCCAACTTTGAAGTCAAAAAACACCAACTTAGAGGCTTCGCAGCATATATGTTCCATACACGGATTTACTCAGAATTCGGAGTAGAACATTTCGTGTGTCTGTGTGTGTGTGTCTGTGTGTGTGTCTGTGTGTCTGTGTGTGTGTCTGTGTGTCCGTCCCCCCCTTATAACTTTTGATCCGCTCAATTAACAGAGCCTAAAATTTCAGAATATATAAACAGTTACAGGCCTACAAAACTTTTATACTCGGAATTTTGAATTTTTGTTTCAGTCAGGGGTTATCAACTTTTGATTTTTTATTTTATTTTTCCATATATCTCAGAAACCATAAACGGTAGAACGCTGAAAATTGGTACAAACATAGACAAATACAAAATCTCAAATTAGTTTTTTCAAAAAAATTCCAGGGTTTCTCAAACATTTTTTATTAAGAAAAATATTTTTTTTATGATAAATTTATGAGTTTAACTGCCTATATTTCCAAAACTTTTACAATTATCGAAAAAAGCCGAAACACCCAAACTAGATAATTTAATTTTCTATAAAAAATATTAACATTGTAGTAGAAGATCTCAATTTTTTTTTAACAATTTTTTTAAAAATTGAATTTAGTGACGACATCGCTTCATACATTTTGTATGGCAGTCGCCTATACACAATATGTAAGAAGACTTAATAGTTTGTTACTTCATCTCCAAACATACATACATACCATCATGCAATTTGCATATTCTGGGTAGGAAAAAGGATCTTCTTCCATACTATCCTATCTTGACATACATACCTACATATGTTGTATAGAAAACAAAATATCTGAAAATATTCAATAATTTGTATCTATGGGTTTATAGTTTGGTACATATTCTTCAACTATACATACTATCGCTATCGACAGTTGGATCTCATGTGTTACATGCAACTAGTATAAACAAATATAATTGTACACTGGCGGGCTTATTGCCATTAGGCAATTTCTTCCAACCAACCAGAAGTTGGTGTTGGTGTTAAGTTGGTGTTTTTTGACTTCAAAGTTGGAAAAGCCGTGAAAAAAGTAGACCTCTCCATACAATTCTCGCGTATTCTGGCTTGATACATTGTCGATATGTTAAGAGAACAAAGTTCTCCTGAACAAATCGACAGTTGGATAATTTTTTAGTGTCTTGCTTTTATACTATTATATTCTTCTTCTTCCTCTTTGATCACTCTCTCACTCATATGAATCGTGCAGATTGAATATGATAACCTTCTCATACAATTGCGTTTAATCAAAGTTAAATCCAAGAACAACAAAATAATTAAAAGTTTAAAACTTTGTGCCAAACACTTAACTCCGTCGATATCTTTGTTACTTTACTTTAACTGTGCCGACCGCCGTGGCACAGTTGGTAAGCCGTTTGGTTTCTGTGCGGGCATCCTGGGTTCGATTCCCAGCAGAGCAGAAATTTATTTAAATTTATTTTTCAAGCAAATATTGCTTATCTGGGCTGGAAACACTGGTAAGTTGGAAGAAATAAACTCGCCACTTTCACAGGGTGCAAGGAAGTGTTCATTATTATTATTATTATTATCTTTACCTCGATGAGTTTATTGAAATGAACTCGCCACTTGCGCAGGGTGCAAGGAAGTGCATAATTATTATTATTACTATCGTTACCTCGATGAGTTTATTGTCAGTAAACTAGTTTATTTTTTGTATATTTTTTTTTTATTTTTATGTATAATATAAGTATTTTGTTAACTCTTTATTTATAACCTAAAATTACAGCTGAATAAAAATATCCAACTGTGAAAAAATAACAGTCCCAGAGTAGGCTTTGGCGTAGTGGGGCGTTATCAGCTTATATATGTAATATGTTATTTATGTTGTAAATTCATAAATAAATAAAACTAGTTGCATGTAACACATGAGATCCAACTGTCGATAGCAATAGTACACACACACACACACAAAACTCACATAAAATGTTCTACTCCGAATTCTGAGTAAATCC
The DNA here is from genome assembly GCA_963576475.1 of Molanna angustata. Lineage (NCBI taxonomy): Eukaryota > Metazoa > Arthropoda > Insecta > Trichoptera > Molannidae > Molanna > Molanna angustata. The sequence continues at coordinate 31,310,979 of OY754974.1, forward strand.
ATGTATTGGAACATATATGCTGCGAGGCCTCTAGTTCGTGTTATTAGCATGCAAAAAGTCCACTACACCATACAAAATGTTCCTTCGTACACGCATCTTGGCTTAATAATGTCGATTCATTAAGAGAATTGAATTCTCATGAACGAATCGACAGTTGGATAAAATATATAAATAAACAAAAAAGTTAATTTAATTAATAATAATACAAATATCGCAGGAAGACCAATTTTAAACAGCTTTCCAATAATATTTGACCATATTCATAGTAATAATACTGTCACCCCCTCCAGTTACCCCCTCAACCTACCCTTACCCTCTACAACTTGCCTATCCTCATAATAATTATAATTTTTATTAAATATAAATATTTTTGGGTGAACTCCAGACGAAGGAGATGTATTCTCTAAAAACCTCTGAAAATTTAAGAAGTTTGTTAATTTTGTTTTCATAATAATTAAAAATGAAAATTTTATTTCATTTTTAAGATGAATTATTTTTTCACATTTTTCCTCCAGTGACCGAAATGGATACATAATAATCACATTATTTTTTATTTTCCATTTATAAACTCAACGTTTTCGATTTTAAAATTTACGTCGTTTCAGAGGAATAATCGCGAAGCAAACTGTAAAAAAAACAATTGTTTACATTTTACGGAGAGACAAAAAAAATTATCGAATATTTCAATAAACGTATTGTTTACTTTTCGATGCTTCTATTTTTTGTTGATCGTAAAAATTAAGCCCATCCAGTAAAAAATAATTTTCCATTAAATATCACTTTGGCCTGCGCCTTCGTTACGGGCCCGATTATGAAAAAGGCTAACAAAGGCACAGCTCTTTTCAAACGAATAACGTCTAAAACGAATTCGCCCGAGGGCTGTGTTTCGCACGAATCGCTTCGTTTTTTTTCTCGTATAATTTCTGCCCCAGGCGGAAATTTATTACACTTTGTATTGACGTTATTGCCACAGCAACGGGAGTAATGCAGAGAGTTGATTATTTTACAGAAAAACTCTGTTAATTTGGACAATTTTCTGTCAATTTAATATATTTTTTTCGCTAAATTTTCTGTCATTTTCATATATTTTACGCACAATTTTCTATAAATTTCATATTATATTTTTACGCGCAGTTTTCTGTCAATTTCATATATTTTGACGCTTAATTTTCTGTCAATTGCAATGTATATAAAATAGAAGGTTTTATTTTAATAATTAAATAACAAAGTTTTAATCCACAATGAGTTTTTATTTTTAATGCCTAATAGCAAGCTTTAAAAATGTCTGATGATGCTGGCTGAGTCCAGTGAAAGCGCTTAGGCATTAAAAATAAAAACTCATTGTTGATTAAAACTGTGTTATTTAATTATTAAAATGAGACCTTCTATTTTATAATTATGAACTTCCACTGTGTAAACAAAAAAACCTTAAAATTATTCAATTTTATATATTTAACGCATAATTTCAAACATATAACGTAAAATTTTCTGTTCACTTCATATTATATTTTTACGCACAGTTTTCTATCAATTTCATATATTTTAAGGCATATTTTTTTTTTTTCAATTTCCTATATTTTTACGCACAATTTCCTATCAATTTAATCGATAAAATCAAACATGAATAATAAAACTAACAATATTTTTTGTTCCTGTTATAATATTTTTTGTTTGGTTTGCTCTGTAGGGGCCTTTTTCAACAGATAAAATAAAAGTTATATATATACCTTTCGCATAAAATCGGTTAAATAGTAATCTAACTTATTCTAACTGTACCTTATATTAAAAATTGAATGAATATTTTAAAATCATTTTAAAACACAATCAATCAAAAAATCGATGAAAAATTTAAACAATGCCAATTCAAAAAGTAATAATCTTGTATAAAAATGGATGTGAGTATATTTGTTTGTTTGTTTGTATGTGTATGGACGATGGACTCCTATACTAGTTATCCGAATGCGATGAAACTTTGGGGATTTGTTCAGCGCATAACGGAGAAATTTTTAGGGTTTTACTAGTATAAGATAGAAAAAAGATGTGGGGTAGGTACCACATCAGAGGAAGGGGCTTTTTTGATAAAAGTTATAATGCTTGATTTATTACAATCAACTTTGTTTAAACCACAAATGATTTAGTTTATTCAACCGGTTTAAAATTTTCGACTTTTTTTTCCTCGGAACAGCAAACAACAAATAAAACGAATGAGTTGTGTCCAACGCTAAACTCCTCACTAACAAGTCATCCTATATTCAAATTATGTATAGAATATTCTCATCATTTTCATGAAATGACTTTGTGAATTTATTTTTTATTTAAATATTATATTATGAAAAATTGATAGCTCTTCAATGCCATTTTATGAAAGTGATGTGCATTTTTACCAATTGAAAATAAAACGAGTGGGTTGTGGCCAACGCTAAACTCCTCACTAACAAGTCATTTTATAAATTATTCAAATTTTGTATGGAAAATTTTCAGCAATTTTATGAAACGTGTTTGTTTAATTATTTTTTTATTTAAATATTTTACTATGAAAAGTTGATATTTCTTAATGCCATTTTATGAAAGTGACGAGCCTTTTTACCTATTTGAAAATAAAAATTTCAAATTTTAATTTTCCTGAGCTTGGGGTCACTTTGAAATATTTGACAGTTAAAAAAAATGAGAAGCACTATTCATATATCCTTCAAAATCTTATGGGGTCTAAGTGAGCATTAGATATACAAATTTACAAAATTTGAATAGAATCGAATGAGTACTTTACTCGCACACTGTTATGCGGACGATTGGCAGCTTTACTTTTATTGCACACCAGAAAATGCTCACCATCTAAAAACCACAATCTGTAAATGTATCGAAGATATCGGTGTTTGGATGTCAGCAAACAAACTTAAGCTAAACCCAACAAAGACAGAACTACTCTGGACAGCAACACGCAAACGAAGCCATTTAATAGACACTTCCCCACTAACTTTCGAAAATTCAGATATTCTTCCTAAATCCTGTGTTAAACTTCTTGGAGTCAAAATAGATTCAAATCTAAGCTTTTCAAACCAAATTAACACAGTTACTTCTTCTGCTTTCTTTCAACTAAGACGTTTAAAGTCAATCCGAAGGAGTATCCCAATTGAAGCCATGAAATCTTTGGTAAGCGCCTTTGTTGTCTCCCGTTTGGATTATTGTAACGGTATATATGCGAATTTACCAAAGAAAGAAATTAATAAAATTCAGTCAGTTTTCAATGCTGCAGCCAGACTCATCACTGGAGCCTCCAAATTTTCTCACATCTCTCACCATCTTCGCAATCTACATTGGCTTAAAGTCCCCGAAAGAATTGAATATAAGCTCTGTCTCATAATCTTTAAAGCACTTCGTGGTATGGCTCCTACTTACCTCTCCGAACTGTGCATTCCGCTTTCAATAAATGACAGACAATCATCACTTCGTTCTGCCTCTTCATCCATGGTTGGGAAATTAGTTGAAATAAACAGGGTGCACACAACTAATTTCGGTGATCGTGCATTTGCTGTGGCAGGACCAAATGCATGGAATAAGCTCCCACACACCCTCAGACAAACCGAAAATATATCTTCGTTCAGGAAAAAACTCAAAACGCACCTTTTTCGCAAATCTTACCAGAGCCGAAATGATACAACGTAATCATTTTTTCAGCGCCTTTGAGGTGAGATATTCACAAAAACGGCGCTATATAAATTATCCAAATTTATTATTATTATTATTTACTTTAGTCTATAATCGATAAAGTAAAATGAACACGCCGTACATAGCATACTGCACACAGCACATAGCACATAGCACACACACACAAATACATTGTGATGAAACATTTAGAATACAATCTCAGCATGATACTAGTTGATAATCTGCAAAAAAAAAATAACCTTAAAAATTGCGAAATCATAACTCCCCACTATATAACCTTGTGTTAGTGAGGAGTAAAAATCAAATTTTAAATTTCCTGAGTTTGTGGTCACTTTGAAATATTTGACAGTTAAAAAAATTGAGAAGCACTTTTCAGATATCCTTCAAAATCTAATGGGGTCTAAGTGAGTATTAGATATACAAATTTGCAAAATTTGAATAGAATCGAATGAGTTCTTTAGTCTATAATCGATAAAGTACAAATGAACACGCCGTACATAGCACACTGCACATAGCACACTGCACACAGCACATAGCGCACACACAGATACATTGTGATGAAACTTTCAGAATACAATCTCAGCATGATATTAGTTGATAATCTGCAATAAAGAAAATAGTCTTAAAAATTGCGAAATCATAACTCCCCACTATATCTCCTTCGGTTAGTGAGGAGTTAAAACAGCCGTCAATGTTTTCAAACTGGCTGAATAAAATAGGTACATCATTTGTGGTCTTAACACGTAATTATTGTAAATATAATTGTTTATAATGTGACATTAAATTTAATCTGCATGTACCTCCTAGAATGTTGTTAGAGTAATAATAATGCGAGTTGCCAAACTTGAAACATTTCCCTTTGAATGTGGAAATATTTTATGATAATGATAAATCGGTGAACTGATGAGTATTTTTGATATCAAATAAGAAATGTTTTGTGGACACTCTGAGATAACATGTTCATTCATTTTATATTATGATGTTCTGTGTTTCGTATACAATAAATTTACCACGGGAAAAATACTCGACATGAAATTTCTCTTATATCTAGAAAAATATACTTCTGGTTGAATCATTCAGTAAAAAATAATCTGAGGATCGAAACGAGAACATTCACAATACAATATATAGGGATAAACGATTTTATGAATAATGGAAAGAAAGATGTGACATAAAAATATACTTTTCGTTTTAAGACGTAACATAAAAATGTTAAGTCTTATTTATTTATTTGTGTAACAATAAAATTGAACAGCGGCGAATACATTAATAACAAACAACCTTCTTCTTCTTCCTTTTCATAGATCCAAAGATCTGTCTCACCATCTCTTTGGAGGTCTTCCTGCGTACTTATTCCCGTTAAAGTGTAATATTTCGGCGTTAAGTTCCGATAATCTTTACGCACGACAGAAATTAACACAATAAATAACGCCCTTCCAAATTCGTCGAATTCTCGTTGTTTGTCTATGGCCAGCGTTAAGTTCCCGCTTTTTAGTATTGGCAACGTCGCAATGTTTCCGCATCAAACTGTCAAATTCTGTTTTCACTGTTTTGCGATAAACGAATTGCGTCGGTTGATAATAAGATAAAAACACCAAATATAATGTCTAATCCATCAGTAAATAGTCGAGGAGAATCGGAGAATGTAATCCAGAGAAGGTATGTGTATTAAAAACCCTTATTTTTATTAAAGAAATGAATAATTAATGCCGGCGCGGTGTATGGCGTCATGGTTATGTACCTATTTATATTTAATCGTTATTCTTTTATTATTGGCATTATTTGCTCATTTATAATTGTTTTTTCATATTATAAACATTCAATATTATCTTTTTTTATAGGAATCCACGAGTGACATTAAGTCAGAAAAGGGCCCTAGTGGACTTTATGACAACGCATATTGATTTTGCCAATAGGAGATTTATGGGTCCTTTGGCGAACCGACAAAATAAGAGAATGTGGTGTGAGCTGGCGAGTGTGGTCAATGAACTGGGGCCATCAAAAACAGCTGACCAGTGGAAAATTGTAAGTTTCATTAATACAATAGGATTATGGTATAAAAACAATAGTTTTATGATGTCTTTCATGATTGTCATTCATGAATGTGAACTTCTTTTGATGCATATAACTTAGTAAATAGCACAAATTTATAGAAAAAATATTCCCATGGACTATTTTATTAACTATTGAATAACTTTCCTGTGCTTATTACACTGATTGCAAAATAATTTTTGAACAAGTTAGTCAATCATTAATGTCATCTTAAAAATATGCGAGAGCTGTAAAATTTTCATAAAATACCCCTTGTCATACAGATGAAGTTATTTTATTTTCAAATTTCTCATCAAATATCCCTTTGTTTGTTTTTTATAGGTTTGGAAGGATATCAAGCTACAGACACGTCGGAAGAATGCCGCTGTCAACAGGGCTAGGTCACAAACAGGGAATGCAACTGATATGAACCTGTTAAACGATGACGAGATGCGCGTATTGAGCATCATTGGACATACTAGCTCTGTTGGATTAAATTTTCCAGAAAGCGGCTTGTCTTCTGGCGTGGATATAGAAGGCAATAAATTATATCAATAAATTTAGTGACAAAATAATATATAAATTCAACTGTAACTTAATGAATATCATATTTTTGAAGCTTAATAGTTTTCAATGAATAATTATAATTTACTGTAATTTAACACTACTTCATGTAATATATGTTTTTTTTCCATTTGTAGTGATTGATGATGGATTTGAGGCTGGTCTGTTGGTCCCTGTGGAAGTTGAACCTCTTACCTCCACTCCATTGTCCCCCACATTGGCACCATCAGACTCACCAGTAGTAGAGGTGCCACAGAGGAGGAATGTGGATACAAATGTGCGGGTAAATTCAGATTCTTTTATTTTGATAATTATTTTCAATCAGTTTTATTTAATATTCAACTCCTTGCTTCAAATTGTGTTAAAAATAGACAAGTTTCTCAAAAGACATCACAGACCCACCTGTAAAGTACTTCACCCTCAGCTATCATATAATATGTACCTATACCTATATATATATATATATTTTTTTTTTTTTCAAAATAGATGAATTCTTATTTTTAGGCACGGGCTTCAAGGAGCGAAAATGAATATGCAGCAGTAGCCCAAGAAGCCAATGAAAAATTAACGGTTTGCATTTTTACATTCTATACTTCCATATTACTAACTGAATGATATGAAACTGCATGTTTGAAATCAAAACGTGAACATGGCAGAAAATGCATGAAATAGAATTAATGTGGTTGAAATGAGGTCCCTGAGACAATGTGTCGTAAAACGATGTATGATAGAGTAAGAAATGAGGATATTAGACGAGAACGTATGATTGAAAGAAATATCGTAAGTAAGATGAAAATAAACCCCCTAAGATGGTTTGGCCACATACAAAAAATGAGTGATGACCAAATAGGGAAATGGCGGGATGGTATGGTAAATATTATTGAAAGATATTTTCATCTTTAGGGTTTGCTTTCTTCAGTTTTTTTTTATAATTTCTATACTGCGCAAGTGGCAATAAACTCACCACTTGCGCAGGGTGCAAGGAAGTGTTCATTATTATTTTTATTATTATTACTAAAAAAACCTTATAATTTTCAAGACAAATTTATTACTTTTTAATATACATAAATTTAAATAACAAACATTAAAATTTCTAGTTGAAAACCAAATAATATATAATATAATTTATAAACATGTATTTTTTAATCAAACACTGATTGTAGTACTACTAGTGAGTGAGTACTCAGGCTGATTTTTTTAGTACAGTTTATTAATAACGAACAAGATAATTTATTATTCTTTGGATTGATTAGATAAACCTATTAATACATTATATCCTAATACACCATCAATAACATTATTTTTTTTTTCAATTAAATTAACACTATATAAAACTTGACACTATAAAAAAATGAAAGAACAAGTTATTCAGAAAACAGAACACTTTTCTGTGCACATAATTTGCACATTATATTTAAGTCTACAAACTAATGTTTAAATAAACTTAATCTTTCAAAGAAAAGTCAAATAAGAAATGGTTACAAAGTACAATGGTTATAAAATCAGCTCTAGAATGATTACATTGTTTCATAGAACATAGATCTGACTGTAAGGAAACAGACAAATTAAATATTACAAGCAAAAAAGTAAAATTTGCAGAAGATTAAAAAAATAACATCTGTACTCTATGGATACAAAATATTGAAAGTATTTATACATCTACATATTATATTAATAATAAATATCATAAAATTTTTAATGTTTTTCTAGGATATCAGTAAAAGCCTTTTGGTTATTGCTGACAGTTTTAAAACTGGCATGACCGCTATAGCAGAAGCAGTCCGAGGGCACACAGAAGCAGTCCGAGGGCACACAGAAGCAGTCCGAGAGAACACAGAGGCTATTAATAAACAATTTGAGAATCAAAATAGGGTGCTAGAGTCTTTTTCGAAAATAGCGACTACCTGGGTAATTATAATATTTATTTTAAATAAAACTGTACGAGGGGATTTATTTATCACATTTACCTTCAATCTTTATAACAATTGCTCTTTTCTGTAGTCACAAATACATGATGTTTTAATTCCAAAAAATTTAATGATGACACCGAGGTCCATTTATTATGAGAAATATTGTTGAATTATCGCTTGTCGTATTCGGCGAGCTTCAGCTAATCTCCCTGTTTGTTGACTTGCACCCCTCTCATGAAGGACAGCATTACTTGGCATTGGAGAATCTTGATTCTCAGGTTCAGGATTAGGGATTCTGAAAAAGATTTCATCTTTATAGTATTGTACTTGGAGGAAAGAAACAATACAGTTAAACTATATAAAATTACGTTTTGAAAATCGGTACATATTTGGAAACATTAATAAAAACAATTTAAATAAAAGAATGATATTAACAATTTACCTATAAACCTGCATCATATTGTGTAGTGTAGCACAGGACATGGCTATGAGTCCTGCTGTCTCTGGTGTATAGTGCAAAACGCGATCTTTTCTTAGACATCTAAATTTTGCCTTTAAAACACCATTTAGTCGCTCCACTACATTCCGGACACTACAATGTGTTTGAGTATATCTATATTCTGGAGTATTCGGCTCTGCATCAAGTATTGGCAGCAACATATACTTTTCAGCTGTATATCCAGAGTCTCCTGTAACACATTTGTGTATAAATACATGGATGTATAATAACATAATTTCTCAGTAGCCTATGACCACCTCAAGAGAGCTGGATTATTATTATTCCGAGCACACTTATGTAGGTGCAGCTATAGAGCGCACCTTCATTAGTGTGCTCGAATTAGACACAGAAACATGAGAAAATATGTATCCATCATTTATATATATTTCAACTTGGTCTCTATTCAAATATAAAAAAAAATATGATATCATCTTTTTTCCAGATTAGGCTTCAGCATCCTGATATTCCAGAATATGATGACTAGTCAGCGCATATAGAGACGAGACAGATTGATATAGACAGCGTTACAGAGTGATATAGACACTATGAAATAGAGTCAGTGATATAGACACGGTGAAATAGAGTCAGTGATATAGACACGGTGAAATGGAGTCAGTGATATAGACACGGTGAAATAGAGTCGGTGATACAGACAGTGATATAGACACAGTGAAATAGAGTCAGTGATATACTCGTAGACACTCTGTTCATATTTACTATGTGTATTTTGTTTGCCTTTTCCTTTAAAAAAATAAATGTACCGCTCTGCGGTCTATAAGTTTTTCATTCCTACTACCCATTGACTATAGTCGTTTCCTTATGATTTAATGACAATATGATTTCAAATAACTAGCGCTCATACTAACATAGTTAAGCAACTAGAGATAAGATACACAATAATTACTAGTTGCATGTAACACATGAGATCCAACTGTCGATGGCGATAGAACCTATGCATAATTGAAGTATACAAATTAATAAATATTTTAAGATATTTTGTTTTCTATATAAAACATGTAGGTATGTATGTCAGGATAGGATAGTATGGAAGTCAGTCTATTTTTCCTACCTAGAATATGAAAACAGCATGATGTATGTTTGTGAATTAAGTCTGTATAAAACTATTGAGTGAGATATTGTGTAGTGTTTACTGCCTTACAAATTGTATGAAACGATGTCGTCACTAAATTAAATTTTTATAAAAATTGTTAAAAAAAGGTTGAGATGTTCTACTACAATGTTCATATTTTTTATAGAAAATTAAATTTTCTAGTTGGGGTGTTTCACCTTTTTTGATATTTTTTAATACTTTAGAAATATATGCAGTTAAAAGCATAAATTTATAATAAAAAAAATGTTTTTCTTAATAAAAAATGTTTAAGAACTGAATTTTTTAGAAAAAACAAATTTGAGATTTTATTTTTCACACCTTTATCACAAAGACTATTATGAAGATTACTGCTACCCAACTAGGTAACCCTGTTCTAGGGCTAGCAGTTTACAATTTTTACAATAGCAGTTTGTCTATATTAATACCAATTTTCAGCGTTCTAGCTTATACGGTTTTTGAGATACATGGAAAAATAAAGTAAACATTCAAAAAATATTGAAAAAAGCCGAAACACCCCAACTACATAATTTAATTTGCTATAAAAAATATTAGCATTGTAGTAGTACCTACATCTCAAACTTTTTTAACAATTTTTATAAAAATTGAATTTAGTGACGACATCGCTTCATACAATTTGTATGGCAGTATACACTACACAATATCTACGGGGACTCAATAGTTTGATACTTTATCTCCAAACATACATACATACCATCATCCTGTTTTCATATTCTGGGTAAGAAAAAAAGACAGACCTCCATACTATCCTATCCTGACATACATGCTTTATATAGAAAACAAAATATCTTATCAAAAAGTTCAAGTTTTTTACATATTTATTTTGTATCAGAAAGCTACAGCTATAATTTATTTATTTTACATTACATTTATTATATAAAAGTTGAGCCAAAAGTGCTTTCTTCAATTTACATTAATGATTACACAGTAATTGATTACATAGTTGAAAAATTCATAAGAAAATACAAGATAAATGAAAATTTAAAAACAAATATGGCAATAAACCTGCCTTTGTACACATGTACATAAATTATATAAATAAATAATGCACATAATATACAGTAACGACTTTTAGCAAATTCAAAAGTTCTGCATTTTGCTCTGTATTTTTTTCATATTTACTTTTGTATTCTAGTAAAAGGTTTGAAAGAAATTGAAGCTTATTATCATTTTCCGTAAATTTGTCAGAAATGAAATTAACTAGTTCAGTTTTCATCTGACAAAGGGAGGAAATATTGACATCTGTTGAGGGATTTGTAAAGGTTGAGTTACGACATCCTGAGACGCGAACCTCATCGGGGCCAGAATTCTTCAAGCATGCATGAGAACTATTTGCTGTGGGATTTAACTTGATTTTAACGCTAGATGACTCTTTTTTTAGAAATTATACATTTGTGATTCGCTCTACTGGTTTTATTTTGTTTATTTAGTTAATTTTTAAAGTATTGAAATCTCATTTATACCTAAAAGGAAAAAATTTCCAATTCGATTGTCAGCCAGCCTCTGCATTTCATCTCTTATGATCGAATTAGTAAATATGAATTGATCATGCACACTCCCTGGGAACCGAGCATTCATATTGATAATGTTCAAGTCGGCATCGCTGATCTGAAAAAATGCATTTTCAGTACACATATTCTATTTGTCTCTATTGTATGTAAATCCACCAAATATACAGTGTTATCATATTTACCAACTGTGTATTCAGAGAGAAATACCCATGGTGGTTTTTATATGCCTCAGGGTGATCGGAAGGTGTCACTATTGCAATATGGGTGCAATCGATACAGCCCAGAATCCCTGGAAATCCAGCTCTTGTAGTAAATCTAGAAAATTAAGTCTTCGCTAATTATTAAGATTCTTTTCATTTATTTAGGAATAATATAGGTAGTTACATATAAGCATAATGGAACCCGAAAGGAATTGAGACTAGCTTGGTTCTGTTACCAGACTAAGAAGTGTTCATAAGTAGTAAATCTAAATATTTTGTTTCACCTGTTGGAAATTCTTTGTCTCTCAGCAACTGTACTTGGAAAGGTGATGTATTTTTTGAAGAGCCTCTCAACTATAGCTTTCGATGTGCTGTTAACACATCTACTAACCGAAGATTGACTAAGGGCATTATAGAAGTCTTGCCCAACACCTTTTTGGTAACTGCCTTCTGCATAAAACCGGAGCGTTGCAAGGACCTATAAGAAATGGTAGTGTGTATGAAATGATTTATTTACGTTCAATAATTCTAGAACTCAACAATTTTATTTAAAAAATAAAAATTCTAGTTATCGATAGAGGTAATTAAGAAACATTTGAAAAATTTAACCTTAAAAAACGTAAATATATCACATGTTTAAAAATACTAAAAAGAATATGATATTAAAAAAAAACTTACTTGAATCTGAACTGATAAGCCATGTGACCTGACTCGCATCAGTATAGGTTCCAGTTCATGTATAAGGTTTAGAGCCAACGGTTTATTTACTCTGTATAATTGTCTAAAAAAATTATCAGATATTTCGAAAGGATTACTAGTGTCCCTTAAATTGCGCCTTTCCAAGTTCAACTGCCTAATCCGTCTTATATTATCTAAACGTCTTTCTTCTATTTGGTAAATATATAATGATGTCAAAAACGACATTATAACAACGTATAAACTTTAATTTTTTTTTTCACAATATTCAAAACCGCCTTGATATGCCGCGTTAATCTTTATGAATACATTCACCCGTCAAATGTCAAAATAGTATTGCGCATCAATCCAGAATACCGCGTTACGACCGGGCGTAAAGTAGTTTTCGCGGTATAATGCGCAGAAAGTTTACGCCGGCTAGTGTCAGATGCGTATCGCTGAAACAGAATAACAGTGTGTGATAAGAATCGCATAAAGCGTATATACTTGGGTAAATTGCCGCGTTAAAAGAACCGGAATAAGGCCGCTGGTGGTCTTCTTCCACCTGGATTCTCCTGACAAACAACCAATTAAAAAAATTATATCAACAAACAGCTACAAGCATATTTTTTACAACTAAAATTATGAAAAAATTATATTTAATTTTACGTTCTACTTAAATTTTTCGCAAACGCGACTCCCATTCACCGGTATCGCTCTATGATGAGCATCGTCAGAATGGTGGACAATAATGATGAAGACCATCTATATATAGATTCACAAAGAGGATAACAATAATAGATAAGGAAGAGGGAAATTCTAAGAAAAATTAAATACCCGAAAGACATTAAGGTAAATATGTATGTAGGTATAATAAAAATACAATTGAACTGAAGGAATGAATATACAAATATTGTATTAAAAGGACAGCAATTATATTAAATAATGGCCAACAGAAAAACCCGACATTAACTATTCTAATGGTAATAATAATGGAGAAGTGTTAAAATCTATTTGTGCGTTAATCAAAGGAACGTTGCTGTTACATTTTACTATATTTATCTCTTATACCGGTGAATGGGAGACGCGTTTGCGAAAAATTTAAGTAGAACGTAAAATTAAATATATTTTTTTCATAATTTTAGTTGACTATGGACTTCTATCAGGAAGTGACAGTTTCAAATATTGAAAAAAAAAATTACAGTTTTAATTGGGTACAAAGGTTTTTTTCACATAGAAATTATGATGAAATTTTAATCCGACACATTCCGAGATCACGCTTTCACAATCCTTACTTCTCTTATTGCTTGATTATGCTGACGTCTGTTATCTGGATGCTAAAGAATAATATGTAACTGCTTAATGAAATTGAAGAATTGCAAAATTTAATTACAATCTTAGAATATATGTTCATTTTTCCACTTATCGAAATCTTCTTTACTGCTCTGAGATACGTCAACGTCGTAACATTCATTTATTTTTACTACTATATAAATGAATTACACTAAAAAATATTATTTTCTTGTCAAATCACGGTCTGTGTCTTCAATCTGCTGGTCGTACAATACTAGCTATTCCCATTCATTCAACTGAATTTCTCAGTTCCTCTTTTGAAGTTCAATCAGCATGACTATGAAACATCTAAGTGATGATATTATGACGTCTCAATCGATTTAAATTTAAAAAAAGACTGAAGCTGTTAACAACTCTTAATTGCACTCCGTTTTTATCCTCTCTCTTCTCCCACAACTTCTATCTCTCTCCTTTCTTTGTTACTGTGATTTAACATTTAATAATGTTGCATGTTTGCCTTTCTGATTGGTTTTTGTTAAAATTTAATGTACCTACCTAACACTAAACTATTTATGGCCTTACGTTCTTTTGGTTTGTTGAAAAAAATGCTTTATGACAATAAAGGATCTTGGTGTATTGTTTGATGAGAGGCTTACATTTATTTCTCACATAACTGAAACAACTAATAAAGCTTTAAAATGCCTTGGATATATTTTGAGAACAGTCAAAAATTTTAGATCTATTAATACATTTAAAACCCTATGTACATAACTTGTTCGTAGTAATCTTGAATATAATTCAACTATATGGTCGCCGTTTTAGAATGTGCACTCATTGAGGGTCGAAAGGGTTCAACATAAATTTTTAAGATTTGTAAATTATAAATTATCCATTCCTTTAGAAAAATTAAATTATGATTTTCTAATGAGTATTTTAAATTTATCGAAACTATCAAACAGAAGAACGATTTGTGATTTAATTTGTTTATTTAAAATAATCAACGGTATATTGGACACCCCTGACCTAGTTGAAATGATAAAATTCAGAGTACCTACAAGGTTTGCTTCACGTCAAAATGCACCTTTTCATATAGAGAATCTTCGAAATAACTTTATCATTAACTCACCAATACATAGATTGCACCGCCTTGGAAACCAATATAGTGCTGTTGATATATTTAATGTACACACTATAGATGGTTTCAAAAGGATGCTAAACGCATATTATAATTTTTGATTTTTACTTTGCTTTGTTTATTTTTGTTGTTTAAATTGAATATGTAATACTGTTTATTTTTTTTTATCATTTACCTCTATTTTCTTTTATTAAGTTGAATTATGTTGTTTTATATTGTTCTTCCTTTAACTACTTACGTTTTTTTATTATGTACCTATATAATCGATGTATTTACACTTATTGTTGTGCCTACATTGTTCTATTTATCCTGTATTTTTTTTGTAAATGCCCTATTAAGGGCGTATATATAATAAATAAATAAATAAATAAATCCGTCATTGCCCGTTATTGTACATAAAGTTAAAAAAATTAAAAATATTTATGGTGATTTGTTGTTTTTAATTTTGTTCGTCACTTCCATTTGCCATTTTAGCTCAATATCGAGTATCGTCAGAATGAAAAATAAAGACCTGTTTTCTTTGATCAAACAAAAATAACTAATGAAATTGAAATCAGTGGATACAGGAGGCAAAAAAATATATATCTATAAACAATGTTTATTTGAGAACACCGTATTATCCTAAATGCTTCTTATGGTTAAGTCCATCAGATTCAGGTTGAGTGAATATGGAGGCCACTCTTGAGCAGAAATAAGCCGTGAAACGGGTGCTCGTTGCGGGTTTTATGAGACGATGCCAAGTACTGTTGGGATGTCCATGGCCTGGAACCGATCTACTTTTGTGTCCACGGCATTAATGCACGGCTCAACACATTTTGGCGGTACACTTGCTGGTTCAACCTGACGCCCTGGTCGATGAAAATTAGCAAAGAGCTTCCTTAACTGGCCTCCGTGGTCCTCACTATTACGGAAGGTGGACCTTATTTTCTGTTGGCCACTCTTTGTTGTAAATTTTCGATGGACTTGGCCTTCAGCCAAACACGATCATTTTGTTTACGTTCACATACTGCTGTATCGTGAAAATCTTCACATCCGAAAAGACAATGTAAGGCTACTTTAATCCCACTAGCGTGCGAGGGTTTCAACGTCCGACCTCTTTCGAGTCTCACTTTCTTATGCTCTAACGTGTGATCTTAAACTTACTGGATCTTGTAGAGCTTAATTTGGGGATATTTTTTTTAATAAAATGAACGTCAATTGCTCCAGTTTGACTAATTTTGATCTTTTGGTGATTTGAACGAGCTTAAATTGGGATCTAGTTCTTTAGAGGTTGGTTTATTACCTACTAGGTTTTAAATTGTACTAAATTATCAGAAGGTTTTAAGACAAATAACTTCCTCTAAATATTTATTCATCTTAAATACAAAGGAATGCTTTAGGTCACTTGAATGAAAGAGATTACTTCCTTTTTCTTCACAATTATATTCACATAAATTAACTTTACTTTAGAACAATATGTAACTCAATTACAATGAAAATAATTTTTGAATTTACGGCTGGTTAATAATGACTGACGCTTACGTTCTGACAGTAGAGGGAACAATGGCGAGTAGATGAAAAAATAAACTTATATACTCTGATTGGTTGTTCTCGAATGTTCGAATCTATGATTCTTGTAAATTCCATGGAACTCGACGGAAATTCCAAGGAACACAGTTCATTCCGCATCTTCAGCTTTCGATTCATCTCCGGGGAAGTTACATATATCTAGAGTATTTGGTTACATACCTTGCGTTGTGGTCCACAATTATTACGTTTTGCGGTGGTAACAGTTTCTTTATAACGTAAGAAGGATATAATATACATTTTGATCACATTCAGATGTTTGAGCCTGAACAATAGCGGGTTGCTATTTTCCAGCCAAATAAAATGAATCACACCGATACGTTTTAACTCTATTGCCAATATTTTTTGCTCACATATTTTTTGATACGCTTTCCTCAAATTATGTACCCCAACACAATGAAGCATATCGCAGATCATAAGCAGATTTTCCTACAAGACACTCCTGAAGTTAGTAACATTTAACCCCTCGGACCCTGTATACAAGTACTTAGCTAGTTCTAGATCGTTTTTGAATTCGGAATGTCTTTCATATGAGGTATTTATTTATTTATTTATTTTTAACACACCATATTTTACAATGATATCAACATGAATATTATTGCTGTTCAACTAGAAAACCCTGTTCTAGGGCTAACGATTTGCAATTTTACAGTGATAATATACTTGTGAAATAAGTGATGATATTTTCCGCTCTACATAAGGTAGGCACACAAAATACTTCATTACTTACATACACACACACCATCACGCCGAATCCCTAATTGGGGTAGGCAGAGAGAACTGAACGCCAGACTCCTCTATCTTTACGTACATATTTTGCCACATTTAAATCCATGCATCGCGTCATACATGTTTTTCTATTATTCTGACTTCGTATATTACCATATTTCAAAATCTTATTTTTATGATCATGCTAACTATTTCTCGTAAATAAATACTTCATAACTACTAATTTAAGAAACATTAAAACACAAAGCTTACATAAAACATATCAATCAGGTAAAAATGCTCGTCATAGTAAACACCTGTGAACAAATCAATTCCCGACGCGATTTGACATTTCAAAACCATAGAGAAGAGGTAATAAATTAATGTCACCAGTCACCAGGTACATTAGTATATTTGATATGCTTTGCATTCGTCCCAGATCAATGAAAAACATATAATTTATTTTATGCTTTAGTAAAATAGATAAACATAACACGGGATAGAATAATTTAGTATTGAGATATTCTGTTACTGAAATCATACACAGAGTTTTTGTATTATTTTGCATAAAAATTTGTGATTTTTAAACATTTTTGTCCATAATTCAGATACTCGTGGTCACACTTGTACTTATGAAGTGATCATCACACCATTCTCTACTGCAAAAAGTTGGCGCCAAACTAATCGTATATTTTCGCCGTGAATTAGGAAAGTTTTTCCATTGATAAAAAAATGCGAGCCATGTGTGGCTAAATTCGCTCTGAAACAAAAAGTACCGACGTAAAATATGTGTATAAACGAACTGAACGATAACCATACGAGACATAATAGAATGAATCCAACATTTGACTACATAAATAGCGAATTTAATAATTATGATTACATACAATAATAACGAGTTCACTTTTTCCTCAATCAAATCTGATCTAATATGAATATCTTTTCAATCTTTTTTCTTTTCAATATACTTCACCATCATCATAAGCTCGACAGCCCTGGGTGGGCCTTGGCTGAATCCAGGAGTCTCCTCCATTCCCGACTATCCGTTGCCTTCGTTCTCCAGTTTATAATATCTATGGTGGAGGCATCGGCATCGACACTGTCCATACATCGAGTCCTTGGTCTTCCTGGTCTCCTTCGACCTTGTGGCACAGATATTGTGAGGCGTTTTGTGGGGTTGTCATCGTCCATTCGGATTATGTGACCAGCCCATCTAAAGCGCCCTACCTTGATGGTACTGATCACATAGCTCTCATATAGCTCGCTGTTGTATCGATGATGCCAACCATTATTCTCTTTTATTGGCCCGTAGATGTTCGAAGGATCCTTCTCTCAAATGCCGCTTCTTATATTCTTCTCTATATTCTTTACAATATGCAGTATACATACATATTTATTTACTTATTTATTTGGGAAGCCAACAGCTCATTTACATTTTTTATAATACAAATTTTAACATAGACTTCAGAGCCAATAACAAGCTTTCCATCAATAACAAGAAAATACTGTAAACAACTCATGTTACACGCACACACACACACACACACACACACACACACACACACACACACACACACACACACACACACACACACACACACACACACACACACACACACACACACACACACACACACACACACATGCACATATACAATTTGTTTGGGATGGATAGGAGGGTACGAGGGAGGAAAATTAGGAGCGTATCACCTTCAATATCTCGCGACGAAACTTATCATATTTCACATTGAAGATGTCCACCCCGCCCCGGCTGAGAACAACGTGTTATGAGAATCACATACGCGTGGAATTGTAGCATTCTTTCTGATATTTGTTCTACATACCGGAACATGTAAAAGTTCAGATCGGCGAACCATTCTACCTGGAACATGGATACCCACTAGGTTAACAAGCTCAGGTGAGTCGATGGCACCGTTCAGAATTTTATGCAGCAGCGATTGGTCGTGCAAGACTCTTCTAGATTCGAGAGTGTCGAGTCTGTGATATTTTAATGATTCCCTATAGTCAGTAAAATTTAAATGAAATTTAGGATTTAGGTAGTTAATGAATTTATGTTATATATTGTTTTTGGTTTCGTTTGTGTATATTAGGCCTATGGCGAATCCATTTAGGGCCATTCTCGTGATACGTGCATTGCCTGTTGATCTTTTTCAAATATGTATGAATAAAGAGTATGTCCTTACTTACGCAGCCTCTTCTTGAGTCCATTATTGGACAAAGGCCTCCCGCTTGGACTTCCACTGGTCTCTATCCTGTGCCATTCTTCGCCATTCTGGATCTGCCACTTATTTCATGTCATCGGGACCATCTGGTCTGGGGCTTTCCCACGATTCGGCTTCCTGTTCTTGCTTTGAATGTGTGGTTTAAAAAAATATTTTTCAATGTTTATAGCTGACATTGAAAGTCCAGTCCAGTGAATAGTTTATTTATTTTTGATAATCATATTCTCTTTTCAAACTAAGCTGAAGTAATTTCATAACACAATTATTTCTACGACGAGAAATCATTGAAATTAATGGAGTAAATAATTGTACAAATATTTAAAAATTGACCTTTTCAAATATAAATGTGAGGATATTTATATTTATTCACGTGAGCATTTTTGATGCTAAAAAAAACATCTCCCTACTTCATCCTTTCTTCAAACCCCTCGCTCCTCTCCCACCACCTTTCCTTCTAATTTTTTTTTATTTTAAATTATTTGTATTTATATTGTGCACAACGCTATTGTCGTTCCAACCATAATGTATGCAAGTGAGACATGGGCATGGCAGAAGACGCATCAAAGTAAAATTAACGCTGAGGAAATGAGGTCCCTAAGACGAATGTGTGGTAAAACAATTTATGATTGAATAAGGAATCAAGATATCAGAAGAGAATGTAAGATTGAAAGGGATATTTTGAGTAGAATGTAGATAAATGCTTTGCAATGGTTCGGACATGTAGAGAGAATGAACGATGAACGACTGACAAAGAAAGTATACAAGGCTGAAAAGAATGGAAAGAGATGTAAGGGTCGACCGAGAAAGAGCTGGCACGATCATATAAATGAGATTTTGAAAGAGGGGAACATACGAAGTCAGAACAATAGGAGAGCATGTATGACGCGATGTATGAATGTAAATGAGGCAAAACAGGTATGTCAAGATAGAAGAGTCTGGCGTTCGGTTCTCTCTGCCTACCCCAAATAGGGAAACGGCGTGATGGTATGTATGCCGTTTGTATGTATGTATGTTGTATTTATTTGCTCATAATGTTTCCGTGTTAATATGAACTAATACAATAATGATATATTTATATTTGTAAAATAAAATAAAAACATTTTTTTGTAAAATAAAAATAAATGCTGTTTTCTTATCAATAAATAAATAAAAATCTTTCTGAGTTGGATCAATTTCATTGTGTGTTTTTTAATGTATCTGTATTTTTTTATTTAAAAAAGTGTTTGTTTCAAAATTGTGTAGCAAAAAGATTCAACAAAGAATAACATAAGTAACGTCCACTTTTTCCCATAAAAAACTGTATTAATTTATTGTCATAAGGATTCTAAAAAAACGCTGTTCATACATAGATACGTTAGAACCATTAACTTGGGTATAGTTAGGTTTTGGCTGTTTATTATGCTCATCTTTTCATCCTCTTTAGTTCTCCTTACAATATTATTTATTTCCTTTAAAACCTCACATAATCTGGGTTTTCTCTCTTGTTAACCCTCAAAAGTATCAAAACGTTTATCTACACAAAGAAGCTTTGCCGCTGAAAGATGTAAGAGATGAAATACTTTGCAGATTGGTATCATCTTAATGGATATTAGAAAAAAGGAACATTTTACAAACTAAAAAAAGACTATTTTACAACATGTGGGTACTTCAATTAAACATTTCAATTTGATTCTTAATATTGTCTTTAATATATCAAAGAAGATTTTTGTTCATCGAAGTTGACTATCTTTTTAATGAATGTTCGATTTCATTAAAGTTTTATCAACAGATGTAAAGTAGAATAATCAATTCGGTAAAATATTAAATATCAAGCACCACAATACATTCAATAGATTTTTTTTAAACAATGAATGTGTCTTTTACTACTGACATTTTTTTACATCTCAATAGAGACGAAGTTGGGATATAATAGAAGAACCAGGAACTCAGAACTTTAAAAATTACATTTATAAGGGAACTCAATAAAATGGCAAAAAAAATTGTCATTAAAAATATCATTTGACTCCCGAGAGGGGAAAAAATCCAATTTTTGCGTATATGTAATTTAAAAAATATTCGAATGAATGTGTCCTAGTAGTAACAAGTACATATTCATTCTCATACTTACCCTAAATTAACATGAACGCTCTGCCTTGTAGTAACAAGTACATATTCATCCTCATACTTTACCTAAATTTACATAAACGCTCTGCCTTGTAGTAACAAGTACATATTCATCCTCATACTTTCCCTTAATTAACATAAATGCTCTGCCACCACCCATCTAAAGAGATTCGTAGAACAGCACATAACTAAACTATTAACGTCCATGGAATGATCTTGAATCACTAAACGGTGCAATATAAAATCCCCTATTATTATGTAAGTGCTGAGATCGCTAATATCAAGAGATGTTCTTCGTACTATGGAATCCAATGGGCTGTCAAATCTTTAGGTCCTCAAATGTCATCAAGCTATATATAGTTCTTATTTTTTCAGTACACGGATATATTTAAATTTACGATAAATCTACCGGTTCATTAAAATGTATCTAGTGATTATATATGGATTTAAATACTTGAAGATGGTTTTTATATTGAATATCTATAAATAGTTAAACTTAAAAAATATCGCATATAATATTATGTAAGTTTAATTAAAGAAAAACCAACCAATAAATATTTAGCCTTAGAGACCACTTCAAATTTACATCACAACAGTCATTCTTTCATTCATTGAAAAACTGAACGGGTTTCTTTTGAATATTTGACTTGGTTTTTTTGCCACTGAATTTCGCCATAAAATATTTTCACAATAGAAGGCTTTTTTATAAATGTCTGCGAATATTTTTTCTTCGATTCGATCACTTCAAAAAGGATTTTCGCATAATAAAAATCATTTCGAATAGAAATTTCGTACTCTGTACACGATTTCAAATAAAATTGAAATAATGAAAACGCAATGCTTTCAAAATATTCAAATATCAAAGAAATTATTAAAATATTTTAAATGAATTTCGACAAAACGAAATAAGAAATATGTCTAAACCAGTCTATGACTGGTTGATAAGCAGTTATGGTATGACGATGAATTTATTTTTGTCCATTCGAGGACAAAAAACTGCTGTATATCTAAATAATTATAATTTTCTTGTGAAGCATTTTCGCTTCTTTACTGGTGACTTATTAAGTGAAAAAGGAATAATCAAATTCAGATAATATGGTAAAGAATTACTTTCGCTAAAGTGAAAATTGAAGAATTTTATGATTATCTCAGAAATATTATGATCCGATTTAAATAAAATTTAAATGAAACCAATCGGAAGATATACCCTTTTTTATGGAAGAAGAATTATCGAATTAATGACGGAAAGTCTGCTAAAAATGAAAATGATTGGTCCCAAAACCGATCCTTGCGGTACCTACTCTAGATTTTAGTTATGACTTGTTTTGTACTTTGACTGAGTGATGAGATGCAATTCATTGAAAATATTCTCACCAATTCTATCTTACTACCTTAACTGAAGCATTTACTGAAAAAATAAACAAAGTATAACTTAATCCTAATTAATTAAACAAATTAATCCGAAATGAGGTAGTCTAATATTTCTGCAAAGATTTGGAGGTATGTAACTTCCTACCTTTCAATTTAAAATGAATTTTATATCTGACCCCCATCGATCTTATGAAATATATTAGCCTCGGTTTCATTATTTTTATGACTAAACCATATTTTACTTCTCAATGGTGTTTTCATCGTTGTAATGAGTGATGTATTACAACGTGACTAGGGTTAAAGGCAAGAATAGCCATTAAACTAAGATATGTAGGCCTTTTGAAAAGTCTGAAAAGTGTGAACATAACATACCTTAGTATTTTGTTAATAATTAAATTACTGAAATTGTACCTAAAGGTACTACAGATTTCATTAATTGTGTTAGATGTTTAACGTTCGTCTGTTTTTCAAGCTTCTAACATTACCTTCTTTCACGATGTCATTTATATCGTCACGCCTTATTTTTTTTGAACGATCCATTCATTCTTATTGGCTTTTAAATTACTTTCTTCGTCTGTCGTTTTTTTATTCATTCATCCAAATAATTGAACTATTTTAAACTTTTTTTGATATGAGAAATTACAAAAAATAGGACTTCAGCAGTTAACTACATTGAAGTTATGATATTGTTTTCTTTTGGTATTTGACTTAGTTTTGAACCAATAGAGAACTATTTTATTAAGTTCAACGGTATATTTGCTAACTTCTGTTCAATCATTTCTCTGCCAAACTTTGTTCAGTATATTCTCAGTAAAACTGTTCCAAATGAAATCTGTGTATAACGATTTCAAACATTGTTGATTGATTCTGTTAGATATTATATTTTGTGTTCAACTTCATTTCTGTATGCTCAGTAGAAAGATATTGTCCAGCCATCACCAGTAACAATCAACAAATTGTAATTGTAATTGAATAATGATAAATTGTATTTCCGATATTAGGTTAATGAACATAGAATGAAAAAAAAAACTAATTATTTCATCATCATGATTAATAAACGTTTATTGAAATAGGTAATATGTAGTTACTAAACATATTTATTTTTATTATTACACAGAATGAGCTCAAAAAATGCGTTTCATAAAATGACATTGTACATTTATGAAATTTGATCAAACTACATTATATTTAAAATACGCGAGTACCTACACGTACAAGTTCAAAGGAAAGGAACGTTGAAAAATTTTTGTCACCATAATCCATTAAAAATGTTCCTATGTTCAAAGGACAGCTGAATTAATGCTTAACTCAAAAGCTTAACGGAATTTAACTAAAGAATTATAGTAGAAATGTTCCTTCCTCATAGAAATATAATTGAAAAAAATCCCTTTTAAAGAAAATCTGGAAATTTTCAGTTGTTGAAACATTGATTGCTTAGCAGATCGTCACTGTAGGTAAATTATTATTCATAATAACTGAATCATTAATTTTTCAATTTCGAAATCTCTGTTAAAGTATACGAAATCCATTGGTGCTAAGTGCACTAATATATTATTTTTTAATACACCATATAACTCACACTATCTGTTTTGTGAACAATTATTTTCGTTTTAAAAATTGTTGGATATCTTACATTCGTATTTAAATTATATAATATATAATCATTTGCTCCTATATTTGCTTGTGTTTTAAAATGTATAGGTACTTGTAAAGAATTCAATGCATAAAATTGCTTTCAAAGAATCTGTTTTAGTTACTGTTCAAATGATCTATGGTCCAGTTTCAAAACTACAATAAAATTACAAAATAGTTATATACTTCAACAAAAGAGATAAATATATCATATTTTTCTACGATACATTGACTACATTACCTAAAAAAAACAAGAAGTTTGACGCACTGAGAAACTTAAGGAATCATCTTGATTTAGCCGGAGTATTACCTTATGTTAGCTTTATAACCAGTGAAGGGTCTTTGCTGGCTGACAATGGGGTCCTTCTTCCATTTTACGACTCCCGAGGGTCCCAGAATATACTACAACACCATATATTTATCTCAATTTAGGCCTGCCAACTTTTCTTCTAGTCTTTGGATAACCACATTGTCTCAGAATAGTAGTTGAATCAAAACAACTAGAATACGCATAGTTTTTGTTTTAATTAAATTTATTTTCAGTTGATTGAAGATTTCATTAGTGGTTTGAAGTTCTAAATGACACTGATTGAAAATATATATTTTTTAAATTTATGTGTGTAATGTTCATATGTATGTCAATAGATATCACAAATATTCCAGAACCAGTGTTAGAATCCAGAATCAGTCCTGATAATTATTCTGACTTTCCTTCTTCATTTCAAACTTCTTCTAAGTATTTTTATCCACATTTCTTTCTTTTCTTTTCTCTATCTCATATTTATCTTTTTAAACTTCTTATTTTTCATAACATGAATGTGTTCCAATACTAAGATTTTTTTTTACATATTAATGTGCTTCCATACATATCTTCATCGTTTTTTATAATTATTTAGCATTAATAAATACAAACCAGAACAGATAATAATAGGATCCAACTAACTTAAAAAAACTAACAACAGTGATACGTTAATAAGTACAGCATAAGTTGCACAATATTAATACAAAGATGATATTAAAATTAAATATAAGTTTAATATAAATATCATGTGTGGAAATAAATATCTGTCGGATTTCCATAAATTATGAATAATTAAAGACTTAGCCATTTGATTTTACTGTTTCAAAACACTTCAATGCACCCTGCGCAATTGGCGAGTTTATTTCCATATGGCAATTTCTTACAACTAACCAGTGTTTACAGCTCAGAGAAGCAAGAATTATAACCCATTGTGTTGCCAAGAATGAGTTTTTTTTATATTGCAACATTGTCCAAAATCAATAAATAAAAAGTTGCTACTATCAATTTAGTTAGTAGATACTTAGTTCAGTATCAACATATATGCACAATAGTAAGAAGGTAAAATAATCATGACCACAACGAATAAAGAACTAAAGAGGAAATCGAACTCTTATAAATATTATCAAATAAACATGACAAAATTACTAAAGAAAATTACAAAGCCAAATAGTAATTTGCAGACAACAAAAGACCCAATGAATCTATATTATCGAAATAAATTATTGTATTGGACTGGACAGTAGATGTGCTCCCATAAAATATGCTATGGCTAACTGTGATAATCGCAAATATGTTTACCCTATTGTTGTCGAAATACCAGCTGTTGACGTAGGGATAATAAATCTCACAAGACCTAAACCAGAATTATGTACGTACTAACCAAATTTGGGGTTTATTATTGTTACTTGTTACCTATTAAATTCGTCAATCAAGTTTTCATCCTTCTATCACAACTTGTTATCCCTTTTGTTATCCTTTGATAGTTTGGACATTTGAATTAGATTGTAGAAACAAGTCAAATAACATGGTTTTAACGATCAAACTTGGAAAAATTACATCGAATAATTAAGGAATTTTGATAATGGAACATTTTATATCATTTATTTATAATAAACATGACATTTTACATAAAGAGGTTTGACAACAATAATAAAGGTATATAAAAAAAGTAAATATTATATATATTTAAGACAGAGACAATGGAAGGATACACATACACATCCAGACCATTGACACTCTCTTGCGCTTTGCTGTCAATCAGAGATTTTGCTCTCCAATATGCTAGGGATAATCCCTGTGTTATATTGGGTGCAGTCTTTGGTTTTGTAAGTTAAACAACATTATTTTAAAGTGGATTCAGCACAATTTATCATACACTTCCTAACATACATGCACAGGTACTCTCCATACACACGTAATATACTGAACCATATAACATACACACACAGCACACACACACACACAATATAATTATTATGTTCGTCGTGGTGTTTTGTCTTTCGTCTTATCAAACAACTCCAAGATAAAAGACATTCTGTGTTTGTTCGTTTTCTCTTTTAGTCTTGTATGCGGGTCGGAAACTCGACACTTTCATTGAATTTTTCAAGAATTTGCTATAACGATCAAAGTAAGGCGCAAATTAACTGTGAATTGTCTTACACATACCTGCGAGAAAAATGAAATTAAATTATTATTGATCATTTTGATATGGATGGATAGGAATAAACGAAATACATGTGTATGTTTGTACACAAGCTCTTCCAACTGTCGATTTGTTCAAGAGAATGAAATTATATTGAAGGAAGAGGCAGTTTAAATCCAAGATGCGTGTACGAAGGAACATTTTGTATGGCGTAGTGGACTTTTTGCATGCTAACAACACCAACTTTGAAGCTTCGCAGCATATATGTTCCGATACATGAAATGATTCTTATTCTTCAACTATACATACATACAATCGCTATCGACAGTTGGATCTCATGTGTTACATGCAAATAGTTTAACAAATTTCTCCTTCTTCTTCTTGTGTCGTGTCAGCTCCTTTCTTTCAACGTTGACAATTTTATTTTTATTTTATTTTATTTAAATAAACATCAGCTATGACAAGAGGAAGAAAAAACATGATTGAAATAAAACATAAAAAAAAATAAAAATAATAAAATAAATACCCACAATCTCAATATATTTACTGCTATGCCACGCGATATGAAGTCATTCTATTGACATTTTTTCCACAACCTCAATCTATGCACTTACCAATTTGCCACAAATATTAATTAGCTATATTTATATGCCTTTTTTTCACAACTTCAATCTATTTACTGCTATTCCACACGATATGAAGTCATTTTTTTAAAATATAAATTTATATATGTACCTTTTTTCCGTAATTTTAATGTATTTACCACTTTACCTCGCGATATTATTCTAATTACCTCTTTGACAATGCCTCATTCTATCAAGCTCTTTGTCACGGCTATGAGTAAAACATAATTTTCTATGTAAATCTCGATTTATAGTATTCTAAACTAAATGATCAAACGTGTACCTACAGAGCACAAGAAAATGGATAATTTCGTGTGGGAACTATTTTACAGTTTGTTCAAAGCTGTATTTAAAATATCACATTTTCTTGATATAGAGATGTAACTTTGTGTTTCAAATAGTCCATTAAAATATATTATCTATATCGAGTACCTATTAACTATAAGCTATTACGACCTCATTGTTGTGGGTAGACTATTATGGTTGGGAATAACAAATGGCCACCGCATGTAAAATGGATGAAATTCTCGTACAAAATAAATGCTACGAAAATAAATACAAATAATGGACACATAATATATGTATTTAAACTCTTCATTGGCTATTAGACTTAGGTGGGCTGGATTTTTACATAGAATGGGTGATAAGACATCCCAAAGGCGATTTTGAATAAAGCACCAGGGGGAAGAATAATTGAAAAGAGTTGCGGAGAATGCTAATCGACAATTACGGAGGCGAACTCTACAGGAGGCCAAGATCCGTCCCGGGTTGTAGAACCATGACTGATGATGATGAAAAACGGTCGATTCAAATACACAGCACGATTGTAATAGGAATTTAATGACGTAGATTGTCATTCGATAGTTTCTTATTTTTCATTTGTCCGCCTACATTATCTTACCAGGCGTCTCGATACAGCGGCTAGTAAAATTTATGGAGCAGAGATACAATGTCACATAGGATATATTTTAAATAAATAATGTTTGAAATGACCAGAAAAAAAGTCTTATATATTCAAATAATATAATGCCAAGAAATAGTCTGTTAGAAGCATCGTCCACTTAAATTGTTCGTATCTCAGATTACTTATTATTATTAGCTTGGATTGGACGTGTTGTCAGATCAGGGGAAGAAAGAGCCACAAAACATATCCTGCAAAATAACCCTGTGGGCAAGAGACCCCTGGAAAGACCAAGGCAGAGATTGATGGACAATGTTACCCGAGATCTGAACATGCTGAATGCTTGTGATGACTGGGAGTCTACTGAAGCTGACAGGAAGGCTTGGAAAGCTATTGTTCAGGAGGCTCAAGCTCCACCGGAGTTGAATGGCCACCGGAAGTAAGTAAGTATCTCAGAATACCAAATACTTAACCGAGAAAATAAACAGTCTTCTACACTCTCTTGGTCGCATGGGAGCCAAGAGTGTAAAAGAAAAATACTCGATGACGCAGCCAAAGGTGCAGGAAAAGCCATAGTCACACAAAAAGTACGTAAGTAAGTACCCGTCAACAAAGCAACTGATTTATTGCATGAAATGTCTTCAGATTTGAACCAAATAGATAATTCAATTATATCTTTGGATAATATAAATAAAATATTTATAAAAATAAATGTATAAAAATAAATGAACTTCCACTGTGTCAACGAAAAACTTTGAAATTATCTTTGGATAATAGTAATAAATTAAAAACAGCTGAATTTGTAAAACTATCACATTCTTTAAATTCTTTCAACTTTGAATATTTTTTTTATTTATTCTTTTACATCTTGAAAATCTGATTATTTCTACATACTTTTTTCATATTGCTGTTATTATAAACATAAAAAAATATTAATTATCTTTCAAATTGCTTTTGTTATTTGGGAGAAATTGTTTTACGTCATTAAAAAATGTTACGAAGTAGACAAAGTGAATAACTAAAATGGCGTATAAGGTATACAGTTCACTTACAAAATCCTTTTGAACGAGATAAAAATAACACAAACTCTACTATTTATACAATAGTATTTTAGTGAAAGAAAAAAAAAAGCTTTCGTTATAAGAGTGTCTTGCTTTTCCATTTTCTGGATGATAGATAAGAGTGATTATGTATTTTTCTCCACGAATGATATCATTTTTAGGGAATCGAAAAACATACATAGATGTTTTCCTCAAAGTAATCGTATACTTTAATCTCAGGCTTGTTTATCTGAAACATTTTTGTGCATAAAAATAAAATAAAGATACAGACCAGACCAGAAACGAAACTCATATACGAAATGAAATGTTATTTTTTATTTCGCCACATACCAAATAGTTGTAATGATTTTGATAAATACATAATTTAATGTCCTTAATGGAAATAGAATACAGGTAGCTGACATTAAAAGGCAACGACAAATCACGAAGGTTGACAATAATTTTGATATAAAAAAGAAAATTTAATAAAAAGGTTTATGTGCTATGTATAAGATTGAAGATAACTTTTTCGATCTTTTAAATCGACCTTTTTGTTTAAAATTCTAATATATCTACTAAAAATAATAATAATAAACACTTCCTTGTACCCTGTGCAAGTGGGGAGTGTATTGCCATATGGAAATTTCTTATAACTAACCAGTGTTTCCAGCCCATAGAAGCAATATTTGCATGAGAAATGAACTTAAACAAATTTCTTCTCCGCTGGGGATCGAACCCAGGACGCGCGCACAGAAGCCAAACGGCCAATCAACAGTGCCACGGGGGTCGGCGTCGATTTACTATATAACCTACACAGTCAAGAGTATAAACATTTTTTTCAAAATCAAAAAAACTCAATACGATAGATACTTGTGAAAGTAACGAACAAATTCACTATTTCAT
Source organism: Molanna angustata (assembly GCA_963576475.1). Lineage (NCBI taxonomy): Eukaryota > Metazoa > Arthropoda > Insecta > Trichoptera > Molannidae > Molanna > Molanna angustata. Next base: position 31,341,126 of record OY754974.1, read on the forward strand.
TAATTTTAATATTACACACACACACACACACACATACACACACACCACACACACACACACACACACACACACACTAAGCCGTGTGCACAGAGAGCAGGTAACACATCTTTTTTTTTATTATTTATTAATTTCCATAATACAATACAAAATAAAATATAAAATATAACATATCATGAAATATATAAATGGAATTTATTACCTCACTAGACAAAGCCTGTTCTGGTAATACTAGGCAATAAGTAAGCAGAAATTTTAGCTACGTGAATTCTCAACATCTAAGGCACAAAAAAATATAAAAGTACAAATAATAAAGTACAAAAGTACATATTTTAAGTCATAAAAAAATATAAAAAAGTACATATAAAATACAATAGTAGGTACATGAAAAAATTTTTCAGGTGTCTTTGTGTTTTTGTTAACGTGAGGGCGTGTTTGCGTGTGTGGATATGTGTAAAAGGGTTAAGAAAAGATTTTGATTGTAAATTATATTAAAATTATCTTAGGACAAACGTCAAGTCTCTCTCTGACTCTTCCCTACAAATACAAAAATGTGTAATTATAGACCTCACTATGGCTGTCTTGTATCGAGGTCAACAATATCGCATGAAGAAATGACAGTTTCATATACCAAAACAAGTTGTCGTTAGATACAGTTGGGCACCAATATAATTGAGGTGGAAAATTTTACAAAAAATATGGACAGTTACAACATATCATAACAAGTTGTAGTTAGATCCATTTGGATACCAATGATATTAACAAATTAATTTACAAAATCAATATCTAGTATGACTCATTGATTCTGATGGATCATTTACTGCCAGTCATTTGCTGTCGTCTTAAGCGAAACCCATTTCAAATCCTTATTTGTTTTAGGTAACATATTGAACATTTTTGGACCAAAAAAAGTTAATTGAAATTGATAATGCGCCATAAGCTAAATACAGAGAAACATGATAATACTCACAGCGTGCACTCCCCTCATGACACCTGTTGAGCAATTGGTGTAAAAGAAAAACCCTATAAATTGTGAAATCGTAAGCATAATTCAAAACTATTTCATCTTAGTCGAGCGTAAAAATATCTGCCTTAGAATGATTTGTGTATTTTCAATGAAATCTAAACAGCATCATCTGGGAATAAAGACATTTTTCCGCAATATATTACTGTATCTAGTGGTCCAGTGGATGTAGAAGTCTCCAGGGAGCGGAGGGTGGTGGCTGTGCAGTCATTATAGGATGCGACGGTGAAGATTTATTCCCATTTAAAATGCATTGCTACTGCATAAACCACACACAGCAACATGGGGGAATATTAACCACTACGCACCAAAGTGGGTTCACAAGTATTCTACTTACCTACACGAGTGGAGGTAAAAATACATGTTTGCTATGAGTGGCCACAAACACGCGGATATCAACTGAATTACGTACATTTATTCCAGTTGGAATGCGCCAATTGCGTTAAAAAAATACAGAACATTAAAAACGAGTGCGCGCAATTTTGTGAAATTTGTTTTTCATTGAAATACCTACACCTGCCGTTCTTACAACTCTTCTTCGGCTGGTTTTAGCGATGATTATGTTTGTGCCACGATCAACAGTTATAAATTTTCTTATTTTTGTATTTATTTCCATAGTAAAATAGAATACTTTTAATACAAAATATCTAACTAAAATTATTAATTACCTCACTAGGCGAAGCCTGTTATGAGGTTATACTAACAATAATTACTCTTGCATAATTTTTGGCTTTGCGTTGAAAAACGGTATTTTTAAATAAATCTCAGAAATCAAGATTCTGGGCTCTAAATAAGCATGCGGGTTATAAATTCCGCTTTAAAGACCGCTTTATACTAAAACTGCGATCATTAAAATAGGTAGGTACACTATACTGATGACCCCGTTCCCTTGAAAAATTGTCAGTCTGAATAAATTTCATAAATTATTTGTTTTCATATATTTGGTTGCCATTCTCAAAAGAAAAGGTACATAGTGTTAGTATGCCTAATGTTATGAAGATTGCATTAAAATGTAAATGTTCATATTCATACACACAAGATATTTCTAAAGACAGTATTTTCTATGCCGGCGATACTAATAACTCATATCTGCAATTACATATTCCCTTTGTATGGCACTGTGCCTAAGTGCATTACTAATAAGGTAATATAATGAATTTATTATAAATGTCTATCTTAATCCATATAAATATGGTGTATATTTACTGAGAAATTAATTTTTAAAGGTTAAAAATATTGTGAGAATACTGTAAAAAAAACTACAATACATCATATTTATAAGTATATATTTAGAGATTTACCATTATAATTCATTGATTTTTAGGTATAAGCTTTAATTTCTAGAACATGATAAAATAGACGGTAAAATTTCTTAAGTGATAATGTAATATTGTTTCAATCTCGACAAATATTCAATTTCGAAAATACATGAGAAATTAGACCAGATAATTGTGAAATCTCTAAGCTCAAATAAAGTGGGAATAGATTTTATGATTAAGTCAAAATCAATAGATTCAAATAATCTATTATATTCGTATTGAGATACATCTCTTTCCTCCGATAAACGATCTATCCCGAAGATGATTCGGCCCAGTATAAAGGCGCGGGCACATAATAAAAACGTCATTAGCTGTGAGACCTTCAGAACTGAAACTTCATTCTTTGCCGTCATGTTAAGTACATGCCTACCTTCAATAATCGTGCATCATTTAAACTGTTCAATAATTTAAACCAAGTTCAGTAATTAATTGATACCAATAAATGTCCATATTGTATAAGTAGCGTTTTATTTCAACAAATGGTACCTTCAAATATATATAACCACGAAAAATTGATGACCCCGACGTGATATTTTTTATTTTATAACATCAATAGTGTTTACGTATTTTTTATTTATTTTTGTGGGCCTTGCCCATCCCCAGTCGAATTCTCGAAAATTCTACGTCACGGTCGATATATAAAACCGCCATCTTTGAAATGAGAGGATTCCGTTTTGTGACACCAGCTGGGCTGCTACCGCGAATCTTCGTGCCTTTGGTTCGAGTCCGCGTTTATTATTGTATTTATTTATTTATTTGAAACTTTCTGAGCACAAGTGCACAATGGCGGGCTTATTGCCAAATGGCAATATCTTCCAACCAACCATATACATTTAGTGAAAAACTATTACAATTATGGTATGTAGCAAAATTTTTATATAATTCAAGAAAAGAGCTATAAAGAAAATAAAACAAACAAAATGAAAAAAACATATAAGCAAAAACAATAAAGAAACGGAGGTGACTGGAGAGGGGGGGGAGACAAGGATAGGATAAGGAGACAAATTTAGGTGTTATGTGTAAGGAAATGATTCCTCAGATTTCTTTTGAAAGTGGGAAGTGTTAATGAAACTCGAAATTGCGATGGGATGTGATTTCAAAGACGAGCTGCCTGTACGGAGAAAGAGGTGGTGAAAAAAGAAGTATTGTGTACTGGGATACTGAGCGTTCTTTCAGTATTTGATCGAAGAGGCAACCCGTGTTCAGAGAGGAAGTGAAATTGATTTCGTAGATAAACTGGAGCATTGGAGTTGTTTAAGACCTTGTATAGAAGTGTGAGGGTATGTAGGTTCCTACGCTGCCTGATAGGCAACCACCTTAAAAGAGATCGGTATTCCGATATGTGGTCAAATTTTATAAAAATATTGTAATGTTAATCTATATTTTATTTTATTATAATCTTGTGAAACAGTTTTTTAATAAATACCCACATGTAAGTTTAATTAATTCTTTTAATTGCTTTAACCCAAGTGTCATATATTAGGTATATGTTTCAAATTGCTCTAACATTATCTTACAAATAATGTTGAATTATCGTCTTCAGCGATAATCCAACATTTGGGCTTATGGTTTGTCCATTATATTCACGGTTCGAACCCGGAACACATGTGTTAAAGTACTTGATAACCATAAGTAAATACTCATAGTTAAAGTACTTGATAACCATAAGTAAATACTCATAGTTAAAGTACTTGATAACCATAAGTAAATACTCATAGTTAAAGTACTTGATAACCATAAGTAAATACTCATAGTTTCGAAACTGCTTTCTCTATTATATTTCAAATTTAATTTCACCAGAAAATTGTACAATACTAGCAAACTTAATCCAACTGTCGATTTGTTCAGGAGAACTTTGTTCTCTTAACATATCGACAATGTATCAAGCCAGAATACGCGAGAATTGTATGGAGAGGTCTACTTTTTTCACGGCTTTCCCAACTTTGAAGTCAAAAAACACCAACTTAGAGGCTTCGCAGCATATATGTTCCATACACGGATTTACTCAGAATTCGGAGTAGAACATTTCGTGTGTCTGTGAGTCTGTGTGTGTGTGTCTGTGTGTGTGTGTGTGTGTCTGTGTGTGTGTGTCTGTGTGTGTGTGTCTGTGTGTGTGTCCGTCCCCCCCTTATAACTTTTGATCCGCTCAATTTACAGAGCCCAAAATTTCAGAATATATAAACAGTTATAGGCCTACAAAACTTTTGTACTCAGAATTTTGAATTTTTGTTTCAGTCAGGGGTTATCAACTTTTGAATTTTTATTTTATTTTTCCATATATCTCAGAAACCATATAAGCTAGATCGCTGAAAATTGGTACAAACATAGAAATATAAAAAATCTCAAATAAATTTTTTCAAAAAAATTACAGGGTTTCTCAAACAATTTTTAATAAGAAAAATATTTTTTTTATGATAAATTTATGAGTTTAACTGCCTATATTTCCAAAACTTATACAATTATCGAAAAAAGCCGAAACACCCCAACTAGATAATTTAATTTTCTATAAAAAATATTAACATTGTAGTAGAAGATCTAAATTTTTTTTAACAATTTTTTTAAAAATTGAATTTAGTGACGACATCGCTTCATACATTTTGTATGGCAGTCGCCTATACACAATATGTAAGAAGACTTAATAGTTTGATACTTCATCTCCAAACATACATACCATCATGCTGTTTTCATATTCTGGGTAGGAAAAAAGGAACTTCCTCCATACTATCCTATCTTGACATACATACCTACATAATATATGTTGTATGGAAAACAAAATATCTGAAAATATTCAATAATTTGTATTTATGGGTTTATAGTTTGGTACATATTCTTCAACTATACATACTATCGCTATCGACAGTTGGATCTCATGTGTTACATGCAACTAGTATAAAAAAAATATAACCACTGACATGAAATTATTAATGTGACATTAGTTTCGACGCTTTGTGTTATCCAGCAAATAATACATACAGCTTTGAAAGATAAAAATCAAAGTGAAAAATACATATTTTAACAGAATGAATAAATGCATATTTTATATTTTGTTTAATACAGTGTAACGTTGGTGAAGTTTCACTAATTACCACTCAGCTCCGACATAAAACATCCATTCAAATATTTGAAACAATGATAAGTTGAAATTCTGGTTTCGTTTATGTTCCGTTCAAATAGGTTTTGCTTTGGAGTTTATTTTTTTTAATTTTAGATCTGCCCCAAGTAAACGCTTGCCTCAGAAAATGCCATGTACCATCAATATCGAGGTACAGAGTACCGTCTCTTTGTATCACGTCGGTGTTTTAATCCCCACGAAGAAAATCAACGTGTTTTCTCGTGCCAAAATACACTGAAAAAAATATTACGGAAACCGAACTGGCAACCTGCGTTTTAGCCAAACATTTGTTATAGTAATGAAGGTTTATCTATTTATGACTGAACTGTTTGGCTGTGTGCACAAAACATTTAGTTGCACAAAACCAAATCTTTTGTAGACACTATAGTTCGATTCCAAGGGGATATATTGGGGAGTTATGTTTTCGCAATTTTTAAGTACACTGTATACTGAAAGTTTCATTACAATGTATCTGCGTGCTGTGTGCTATGTACGGCGTGTTTATTTTACTTTATCGATTATAGACTAAAGTACTCATTTGATTCCTTTCAAATTTTGCAAATTTTTATATGTGATACGATCCCTAGCAAGGCTCGAATCTCTAAGACACTTCGTCGTCCTCTAATGACTTACGGAATAGATTTCAGATATACACTGTCCGTACCAAAAAACTAAGGTGCCGTACTCATAAACATTGATGGGAAAACCCGTCGTTATAGAGTATGAAACACAGAGAACCGAAGGCAGCGTAAAGTTGAGAAAGATGGGGCCGACAGAGAAGAAGGTTCTGGAACGAATACGGGTCAAGAACGACTAGACTCAAGAGCCGTCAAAGTTGCCAGGAATAATATTTCTCAGGAAGACAGACCTCCAGGATGTTCAACTAAAAGATGGAAGGACAGCAGCTGGCTCTCTACATCACAGGAGGGAAGATGACGCATTAAAAATGAAGATATACCTACCTAATAATGTTGAGTTTTTTTTGTAATAGGCAATTCACCCTGCTTAAAGTGTTTTGAGCTTTGATGTAGAGATATTTTGTCATCTTTTGACAAAACTTTGCAATTATTTAGTTCCGACGTTGTACCTAATTCATATATTTTTGGCCCAATGAACAAAATTTTACGAAAAAAACTTTCTATATTTTCTATTTATAGAAATTTCATTGATATCGTCTGAAGTTTTTCGTTCTTTTGTGATTAATTTGTTTTCTTCGATAATATTTTGATTTATTCGATAATATTCGTATATTTGTTCAACATTTCAATGTATGTATGTGTCCACAAATACTAAAAAAGATTAAGAAGTATACATTGAAATAGGTACTTATTGAAGTTAAATTAAAATATTAAAAAGGGATTTTGAAATGCCGTAAAAGTTTTTTTTTTTTAAATTTATTTAATAACTATCATAAATGTCATAATCATAAATATTATAATTTCGCGATGCCACGAGCAATTTTATTTATTGACAATATTATTGCTCATCTAAACAAGTGGGTTGTGGCCAACGCTATATTTTTCACAACCTAGTCACCACACATAGTATTCAATTTTTATATTTTTGATGAAAACATCATAATTCTTTAATGCCATTGTATGGAAGTGATGTGCCTTTTTAGAAATTTGAAAATAAAAATATCAAATATTAAGTTTCCTGAGCTTGGAGTCACTTTAAAATATTTGACAGTTAAAAATATATAGAAGCACTGATCACATATTTTTCAAAATCTAATGGGATCTAATCGAGTATTAGATATGCAAATTCGCAAAATTTGAAAATAATCGAATGAGTACTTTAATCTTTAATTGACAAAGGAGAATAAACACGCCGTACATAGCACATAGTACACAGCACACACACACATATATACATTGTGATGAAACTTTTAGAATACAATCTCAGCATGATACTTGTTGATAATCTGCAATTAAAAATAACTTAAAAATTGCGAATTAACAACTCACCGCTATATTGCCTTGGGGTAGTGAGGAGTAAAAATGAATATCGAAAAGTACTTGTAATACACTACACATTAATTAATAGATAGATTTCCAGATGACCCTGCATAAAAGTCTTTTTATCAATTTAATATGTGTTTAATTTTGTTCACCAATTAATTTTTAATTTTTTTTACAAGCTTTTTAGCAAAATTTTTATACAAGGAAATTTTTTATTAAATATATTAATATTTTGACTAAATCTATTTTTGACTTGAGACCGATTTTACCTTCTCAACCAATTTATGAAAAAATGCATATCGTATCGACAAAATGGTTGATCAACAATGCACTTGAAATCGAAAATGTGTAAGGGGTTCTAGAGAATTTGAAATAATATGTAGATTCAACATTTCAGAGAATATCTCATACAGTATTAAATTCTTAATGAACTGCAAATTGGAGGAAACACAAGATGTGACTTTAGCAGTAGTACATGTAGGTACTTAGTTCTAACATGGAATATGAAATGGTATGTAGGATGTTCGGAGTCAAAACTCATAACACCACTTGTACTTTTGAATTATGGCTTCTTAATTTTTTTTTTCAATATTTTAACTATTTTTATGTTTTTGTATAATTATTGTTTTTCTTTGCCCCTTAATGTTTTTGTATAATCATTTTCTTAACTACTTCATTTCATTAATGTTATTTCTTTATTAATTCTTTGGTTGTTTTTTATTATTTTCCTTCGCGGAGCCTGTAACCGCTATAGGACGCGTCCCCGGGTGGCGGATAGGGGAATGCTCGGCAGATATGCAGGGTAGGAGGGAAATAAAATACCTCCCGCGGACCAACAGGTACGTAGCGTTTGACCCAAAATGGGCGGCTACAAACAGCGTCTGTTCTCCAGGTTAGGAGCGGCTGAAACCATACACTCACCAACACGTCTGGCAAGCGTGGTGTTTTTAATGCCAAAACCTTCAAAGCACCAACCATGAATTCGAATTATAAAACGAAACTACCCCAGGTGAGTAGAGATAAAAACTCAGAATCTCACACTGACTCAAAGTTGGTCCGCCTCATGGATTCTGGGGGAGGCAAAAACTCGAATAAAGGGAAAATCACAGAACTTAAGATCGCGACATATAATATTCGGACTATGAGACAAGAAGCAGACAGAATTAGACTTGAAAGAGAACTTGATAATGTAAACTGGGATATTCTAGGAATGTGCGAAACAAGACTAAAAGGAGAAGAAGCTGTTACCCTCCCATCAGGACACCTTTTATATAGAAACAATAAACAAGTCTCAACAGGAGGAGTGGCTATAATGGTACATAAAAGTAAAAGAGACAAAGTAATAAAAATGAACAGCATATCACACAGAGTCATATATATTATACTGGAACTTAACAAACGATTTAAAATACAGGTCATACAAGTATACGCTCCAACGAGTGCAGCAGTTGACGAAGAGGTCGAGAAGTTCTATGAAGATATTACAAAGGCGAGAAAATTGGAAAATGCACAACTTAGTATAATAATAGGAGATTTTAATGCAAAATTGGGAGAGAGGCAGCTTGGGGATCCGCACTACATTGGTAAATTTGGTCTGGGTAAGAGAAATGTAAGAGGAGAAACACTTTTAGACTACCTGCAATGTGAACAATTATACTGCGCAAACACATTTTACATGAAGAAAAAACAAAGAAAATGGACATGGAAAAGTCCCGACGGTAGGACAAAAAATGAAATTGACTTTGTTATTACAGACAAATTGAAATACTGTAAAGATATATCGGTCCTAAACCAATTTGACGCGGGAAGCGACCACAGATTGGTGAGAGCTTCGTTTAGAATAAATGAAAAACTAGAAAGGCTTAACATGATCCACAAAAAACCCAGGAAAACACCCACAATCGAAACAATTACCAAACACCAAACAGAATTTCAAAATATACTACAACAGAAATTAGAACATGAACCAGAGCTTCACAACATGGATATAAATCACCTTACAAATAAAATTACGGAAAGTATTCAGACAGCTGTTAAAACAATATCATTTAGAAAAACAGGCAAAAACCAAAAACTATCATTAAACACAATAAAACTTATTGAGGAAAGACGACAAACTGACAGAGACTCAAGCAGATATAACACTCTTAATAAGATTATCAGGAAGGAAATAAGAAAAGATATCCGAAAATATAATACAAGCCTTATCATGAGCACGATAGAATCAAACAAAAACATGAGAATCCTTAGATCAAACAAAACTACTGGCAAATCGAATATCATTAGAATTAAAAACAAAAATGGCGATGTAGTCAATGACAAAAACAAGATAATAGAATCTGTACATGAATTTTATACAGAATTGTACAGATCAAAGACACAATATGATGTAGAGAATAATGGCACCATATTAAACGCCGGATCGGAAGAAATGCCAGAAATTGATTACGATGAGTTAATAAACGCACTTAAATATATGAAACACAATAAAAGTCCGGGCGAAGATCAAGTGACAAGTGACATGATAAAACTAGGCGGCGAAGAGCTCATTGAAGCAGTTAAAATACTTCTCAATAAGTGCCTAGAACAACAAATAATACCAGAAATCTGGCAAAATGCCGAAGTTATACTTTTACACAAAAAAGGAGATCCCGAAAATCTAGAAAACTACCGACCGATCAGCTTATTATCACACTTGTACAAATTACTTACTAAGATTCTTACAAACCGTTTAACTAAGAAACTAGACTTCTACCAACCGATAGAGCAGGCAGGCTTCAGAAAAAGTTTTGGAACTATTGACCATATTCAAACGCTACGCCTGCTTATAGAAAAAGTCACCGAATACAATATTACAATCCATTTGGCATTTATTGACTATAAAAAAGCCTTTGACTCGGTAGAACAGTGGGGAGTAATACAAGCTCTAAACGATGCAAGAATCGACTCAAGATACTCAAGGCTAATTAAATTTATATATGACCATGCCACAATGGTTGTAAAAATTGACGAAGAAACAAAAACGGAAAAAGTAAAAATCTGTAGAGGCGTCAGACAGGGAGACACCATTTCTCCCAAACTATTTACTGTTGCCCTGGAAAATGTTTTTAAAACTTTAAATTGGGAAAAAAAGGGTATAAAAATAAATGGCATGTATCTGACCCATCTCAGATTTGCTGATGACATAGTTCTTGTAAGTGAAGATCTGGCAGAATTAAGTGGCATGATCAAAGATCTGCACGAAGCTTCCCTAAAGATTGGCCTGGAGATGAATATAAATAAAACGAAAATAATGAGTTCATCCAGCAACAGCTTAAAAATCGACAACAAAACGATTGAAGCTGTAGACGAGTATATTTATCTTGGGCAGAAAATAACATTAGGGAAGGAAAACCAAACAGCGGAAATACCTAGAAGGATTGGTCTCGGCTGGGCTGCTTTTGGCAAACTCCAGCATGTCCTAAAAAACAAAGAAATCCCCATTAATTTGAAACGAAGAGTTTTTGAATCGTGTGTCCTCCCTGTGATGACGTATGGTCTAGAAACGATGACATTGACTGCCAACACCACATACAAACTTAAATGCGCACAGCGATCCATGGAGAGGCAAATGTTAGGCATAAGTCTGAGAAATAAAATAAGAAATGAAGAGATCAGACGCCAGACCAAGGTTGTCGACATTATGGACCATGTAGCAAGATTAAAGTGGCAATGGGCAGGTCACGTTGCTAGACAGGGAACAGAGAGATGGGCACCCAGAGTTATGAGGTGGAGACCATGGGGAAATAAACGGGGAATAGGTCGACCGATGAAAAGATGGGCGGACGATATTGTCCCTGTTGCGGGTAGAAACTGGCCGAGACGAGCCATGGACCGAAATAAATGGAAGGATTTTGAAGAGGCCTACATCCAGCAGTGGAGAGACGGCTAAAGAAGAAGAAGAAGAAGATGGCCTTTTATTTGTTATTGTGTTACTCTGCAAACTAAATTGTGAATACTGTAAGGTTGCAGATAAACGTCGACTTAACATATTGCTATTACTTATATACATTTATATTCTGTAACTGTTTGTATTCCTTAATAAATAAAATAAAAATAAAATAAAAATAAAAAAACTGAGATGAATTATAATAAGTAAAATCGTATAATCTATATCCGGTGGAAATAATTACCTTCAAGTATGTATATTTGTTTTGTTGGTACTTTCAAATTTAAGGTTTATTTTGCTTTCATACAAACATATCTTTATATATCTTCGTGTCTACGGATTAAGGGAACTCAATAGGAAGACATAATTGATGAACGGTGCGCAAGCACATATAGTGATCACGTAAACCAGCGGATGACAGGTCGTATGCCCTATAAGTGCCTTGAGTTCTACCAACTTCGTCTCTATTGAGATCTTAAAAAAGTTTGTCAAGAAAATAAATTAGTTGAAATAAACAATGTTATATTGACTTGTTAATTTTGTCGACGGATAATTCGTGGTGAAACTCCATTATACACTCTGACGATGATCTTCAACAGATCGATACCGGTCAGTGCCAGTGTTAAAATTAAATAGTGAAACTAAAACTAATTAGTGTTTTCATTTATTCCTAGTAATGTTATATTGGCTAAAAGAATTGGAGGTCCGTCTCTGGTGTATTGTGTGACAAGAAAATACCAGTAAAAATATTAGGTCAGGTACATATATAAAACAGTGGTCAGAAAAGCAAAGACCTACTCATTTGAGTGCTGGGCATTGAAAAACAATCAATGTCCAGACTCTTCACACCAACGAGATGAGAATGTCCACCAACAAGAGGTTGGACAGGGTGAAGAACGTCCATATCCGTGGCAGTTTCAAAGTTGCGCCAATCAATGAAAAACTGACCGAAAATAGACTGTGGTGGTATGGACACGTTATGAGACTGCTACAGGAGAATATGATAAAAAGAACGATGGACATAGAGGTGGGGTCTAGAAGACCAGGTAGACGAATGACCACTAGGATGTCAACAATAACCAGATATCTCAAGGAGGCAAGGCTTCGTTCGGAAGACGCGGAGGACAGAAGGACTTGGAGGATGAGGACTAGGAGAGCCGACACCAAGTAAATGGGACGAAGGAGAAAATATGAAGAAGTTATATTTTGATATGTTATAAAAATATAAAAATACTTGGTTAAAGGTCTATTGTATTTATTGGATTATTGACGCGTTTCGTGCAAAGCACATCGTCAGAATAATGGAATTATTCTGACGATGTGCTTTGCACGAAACGCGACAATAATTCAATAAATACAATAGAACTTTAACCAAGTATTTTTATATTTTTATAACATATCAACGTACAATGGAGTTCTATCAAGAATTGTCGATCGACAAACTAAACTTAGAAGTTATATTTTATTTTATTCATTAAGGAATACAAACAGTTACAGAATATAAATGTGTATAACTAATAACAATAATATGTTAAGTCGTTTATCTGCAACCTTACAGTATTCACAATGTAGTTGGCAGAGTAACACAATAACAAATAAAAGGCCATAAATGATAAAAACAAGTAAATAATTAATAAAGAAATAACATTAAGGAAATTAAGTAGTTGAGAAATTGATTATACAAAAACATCAGGGGTCAAAAAAAAACAAAAATTATATAAAAACATAAGAATAGTTAAATATTGAAATTAAAAATTAAGAAGCTATAATTCAAAAGTAGAAGTGGTGTATGTGTATGTGTGTTATGTCATCGCGTGTTGTGGTGATTTTGAATGTGTCGTATTTCATGTTTGAATGCTGCGTATGATTTGGAGAAGATGTGTGTGTCTGGGAAGGTTTTGTTGTATTCATTGCACATTCTGTTTGTTGGTTTCCTAAATCCTGCATTTGTGTTTGAAGTTTTAATATTTTTGAAATTAGTTTCAACAATGTAAACGCCTCTACCATAGAATATTGATAACTTCAATTGCATAATCGACATTTCCATTTTGATAAGGTAGCATCACCGATTGTGTGTTTGTATTGTGTAATTAAACAGTTTCGTTTGACATGACATGTCAGCATCGTTAATTGCATAAGTGATTTAACGTACAACCTCAATTAAACTTTCATTGTATATAATCTTATACGCAAAATGAAGGTCTATGTATATTTAAGACAGCTGACCATATATTTCTACCAAGTGAAATAATAACGCTGTTTCTACATCATCCAATTTGAAATGGAATAATTTTGTTACGACTGCAATGATGGTAAAGTTCGCCTTCTATTCATTCGGTTCTGTATATTCAGTTAATGAAAATTCTTATTAAAATAAGGTTTAAATTTCAGAAACTGGGTTTAAGCCCGCAAAATACGAGGCCGCAACCTTGTTAATTAACACAGAACAAAGAGAAACGAACTCAACCAGTGCAGATGCAATGCAAACATTTAAGTTTAAAATACAAACACGTGGGGTTAATTTCTTTTATTTACGTTTGTAAAGTCTTGTATAATTATGGTTATAGATTAATAACCATAAAATGTATGTATTTAAGAGAAAATAAGCAATTAATTTATACGCATATTCATATAAATGGGTCGGTGGCAAAGTGGTAATGCTCTTAACAAGCAAAACATTGGTCTAAGTTTTTCTCGTGCCTAGAATAAATTCATTTGCCTATAATCAATGATGTGGAATAGATACGTTATTGATCTTTAAATTCCACCTCTTTCACAGTAGTTAAGTAGTTTGTCTTTAGTTTTTAAGTTAGTTATATACTGATGATGAGCGGATGCTCGAAAGCGCTATAACTTATTCGCAAGTTGTAAAGTAGAAGTATTACAAAGTTCGTTATATTTTTTTTTTTTTAAATGATCTTCTACAGAGTTGCTCACACCAAGTTTGAAGAATCTTTGAATCGGTAAATAAAAAGTTAGGAGCATACTTCTCTTAATTCTTACGGCATTTTAGTTACACGCAAGATGTTGTAGTGTTCGGACTTATTGTCGTAGCCATCTTGTGCAAATGCCATCTTGTGTGATAAAAAAACATTTTCAATTAACAATGGAACTGTGAAGGAACAACCAGATATAATTATCATTTCGTACTTACTAACTTACTCAGCCTCTTCTTGAGTCCAGTATTGGACAAAGGCCTCCCGACTTCCACTGGTCTCTATCCTGTGCCATTCTTTGGCATTCTGAACCTGACACTTTTTTTATGTCATCGGACCATCTGGTCTGGGGCCTTCCCACGCACAATCTTAATTAATGTAAAAGTTTATTCTTGTGAGATACATTTAATTGTGAGTTTTAAATACATATATATTTAATTAGGTAACCATACTTTTCTGTTCTCTCTCTTATTATGTTTGATCATACACCGCTTGTTTTAACTTTAGACCAAATTCACTATTTGAAAAAGCATTACTCACTTTTCGTATGGCATATGGGCAGGCTTCTTCACCAATTGTGGTTACGTCCCAGTATTCTTTAAAGTCTTAGGTCCAGTTGCTGTAGCCAGTCTATGACATCCCGTTCCGCTCCATGCAGGCTGGTTGGGTCCCCTGGGAATCTGCGCAGTGGGCAAGAAAAATCATTGATTACTAGATTTAATACAGCGTCCCACTATACCTACATTCAATTTATGAAAAACACATATAGAATCATTTAACATAGACATACTAGGAAAGCAAATCCCATAAATAGATAATTTCACACATACCTAAGGGATGAAGCAACTACATGTATGTAGGTATATACTCTATCGATGTTGTGAAGATCGATGGAGATATCTCCTCTAATTTCCTTGGAAACTATCTATGTATGTAGTAGCTATAATAAATTTCTCGTGTTCCTGTATCGGTATGCTATAATTTCTCGTGTTCATGTATCGGTAAGCTATAATTTCTCATGTTGATATATCAAGGATGTTAATGTTTATCCAACATATCGTTTTACTAATGACATTTGTCTATTTGATAATACGCCGTATAATAAATAACTTTCTTTTATAATAAATAAATCATCATGCATAAAAAAATATCCCACATACAAGTTATGCACAAGACTTCTACCTGTACAATGATGTGGTGTGGTTCAATCAACTTTAAACACACTAAAGACTGGTTACTGAACACCATTACATATTTCAAAAGAAAAAAAACACATTTCAAATATTGACTGATTGTTATAATATTCATTTCGTTAACACTTCATTTTGTATAGCAATTGTTCTCTTAGTATT
This sequence comes from Molanna angustata, assembly GCA_963576475.1. NCBI lineage: Eukaryota > Metazoa > Arthropoda > Insecta > Trichoptera > Molannidae > Molanna > Molanna angustata. The sequence continues at coordinate 31,356,755 of OY754974.1, forward strand.
AATTTTAATTTATTTTATGTTCATATTACATATGTCTTCTTCACATACAAGTGTTTGCACTCTGGTAAAGGGAAAAAAGTTATTTTTTATAGTGTTTTTTTGTATGTCTTTTGCATGTACACATTTGATATTTATGTTAATGTATTGCATTGTAAATAAATAAAAAATCAAAAAATAGAAGATTACAGAATATCATGTATACCTATATATAAATGTTTTTTTTTTTTCGGAATTCAAAAATATGTTCAGCTGAATATTTGATTACGTCTATTATCAAAATATTATGACGCCAGCGTAAAATCTATAATATATGTATAACTTATAATATCAAGATTATTACATCATATTATATTAAGGAGTTATATTATTTTTCTTTTGTATAGCAGATATTATACTATTGTCATAAACTGCCTTACTAGGTTACAAAAATTCTGATTCAACATACATATTATGTAATATTTATGTCTTCTTAGTTAGAATTTTTATTTGGCAGTTATTTTATTTATGTATGTAATATCTTCCCTTTATCTAAATTTTGATGTCTCGTTTAAATATTTTCAAGTATGTAACTGTTTTGTCAAAGTGTTATATAAATATCATGGTACTGTGTTCATCCACACTCCGCTTGTATGTATGCACATAAATAAAACTACGTATTAATTATCAGATTTACTAATAAAGGATTGCGCTGTGATAAATGCCTCCATATATCATCTGAGGATTTAGGGGCATTTGATTTCTCGCTTCATTCCTGATCTAACACAGTGGTTAACCTCTACATTAGGCTCACACGGGGGATGTATATGTGTGTGTGTGTTATCTCATTTACCCCTTCCCATAAAACAACATGTAAACCAATGTTTTTGCAGCTACAAAATTACACAATGGTTGGTTTATTTAGTCAATGATATATCGTTCTTTAACACTATTGGGTTGCTTAGTGATGTTGTGGTATACGTTTTGTATGAGAAGCACTGTAATGTCGCCAATTATACACATTATTTCAAAGTTACAAAATGGAACTTAATACTATTTTTTTTCTTTATTTCTTGCGACTTGAAATTCTACAGTCTAGAGAAAGCGCTCAAGCATTAGATGTTTTCGAAAGGAGAGTCCTTTGCCGAATATGTGGTCCTGTGAAGGAAGGAGATGAATGGCGAATAAAGAATAATGAAGAAGTGTACAAAATTTACGAAGACTGCTAAGGTTGAGATGGGCTGGCCATGTATAGAGAATGCCAAACATACGACTACCCAAAAAAATCATAGTTGGTCACCCGGGAGGTAAACGGAAGATGGGGAGAACAAGACTGAGATGGGAGGACGATATACTGAGAGATGCAGAACAGCTCTTGCAAGTCCCTAACTGGAGAACGGCGGCTGAGGATAGAAGAGGTTGGAGGCGCTTGTTGAAAGAGGCCAAGGCTCGATTTGGGCTGTAACGCCATCGAAGATGAAGAGAAGCTGGGACGCGTCCCTCACAATATCGTTTTCCCATCGCAGCATCGGTCTCCCAACCTTTGTTTTGCCACCTGGGTGCCCTTTTAGACTCTTTTTGGTTACGACGATGTCGGCAGCATTCTCTTTACTTGCTCGGCCCATCTTAGCCTGCTAGTCTTATAAAGTTCAGAAAGTTTGGGAGCTTTGTATATGTTTTACAACTTATCGTTGAATCTAATCCCCCATGTTTGTCCTTCATTCACGATTTCCAGGATTTCACGCAGCACTCTCCCTTTAACGATGTCCAGCATCTCCGCAGATTTTGCTGTCAGTGTCCAAAAATTGAGTTCCACCTACTTACTTTTTTTCTTCATTATAATTTTATTTTAAGTTTATTAAAAATGTGGCTTTTTACCGTTAAATTCGTATTAAATGAATATTTGACATGACATTAGTTTAAAACTTATTATAATACTACATAGATTAGGTACTGGATAAAAACAAAGATATACGGAAAGAATAAGTAAAACTGGTTAGAAGAAATTCCAATTGGCATTTTTTTCGCCACTATTTAATACGTATATTGATTATGAATCCCACATAATAAATTTTATACATTTGTTATAAATTTTATTTCATTTTCAATTATAATAAAAGTTATAATTGAAAATGAAACAAATTTATCAAATATTTTAACGAATTCTTTTTATATTATTGTTTCAGGAATTGAGAAAGACGTCATGATCTACCAGCAACTATGGAGAAAGAAGTTTAAAATAATAAGGTGAGTTTTGTGATAAATACAATTGATATATTTATCGAGATGAAAAATACATAACGATATACGATTTTTCACTACCATCCATTTCTTTAATAATAACTTATGAGAGCCGCTGGCAGAAAATACCGAAGTACATATATTGCAATTTATATATATTTATTTCTCTTCAAAACATAGAGTAGATACAAGATACAAAATAATTGTAGGTAATATAAGCATACACATAGTAATATAGACATATAAAAAGTAAATATAAGTTATTTAATACCTAGTAAATATCATTAATTTTATTATTTCGCTTGTACTTGCATAGTTTAAGCTATCTCTTTTTGTACATATTTTTTGTTACAAGGCCCCTCACTAGGCACACCTTGTACTTAGGTGAGCTTATTTAATATTATTGTTTATTATATTGTTTATTTATTCATACTTTTACATATTATACCGATAAGTACATGTACATACATACGCATTCATACATATGAGCCGTTTTTCTTCGTTACCAACGATTTCGTTACTATAATCTCCAAATAACTTTAGAGGGTGTTTAGCTTGTGTTTACAAATATTTTTTGTAAACATAAGTGATACATGTTGAACTGATTTTATATACATTAATATTTTTACGTAATTTGATGAGATTCGCTGAGATATTATGATCGAATCTATCGAATCGAATCTTATCTAATCGAATTAAAAAATGCATAGTTGAATCCGACCATTAAATTAAGTATTCTTTCGAATTTAGTTAAGAGTGCTATTATCTACACTGAAAAACAACCGAACTGGATATCTGTGTTTCAGCCGAATTTTTTTTATCAGTAGTAAAGGTTCATTTATTAATGAACTGTGCACAAACAACTGTGTGCGCAAAACATTTGGCTGTACAAAACCAAATGCTTTGTAGTCACTATAGTTAGGTTAATATTAACAAAAAAAATCACTTTAAGTAGAAGAAAAAATACTTATTCATGAATTGTGTTTATATACAAACTTATGTAAAATAACGTTTTTTGGAAACACCAAAAATTTATGAACGCATATATTTATTTTCCGTTGTTTTTCGCTGAAATATAAGAATTGATACATATTATGCATGTATATACTTTCGTAATGTAATAAAGCATATAATATATGTAGAATACACAATCCAAGGTCCCACATATATAATTAGTATGCATAGAAGATGAATATTATGTATCAAATATATACATTTGAAGAAAATGTACCTATTTCATTCTCTGCGGTATTAAATATTTCTTATCCTTTTTTGCTCTGAACGTATTTATTATTTAACCCTTCGCATAAATCCCCGGATTTCGCCTTTTTCAGAAAGCATTACAATAAATCCATTCCGATGAGGATGAAAAAATGCGGCCCCACTAAAAAATACATGAAAACAATTTTCGATTTGTCACATTTCATACTTATAACGGAATTCAAGGGAAAACTTATTTAACGCCAAACTACCCTGTTCATCGTTATTTATTTATAAACAAATATCTATTCATTCATTCATATCATCAAAATGTGGGATATGCGTGATGGTATGAATGAAAAGGGAGTACAACACATGCGTGTATGCTCACACAGCAATCTCGTCTCACCTAAAAAAGTTACTACATTCATAATTATGTGAACCTCATTGATGAACTATGTGAGATGTTATTGTTGCCTGTTGTATTTTCGATTACCCGGCTCTTACACGGAATTTTTTTTTGTAAATCGTAACAAAATGTCATGTTAAAATTAACCCAAATATAGTGACGACAAAATAATTGGTTTTGTGCAACAAAATATTTCGTGCACATAGTCAAACAGTACAGTCATAAATATATTAACTTTTATTACTGATATCAAAGGTTTAGCTGAAACACAGGTAGCCGGTTCGGTTGTTATAATATTTTTCTCAGTGTACGGGACATTCGAAAACAAGAACAGATTAGAGTGGAAGCACTATTCAGAGCCGGAAGCTTACAAATATTTATTTAATGACAACAAGTATTGAGATGAAACATTTCTTCATCTTTTAAGCTTATATGGCATTCCACCCAATCATTAGGATGATTTCTGCCAGTATAAAAAAATTTTATTAATTTATTTTGAGATTCGACGTTTTTATATTATTGATTGAATCCAATAAGGAGAAGAATATGCAGATAATTTAATGACAGAAAATGTGACATATTGATTGGTAGTGGAGTAGTAAGTGTTTAGTAAAAATCATTTTTGGTGTGGATTGGACTTTCAAAAAAAACAGAGATCAAAATAGGCAGTGGGAAGTAGACGTACACAGTTAACATCCATACCATCGAAATTCTCTTACTTTTTGCTATAACTTAATGTTTTTGCTCTCCAATATGCTAGGCATAGTCCGTGTGTTATATTGGGAGCAGTCTTTGGTTTTTGTAAGTTAAACAGCATTCTTTTAATGAATTTTTTTAATGAATCTTTTAATTAAACTGATGTCAGCGTAATGGGACCTGGGCAACGTTCATAATGAACGCCGAGGGCACTTAGTGACACTAAGCCGTTCATAATGATCGAAAACAGACGCTCGAAAGACCATATTATGTGCAGGCGTTCCGATTGAACGTCGAGTGTACGCACCAAATGCAGTGTAAAATTGTCAGATAAAAACGCTCTGATAGTTATAGTGTCTGTTGAGTTCTTTTAATCTGTGGAATGATGTCTTCTATTTGTTTCTGTGGTATCAATTATGTCAGATGACATTATTAATGATGACAATATGCATTCACAAAAAGGTTAATTTATTAAAATATCGTTTATAAATTTCCAATAAAAGGTCAGAGATCATTATGAACTCCACTGCTCAATTGTTGTCTTTCGATGAAAATATAACCTAAAAAGAGACATGTAGGTATGATTAATGAAATTTGATATTTAAGGGGCAGGGTAAGGCAATGTAGGCAGGTCAAATGCAAACTTTGTTAACTATTGTATGAGAATGAACGCCCTTAAAGATTAAAATCGTGTGCGCCCAAGTTAGTGTATTTGCATCGAACGTTACATAAAATACGATGGTTTATTTGATTTTACAAAAAAGTGAGAAAATTGTGTGAAAACGTATCGAGCCAATGTTTAGATTTATAAAATACCTATCATTTAAAAAAACATTCATGTTTCTAAACCTTATAAGTTTTGAGTTATGGATAAAAAATCTGAGAAAACAGGTATTATTAAAAAAAATATTACGAAAAAAGTACACAAGATGAAAGAAAGTGTATCAGGCCAATGTATAGACAAATAATGAGAGAATAATATATATTTTTTGTTGAAGACGTAACTTTTAAAAGTACGACGTAATGAGCATCCAAAAAGTACCTTGGAGCCTATCCCGTAACCTTAAAACGCCAGATGCTTCGTTCAGGTTGAAACGATGCTCGAAGGCGTTCAGTGAGATTGATGTGAAAAACGCCATGATATGCAACTTCAGGTTAGTTGGACGCCCTACGTCTCAACACAGACTTGGGGATTCAGAATTTGTTCATACTCACACATTTCCTAATATAGTTACTCACTTACATTATTATAAATAAGGACTGCTGTGGGCTGACTATAAAGACTGAGTACAGACTGAAACTATTTAACATTTTTTTATCTCGACAAACTTCTCCACTTCAATTTAGATTTCTTTTCAATTTGATCTTGGTGGCACAGTTGGTAAGCCAACTGGATTCTGTGCGTGCTTCATCGATCCCTAGCAGAGGAATAATTCATTATAATTAACTTCTCCCGCAAATATAGTTTTTTCTGGGCTGGAAATACTGATTAGTCGGAAGAAATTGCAATATGGCAATAAACTCGCCACGTGCGCAGGGTGCAAGGAAGAGTTTATTATTATTTTTTTATTTAATTTAACATTAAGGTAATCATCTTCTTTTTTTAGTCCCTTTCACTCCACTGCTAGATATAGGCCTCTTCCTGGGTTTTCCATTTCTCTCTATCCTGGGCACTCTGCTTCCACCCATGTCCCACCAGTTGGACAATATCGTCAGTAAATCTCCTCTGTGGTCTCCCTACATTTCTTCTATTATGATAGGGTCTCCAATTCAGAATTCTGGGGGTTCATCTCTCTGTCTTTTCCCTTACATATTCATATGCATTTATACCATCACGGCATATCTGAGTGTAGTAACCAGTCAAGTCTTGTCAACCTTAAAAGACACTATATACAGAATGAGTGGTGAACCTCATTACTGAACTATGTGAGGTTTTATTTTGCGTGTGGTATTTTGGATTTCCCAGTTTTTAGGAGACACCCAAAAACGATGAAAATAGAAAAGAGTGCCTGACAGCATACTGGAATGGTTTATTTAAAAAATCTTCTTTTTCTTTCAATGGCGTTACAGAGCATATGGAAACTTCACCTCTATTCGCTAAATAAATCTATGAATCCAATACTTGTGAAATGCTTAATTGAACTGCAACGAAGAGTTCTTTTAGTAAACACTATATCTAAAGTAATAAAGCAATCAATATGTTAGTGTGTGTGTGTGTGTGTGTGTGTGTTTGTCTCACGCCTTTTGAAAAACCAAGAGCATCTAAAAATCTAATTTATGTGCGAACGTGTACCAGTATACCTGATGCAGTGTCACGCTAAAAATAATGCGATTAAAATGCTGAATTATAAAGATATTTCAATAATTATTTTTTTCATACAAAATTTTCAAAGTCATATCTGTCAAAAAAGTGTACATTTTGCACGCAAATATCTGTTAGTTTAAAAGTTAGAAGTACGAATTTACACAAAAAAAATATATTTTCAAGTATAACTTAGCTTTTAAGTGAAAAACATGGTGAATATTTTGTCTAATTATAATGTTTAACTTATTTTTAAAGTAAGCGTTTTGTACAAATGTACATATAACCCCGCCATTTTAATTTCTTTTCATACGATATTTAATTTTCCTATAGAATGAATATGTTCTTTAAAATAATATACCTTTGAAATAAATGTGATTATGAAATAATAAAATGAAACACAAGACATTACAGCAAGTTTTAAGACATATATTGTAAAAGTCTGTTAATTATTAGTAAAGATATAGGCGTAATAAAATTGCATAATTTGTTAAAAATATTTGATTTTTCTGACAATTATCATTTTTATGGCATCGAATAAACCAATGAAGGTACCTACATATTCAAAAAATGTCTCCATAACATTTGATATTTTTCACATGTTGGAACATGGTTACTATGGTAATGGACACATTCTGATATTCAAATAAAATTTGTTATAAATCGAATTCGAATTAATTTAGAACATCATTGTAGGTAGGTACCTACATACCTAATACTTACTACTTAAGGGGAGACTGGTACTCCCGAGTGAATAGTTGCATTAGCGATTCCTAATCTACTCAGCCAATACCAACACTATCGTTTTGAAACTAAAGACAAGTATAACTCATAGTTGTGTCTACAAGTTAACAGTTCCAGAATCATAATATTTTAAAATTCTCTCGATAAAAAAAAAATCCGAAATTTCCCCCGAAATTTGCAAGATTCCTACGTTATCCGTTTAATTTATTAGATGTAAATCTATAATTCAGCTAAAATATTGTTAAGTATGATGTCAACACATTGACAGTTTTATATTTTTTAATTTATGTCCTGGTTTTTGAAAAAAAGGTATTATTCATATTGCGACTTACGTCGTTCCAGTTCGCGCTAGTCTAGTCGTACAAAATGTATGGCGGGACGAACCCCGCTGCTTCTACTTCAGTATGAGTGTAACATTTGAACGGGAAGGGTGTGTTACTCGTTTACGCGTCAATTATTACTACTCTCGCGCAAAACATGGCAAAAAATAAAAATAAGAAGATACCTAAGCTTACCACGAGTCGGAAGAAATCCGCTAAACATATGAATGACATCATGAGGTATGTACCTACTTTTTTGCAATTGTCATACCTAGATAAAGAGTATAACAATTATTGAAAGTAGTAATTATTTATTATTATTAGTGAGTATTATAGGTATTTCATATTGAAATTTAATATTATATTTTTATTTACTTTGTTTTTCTTTTTGTACATATTATAAAAAAATAAATTGCACACTAGAGGGCTTATTGCCATTACGCAATTTCTTCCAACCAATCATAGGTGTTTAGTATTATAGTATTCATTGATATTTAGTATTATTGTATAATATTATAGGCCGACCGCCGTGGCACAGTTGGTAGGCCGTTCGGTTTCTGTGTGGGCATCCTGGGTTCGATTCCCAGCAGAGGAGAAATTTATTTCTCATGCAAATATTGCTTCTCTGGACTGGAAACACTGGTTAGTTGGAAGAAATTGCCATACGGTAATAAACTCACCACTTGCGCAGGATGCAAGGAAGTGTTCATTATTATTTTTTATTTTTATAGGAAATAATAATAATAAACACTTCCTTGCACCCTGCGTATGTAGCGAGTTTATTGCCATATGGCAATTTCTTTCAACTAACCAGTGTTTCCAGCCAGGAGAAGCAATATTAGCGTGAGAAATTAATTTAAATACATTTCTTCTCTGCTGGGGATCGAACCCAGTACGCTCGCACCAAATGGTCAGCCAACTGTTCCAAGGGAAGTATTTATTGAGTATTATTTTTTATTCTAGTACGAGATCTTATTTATTTATATGCAGATTCTAGGTATTATGTATTATTGGTATTTATTATTACGAGTATATAAATATTTAAAAAAAAAACATTCTTGTTGCAGAAGACGACGTCGATCATTAGTTGATTCTCAAAAGGATTGTGATATTATGTCGTGTAATTTTGAAAGACCTGCCGCGAACACACGAAGAAAGGCATAAAACAGAAAGAATTACTATTTTGCAGAGAGATTCCAGTCAATGGTTGGAGTTGAGAAGAAGGCTTATTACAGCTTCTAATTTTTCCAAAATAGTAAAAAGAAGAGCAGCAACTAGCGTAAAAAACTTGGTAAAAAATATTCTTTATAAGAAAGATATCAGCCATGTACCGTCAATAAGACACGGAATACAAAATGAAAGAATTGCAATAGAGCAGTTGGAACAGCAACTATGTTGCAAAATAGAACCTTGTGACCTTTTTATTGACGGGGAAAATCCTTTTCTCGGAGCAACACCCGATGGCCTGATTGGAGCAGATAAAATAGTGGAGATCAAGTGTCCTATTTCCGCTTACAAATCATCATTGGAAGAGGCAATAAAAAGTAAAAAAGTAAATTTTTGGATGAACACACGATCTGGTCTCGCAGTCAACAAAAATCATCCATGGTATATTCAGGTACAAGGTCAACTACACGTTACTGGAAGAAAAATATGTATATTTGCCGTTTGGTCTGGGGTCGGCAAAGATTTAAAAGTGGAATTAATTGAAAAAGATGACGCATATATTAATTTTTATATGAAGTGTTTGTTACCGGAAATTTGTGACCCCAGACATACTAGAAATATGCCCATTAGGGAATTAGAATAAATCATTTGTATTTTATTTTGTATAATTGTATTGCATCCAGGGGGGCAAGTCTGGTCAAACAGTGGAAAAAACCCTCATGATCACCCATATCATGGATTTAATTATCTTATGAATAATTATATATCAATAAGACAATTATATCCATGATATGGGTAATCATGAGGGTTTTGAATCCACCGTTTGACAAGACTTGCTCTCTTGACTTGGTTCTCGTTTATCCTGTGTAATTTGTGAAGAAATAAATATAGAAATATCTATTTTATGATCGTAGAATAACCATGGGAATTTTTAAACTAGTGCTGAAACAGAACAGACTGTCAACATTCTTCATTCATTCATGTGACGTTTATTATATTGTATTTAATTTTATTATTAGGTCTAATTTATTGAAATTTTTATAAATTTCATTTACGATTATTATTATTTTATGTGATGTTATAATATTGAATAAAGTTTTATTATTAGATAACTACGTAATTTTCTAAGGTGTTTGTATTGATCTATATACATATTGTACATACATACCTATCTACATGTTTATCAATTTCATTTCACGAAGATTGTAATTTTCAAAGGTGTTTGTATGGATCTAATTTATTGAAATGTTGATAAATTTCATTTACGATTATTATTATTTTATGTGATGTTATAATATTGAATAAAGTTTTATTATTAGATAACTACGTAATTTTTTAATTTTCTAAGGTGTTTTTTTATTGATCTACATACATATTCTATATGCATATCTATCGACATGTTTATTAATTTCTCGATGATTATAATATTATTTATACTATGGATCGGCATCCATCGGCTTGCAAGATCCTCGGATTCACATTTAGACGTCTCGGATTCACAGGACGCCCGCACAGAAACCGAACGGCTTACCAACTGTGCCACAGCGGTCGGCACATATTTGTGTTAGGTATCTGAACCAAAGATCCCGGGTTCGATTCCCGGTGGAATAACAGTTTTAATTTGTGTAAGGTATTTGAACCAAAGGTCCCGGGTTCAATTCCCGGTGGAGACACAGTTTTTAGTTGTGTTAGGTATCTGAACCAAAGGTCCCGGGTTCAATTTCCGGTGAAGACACAGTTTTAGTTGTGTTAGGTATCTGAACCAAAGGTCCCGGGTTCAATTCCCGGTGGAGTCACAGTTTTTAATTGTGTTAGGTATCTGAACCAAAGGTCCCGGGTTCGAATCCCGGTGGAAACACAGTTTTTAATTATGTTAGGTATATGAATCAATGGTCCCGGGTTCAATTCCTGGTGGAGACACAGTTTTTAATTGTGTTAGGTATCTGAAACAAAGGTCCCGGGTTCGAATCCCGGTGGAAACACAGTTTTTAATTGTGTTAGGTATCTGAACCAAAGGTCCCGGGTTCGAATCCCGGTGGAAACACAGTTTTTAATTGTGTTAGGTATCTGAACCAAAGGTCACGGGTTCCAATCCCGGTGGAGACACAGTTGACACGATGATTATAATTTTATGTGTTGTCATGAATTTTATCAGGTACCTACGTAATTTTGTAAGGTGTTTGTGTTGATCTATTTATTGAAATTTTAATTAATTTCATTTCACGATGATTATAATTTTATGTGATGTCAAGAATTTTATAATCAAAACCTACGTTATTTTGTAAGGTGTTTGTGTTGATCTATTTATTGAAACGTTTATTAATTTCATTTCACGATGACTATAATTTTATGTGATGTCATGAATTTTATAATCAAAACCTACGTTATTTTGTAAGGTGTTTGTGTTGATCTATTTATTGAAACGTTTATTAATTTCATTTCACGATGACTATAATTTTATGTGATGTCATGAATTTTATAATCAAAACCTACGTTATTTTGTAAGGTGTTTGTGTTGATCTATTTATTGAAACGTTTATTAATTTCATTTCACGATGACTATAATTTTATGTGATGTCATGAATTTTATAATCAGGTACCTACGTAATTTTGTAAGGTGTTTGTGTTGATCTATTTATTGAAATTTTAATTAATTTCATTTCACGATGATTATAATTTTATGTGATGTCATGAATTTTATAATCAAAACCTACGTTATTTTGTAAGGTGTTTGTGTTGATCTATTTATTGAAACGTTTATTAATTTCATTTCACGATGACTATAATTTTATGTGATGTCATGAATTTTATAATCAGGTACCTACGTAATTTTGTAAGGTGTTTGTGTTGATCTATTTATTGAAATTTTAATTAATTTCATTTCACGATGATTATAATTTTATGTGATGTCATGTATTTTATAATCAGGTACCTGCGTAATTTTGTAAGGTGTTTGTGTTGATCTATTTATTGAAACGTTTATTAATTTCATTTCACGATGATTATAATTTTATGTAATGTTATAATAATATTTAAATATTGATCGGCATCCAGCGGCTCCCAAGATTCACATATAGACAAAATACCTTGCAAAATACTGTATTTCAAAAATATTTATAATATATTAATTTGTCCCTTTTACAGCAAAAGTTTGCCGATTTAAGATTTATAACTATATATATATAATGATTAATTACTTTGGAGTGAATGACCAGAAATATCACCTATTTATAAGATATTAGTAAGTATATAATATCTCGAAAAAAAAACCTGTGAATAAATAATTATAAAACAAGTTCAATACAAAACAGAGGAAAAATATCGTGTTATTGTCAATAGAAAAATAGAAATAATGCAACAGGTTGGTATGTACCAAATATAGGTACCTAGGTAGGTACTTTGGTGAACGTACATACTCACGCTACGATATGTACCTACGTAGTGGCGAGCGCGTGAGTCGGTTAGGAACACAGTTAGGAACGGGCACTGTTACAGCGGCATGCGCGGGGAAGTGGGGTACAACTGGGTACAACTCGCTAAAAATCCCCAGTGCATGTGCGGTCTTAAAAACCAAGAATATACTGATTTTGTGTAGGAAAATTATTAAACTATTTTAGGTTAACTACAATACACATTCAATATACCTACAAACTATTTCCTATAGTGAAATTCTTCTTTTTTCTATGTAGACCTTTGGGTGATTTTTTCTACAAACTATTTCTTGGGGTTTAAATCTTCTTCCTCTTCTTTTGTGAAGTCATTTGGGACAGTTCATAAATAAACTATTTCCTATAGTCTAATTTTTCTTTTTCTAATTCGTCTTCTTCTTCCTTTATGTACCTTCCTTTACCTACCTTTTGGTTAGTTTTTAAACAAACTATTTTTAAACAAACTATCCTTTAGTCTAATTCTTCGTTTTCTTATTTTATGTAGATGTTGGGTGAATTTTATATAAAATATTTCCTATAGTTCAATTCATCTTCTTCTTCTTTTATGAAGACATTTTGGTCAGTTTTTTATATAATACATTTTCTAATGTGTAATTCTTCTATTTCATCTTCTATGTAGACCATTGGGTCAGTTTTTATTACAAACTATTTGTTATAGTTTTATACTTCTACTTCTTTTTTTATTTAGTCTTTTGGATTAGTTTTATGTCTAATAGTCTATTGTAACGAAATATTATAAACAACATGCATACTTGATGAAAATACATAAAAACGAATGGGATGTGACCAACACTAGAATCTTCTCATTACTTTTGTTCAATCAAATTTACAGCATTTATTATATCATCATATATTGCTTAATTTTCAATAACTACACATTTCATTTTGATGACAATATATAAAAAATCGGGGTTGTGGCCATTGCTGGATCTTCACAACGTTTATATTCATATTAAAAACTATTTAATATAGCTTAAGTCTTCTTCTTCTGTAATGTAGACTTATGTGTCAGTTTTAAGTCTATCAGTTTTATTGTGCAAAACTATAATAAACTATATGCACACTTGACGAAAAATATAAAAACGAATGGGATGGGACCAACACTAGAATATTTTCAGTACTTTTGTTTAATCAATTTTTAAACCATTTCCCATCATCTAAAATTACTAAATATTTAAAACACATTATTTGCGTTCGATGACAATATATAAAAATAGGGGTTGTGGCCAAATCCAAACTCTTTACGACGTTGTCTTTTTCGCTACTTCCACCACCACCCGCTCTGCCTATGGGGACTGTAATCGGCCCCTTCACAGAACGCTAAGTGAACGACAAAAAAAAAATGCATAGCACGAAAAGTAGCTCATGGAGCCCTCTAGATTAGCAATCTCGGCACCATAGTGCAAAAAGAAACAATCAACGAAAATTCACACCCGTGGACTGTCTATGACCTCAGATCCCCCTACATGCAGACCATCAGAGAAGTGACCAAGATCTCTGGAAATAATTAATTTAACGGGAATCTTCTAAAAGTAAGGCACCATATCTATGACAGAAAACCTTAAAAGCTTTATAATTTTTCTTCGAGATCACAAAATCCGCAGACGTTGTCTTTTTATAATAAGTCATATTTAAAATCATTTCCCATAGTCCATGCGTGCAGAAATTGTATGTGCTTATATATAAAAGCAAATGGATTGTGGCCATCACTTTAAGATTTTACACCGCTTAAACTCAATTAAATTTCAAACTACTTTTCATACTACGGTTAAAAAAAATTATGTGTGACAATATTATGTAGGTACATAAACGATTGCTTATTCCTTCACTAATTTACATTCTTGGCCAACGGCGGGACATAAAAGCTAGTAATATAATAAAATAACTCTTTTCTGCAGAAAACTAGATCGGAACGGCAATGGGAAGGTCATGTGGAAAGACATAGAAGTAATAGATGGACCCCCAGAATTCTGTATTGGAGACCCTATCATAATAGAAGAAGTGTAGGGAGACCAGAGAGGAGATGGACTGACCATATTGTCGAACTGGTGGGACATGGGTAGAAGCAGAGTGCCCAGGATAGAAAAAAATGGAAAACCCAGGAATAGGCCTATATCCAACAGTGGAATGAATGGGGCTAAAAAGAATGATGTGATAAACTTATTACAAGAAATAAGGTTTTATGAATACTGTAAGTAATGTACGTAAGTGTTAATCTCAGTCATAGATAATTTGTATTTACACGCTAAAATAACCAGAGATAAATTCTGGCACGTGGCTTGATTTTATGTTTATTTTATCGAGAGCCACTTTATGATCCCGACGTTAATACCATAAATTATCTATGGTATAATTTAACCCTTACCTACTCTCTCGATGTTTTCTGTCGCCCTGCGTTAAATTTATTACCGGACTAGCGATTATCGAATTAGTGTTGCAACTGCGGTTTTGTGCTGCTTCTGTGGGTACCTACTCGGTAGTTGAGGGGTTAAAACAATAATTTATCATGAACTGGAATAGGTACACATTACCAGTTATTACTAAAAACTTTTAATCTTTTGTTATCAACATAAAATTTTAATATTTTTAATGCATTATTTATAAACGGCAGGTAATAGAGTGAATGTTGCATCAAGATCTGTAATGGCTAACTCAATTATTTCGGTATCGTCGTAACGACTCTAATGTACGCTAGTGAGACATGGACATGGTAGAAGACGCTTGAAAGTTCTTGTGGAAAAAGGTGTATGATAGAATAAGAAATGAGGATATTTGACGAGAATGTATGATTGAAACAAATTTCGAAAGTAAGATGAAAATTAATGCCCTAAGGTAGTTTGGCCAACAAAAATAATGAGTGATGACCATCTGACAAAAAAGTATATAAGGCTGATAAATAAGGAACGAAAAGTAGATGTCGGCCAAGGAAAAGTTGGCACGATCACATAAATAGAATTTTGAAAGACGGAGACTTAAGAAGCAAGAATAACAGAATAGCGTGTATGAGATGATGCATAGAGGTGATCGAAGCTAGAAATGAAATGTATGTCAAAATAGAGGAGTCTGGCGTTCGGTTCTCTCTGCCTACCCCAATTATGGTAAGAGCGTGGTGGTATGGTAATATTTCAAAATCCGGTTTTGTGATAATGGCAACATTGCAAAATTTTAGGTCATCTCGGATCCTTCAAAGTATATAAATAATAATAATAATATAATAAAAAAAAATTATTCCAGTCTGTGAGCAGGAGGGTACAATGCTACACAAACCATATTTTTTACTATATAAAAACTAACTTTTACTAAGTACCCAATCATAGCTTGAGTTCTTGACACTTTGTTAAAAAATCAGTTTTGTTAAATGATGTCCGAATCAGTTATTGCAAATACAATTTAATATAAATAATTAACTTGAAATATAATAAATGAAATTATCAAATGGGATTATGAGGCCAGGATGGATGATAACCTTGTGACAGATGCCTTCTCTTCCGGTCATTGCCCTCTTGGAAAACCACCAAAAAGATGGAGATATACATAGCTGGTTATCATTATCTAAAAGCTCCAAAAGGCGAAGAAGAAGAAAATTAATAAGAAAATACAATACATACAGTAAAATTAACAAATAAACTAGAAAACAGTTATTGTTTTTCCATAGATTCAATTTTTTACAACTGAATGCTGTTGCCGAGGTGTCTCGGTTTCATCAAGGCCCAAAATAAACTTTAAGCAGACCATTCACGATCGTGTCTTTCGGCATCGCTCCATATGGACCGGCTTCATTTGGAGCATTGTAAAATTTTCATCACACTCACGGGCGCGCCATAGAGCCATCAAAATTAGTTAGTATACACAAGCTTTCGGCGCTTTCTGAAATTTTCAAGTAAAAAATGAGTTATAATTCTGATGATGAGTTTTATACAACTGCTATAGCGGTTTGTTTGTAAAAAGAAAAAAAACAAAGTGAAAATGTTGTATTTTCGCATTCACGAGAGTGTCAAACAGCTTGGCGCAATGTACCGCTGGTTCTCACACTCACGAGCATACTGTACCGACAAGATGTGCCACGCCGTTTGTCGCGGCACTGTGGAGTTTCGATCGTTTGAAATTGCATTTTGGTATGTCAGGCCAATTGGGCTGCGCGGGTTTTGACATTCACTAGCGCATTTTGGAGTGATAACAAGCCATTTGGAAGAATGGCACGATTGTGAATGGGGGCCTTAAGAATTGTTAAATAAATGATATTGTTTAAAAATTAAATTATAAATTTCTTTAGATTCTAAAAACAACATTTACTCTAAGTATCGTTAGCAATTTCGATTTCGAAGACATCATCAAGGCCTTGCTATAAAATAATATGACGAATTTTGTTTTTTTTTTATAGAAAATTGTGTTTGAACAGCCCACTTTTTTTAATAATTTCCATGTATCTATCAAGAATCATAATTGTGAATCCCTTGAGTGTAGAAGAACATTATTCGACCTATAAATGTTACATAAAATTCTGAACAACGCTATAGAGACACCGGAGCTGGTAAAACTTATAACATCTATGTACCAGGAAGGTCGCGTTAACAATTTACTTTGTGGTCCTTATATCAGAACTAACTTTAGACTCAATGTTACTATACTGCATATTACAAATCTACACATCTCAATATTTGCGATGCAAGAATGTTATATACAATGCTAACTATATTCAGTATCATCATGCTATACTAAGAGTGTTACGCGATCTTCAGCAGTGTTAGCATTTTCTCTTATTTCTACCTCCTCCCCTCCCCTCTGCCCTCTTTATTTTATTTAATTGTTTCGTTATTTCACTATTTCTTTTCCTCCCTATCCTATTTTGTTTAGCTGTTAGCAAAAATTATTCGATTTAAAGGTACTTTGGTGTGTGAAACAATATTATTGGGTGTACGGATTCATTTTATGTTTTTTACTTTTTTCTGTATACCTGTTTTGTTTCCATGTCAAAATAAATAAATAAATTGCGAAGAATTAAAGATTCGAAATAGTTTTCAAATTTTGTTTCTTCGGGTAGGAAAGGGGATCAAGAATAATTAATTTGTTGGTGACATCACTAAAGTAGATAGCTCTTTCAAAAGTTCAGAGTTTAGTGACGAACGATTCAGACCCATAGAAGTTGGCTCAGTTGTGAGAAATGTTATCTTCTTCTCTCCGTCGGGAATGACCCAAATCTCAAGTATAAAAGTTAAGTGACTTTAATATTATTATACACAAGACGCATATAATTTATAACTATATATTATGTAGGTACAAACTGATGGAAACATATGTATTCCTAAAACGATGTAATTTGGTATTCCTAAACCGATATAATGTGGTATTCCTAAACCGATTTGATGTGGTATTCCTAAACCGATATATTGTGGTATTCCTAAGACTTTATAATGTGGCATTCCTAAACTGATATATTTTTTATCATGTCTACGTAGGGGACACCATCTATTAGGATTTGGGTCCATTATACTCATCCGAAGAAGCGCACTACGTAACGTTGAGGGAGGTTTGCAATCTGCTAAGGAAGATATTGATTCAGGTTTTAAAAAGACCCGAGTTGAAAGAAGGTGGAAACACAGAATTCGAGAAGCGACTGGTTCGTGTATATTGTAGGTTTACTGTGAACAGGTGTTGAAATTGAGTCAAAGAAGTGACTGTATTGTGAATGGCTGGAAGAGGTACCAGGGATGCAAGTTCCTCCTAGAATCTCCCCTGGTAGTATCTATAGAATAAACTTAGAATACGGACCTTGCGTCTGTGGTCTAGTGATTGCAATCCATTAGTTAATGATGGGTCGTCAATCAGACGTACAGCACGTCTTTGTACTGCATTGAGGGTATTCAGTAGGTATTGGGGGGCGGCACTCCAGAGATAACTGACTACGCTATTAAATAATTTGGTCTTCTTTTCTTTTAAAGTCTGTTGTTTTAGGAGGAGGAGTTTCTGGTATGGCTGAACTTCAGTGTTCTTGCTTTCATTTTGGAGATCTCCCTGGTTGACATTGTCCTTCTGGTATCCCATGAGGAGCCATGTATGGAATCCTTGAGGTATTCATTCTCTGTATATGTTGATACCGATATATTCGCCGCCATCTGACCACACCTTACACCTCACAAATCTCCCGGATAGTGTCAGTTTAATATAAAAATAAAGAATATTTGAAAAACAACTCTACGAGAGTTAGAAAAGAAGACATGTAATGTCTTGGAGACGTGGTTTTGGTGAAAAAAATGTTTTGCTAATACCGGAACTGTTAAGAGAACCGATGAGTCTATATGAATTGTACTGTAGATAAAAGATCGTCAATCTGTTTGCAGTATGTCATTGTGACATTGATACATTGCCAGAATAGCTCCTGATAATTTTGAGAAGCTTGTCGTTATGGAAAAAGAGGACGGTTGAGTATCTATAAGTGGCATATTGACCCAATGGAGTGACCTTTTAACTCCGCTACAGGATTTTTTATCAGTAAAATGTAGCTGCAATCCTTAGTTATAAGGTAAAGGAGGAAGAACATTTAAAAAAATACAACAAAGCGAGCAATGTAGTACATAAGTGAACTTGAATATAGAATTTTTGAAATTTACCTACATTTTTGTGTGCAATATAAAAACTGAGCAAGAACAATAATATTTAAGTGAACGTAAAAAATGAACTTACCTTACCAGAAAATGTAATCAAGCTTTAATGGGTAATGAAAGCGCGTCTTGAAATTTTGAGACTAGATCTAAAAAGAAATAAAAGAAAACAAAGACCATGTTTTCTTCCTCGGCTATTTGATTATGCAAGAACCAGATGGTTAATGGGCCATTGTTTTGAAACAACAATACGATTTAAAATTTAGGAGATCGTGACATAAATTTGGGACGAGAGAGCATATATGGAATACAAAAATAATTTCCTAACGAAAAAGAAATAAAAATATTATGCTGCCTCTACATTATTTTCTTACTAAGTGCATATTTCAAACGAATGCTGAAATTCATGGACTTTTAAGCAATTTTGAAATTCCGCGCACACTTCGCTGCTATACAGAATACTTTTTCAAAGACCGCTTACTTAGAGAATTTTAACATAAAGCCACGTTTGTTAAAATAAAACCACATACCAACATGTATGTAAAATGTATATTTTTTGACTTTGAGGCTCAGTTACTTAGATATCTGACTCTTCATCAAAAGTTCCCTGGTTCGATTCCCGGTGGAGACTCAATTTTCAATTGTGTTTTCAGTCTAGATCTGTGAGACGATAAATATCGTCAGTCTCAAGAATTTGGAATATCGTTTATGGGTGCGTCTTTTCTTCTTCTTTTTCATCCCTCCTTCGTCCAGTGATGGACATAGCAATTCCCCTGAGACTTCCACAGCTCCCTTGGGCAGACTGCATCCATCCGCTCGTCTTATATCATTTGACAACCCTGTTTGAGGCCTTCGTACATTTTTTTTTGCCCTTTCTAAGTTTCTATTCAAGCACTTTCTTAGTCCATCTGGAGTCTGTGGTTAGGGCGACATGCCCTGCCCAGCTCTACTTCTACTCGGCAACCTTTGGAACAAACATCGAATATTTTGGTCTTTTTTTTCTTATATACAAGTTGGTTTTTCTATCTCTTAACGAAATAACCAGCATTCTCCTTTCCATGGGTCTTTGTGTTCCTGCTAAATTACTTAGCATTTTGTTTGTAAACACAAGATTTTCACAGCAACACGTCAGTGTCGGGAGAACGCAAGCCTCGAAGTTTATTTTTGAGATAATAATTGGCGTACTTCGGAGACTTAAGGATGTAAGGGAGTTTACCAAAGGCGGCCCACGCATTGGGTGAGTAACATTTGACATCTTCTTCTACATTGGCTTCATATCTGAGGATGGCAACTACACTCAATCACTCGTCGAATGGTCCACTTCCATGTAGGACGGTCTTGAGCCAATCAAAGTGCTTCAGTTGTAAAGATCCTGTAGCGGACTTGACAAGGTCACTCTATCAGGTCGGTATCCATCTCGGTATACCTCTGGATCTTCTGCCCTATACGCCTCCCATTACGAAGAGCTTCTCGAGATTATCTTGGGTTCTTCTGGCAATGTATCTTATATACTCAAGGATTCGCTGTAGGCAGACAGTTGACAAGGATCCTTTATCTGCAGTTCATTTACATATGGACACATTGGTTCGTCCAGCAGTCCGTTATATTCGCTGCATTCTCCACCAACACCACATCTCAAAGACGTCAATCCACCTTCTCTGTCTCTCATAACCCATCTCTCTACAACTTAGAGGAAGATCATCATCAGCAATAGCGCTACAGCCCGATGTGGGCCTAGGCCTCCTAGAAACTGCCTCCATTCCGCCCTGTCGGCAGCAAGTTTCCTCCAATTTGTCTGTCCGATCGCTCTTATATCTCCCTTGATGTCGTCCAGCTATCACATCCTAGGTCTCCCTCTGCTTCTTCTTCCTTCAGGACTGGTGTTCAATACTTTATTTGAGACCCGGTTATCCTCCATTCTACAAACGTGTCCAAGCCAACGTAAACGTTGAATTTTGATGTTGACAACGTTTGACAACGTTTGGTTCGCCATACATTATTTCTAGTTCATGGTTAAACCGGATCCACCAAGATCCTCCTTCACAGGTAGGGCCAAATATTTTACGAAGTATTTTCCTTTCGAACACCAACAATGCGTTTTCGTCCTTCTTGGTCAATGTCCAGCATTCTGATGCATATGTCATGACCGGTCTAGAAGAGTTTTGTAAATGAGGGTTTTTGCTTTTCCAGAGATGAGTCGTGACCTTAAGTGCTTTAGTAGTCTATAATAGCATATATTTGCCACGGCAAGTCTTGCCCTTATTTCCGTACTAGTGTTGTCCGCTGTAACAAGAGATCTCAGGTATGTGAAGTTTCAAGAAGTTATCTTTCATGCAAGGCAACGTTCTAGCCATTATTTCGATGTCATCTGCATATGCGAGTATTTGACTCGACTTTCTGAAAATTGTTCCTGTTGTCTCTATGCCTGAGTCTCCAACAGCTTTTTCCAGTACAATATTAAACAGCAAGCATGCCAATGCATCGCCTTGTTGGAGCCCTCTATATGTTATGAACTGTTCCGAGGTGCTACACTGTATTTTTACACTGCAGTATGTATTAGACATGGTCTAATTAAAAAAAATGTTAAGTAAATCACGCGATAAGTTTCCATCGATTGTAAACGTTTTTTTTTTGTATTTGATCTTTAAACATAAATATAATTCAAGTAGGTACAAGTAAAATTAAACTGAATGATATTAAGTTTTACACTGTTTGTATCATTTTCAACATATTTATATCAAATCTTTTATAAAATGAAATTCCATTTTCATTTTGTATTTTTCTCTTGTACGTATGTACACATTAAATTGATATCAACCCTATCTTCATTTGGCATGAATATTGTATGCAAATATCATGTTTCCTTTATATTGCTCAAAGCAAATTATCTGTAGCAAGTAAACAAGGGAAAACAACAAATATGCAGTATCCATTAGGAAAGTAAATACATTATGTACATATGCATACATACAATGTTATGTACCTTTACAAATAGGAAAACTCGCATACAAAAACCAACGACAGACAATAATTACTACAATTGGTAATATCATGTTTCTACGAATTATATTACAATTAGTTGATGTTAAGATAATTCAAATTATCAAAGCTTTGTATGCTTATGTTGGCAACCGATTTATCTTTGGACTAAAATAAAATAATCACATTTCACAATACCGTAATCTTCTTCATTGACCCAAGATACGACAACGACGCAATATAAATATTCTGTAATTGTTATCCTTTCTTATCCAAACTTACCTCAGCATCTCCAAGTTAAATAAACTTATCTTTCAAGCCACGGGCGTCCACTACGAACTGCTGAACGTACTTTACGATCTATTCCAATTCATTGTATAGATTTTATAGCTCTTCATTTGAAGAAAGTATAATCAACAAGGCTATGAGATAGTCTATGACCTTTTATTACGTCGGATATCTCATTACAGATGTACAAGCCAGCTATAACAAAAATATCTGTCTGATAATACCTGATTTTTTCTTCCTCATCATATCCTGTTGTTTTGAACTACTTTGAGCAGATCGGAGTGGAAGTTCATTGCTATGAACTTCCACTCCGATCTGCTGAACCTACTACACTATCCAGACCCTATCCATAATACAGAATATCTCAGCTCTACGTTTGAAGTACAATCAGCAAGATTACGGAATAGCCCAAGTGAACGAGCAGGCGTGTAGATATCCCTCTGTCCGTGGGTTTGGAGCTCAATTACTCCAAACCAAGATTATTAAGAGCAAGTGTACTATATATCGAGATCTGTTATTCCACCTGTTAAATATAGACAGTCACTTACATGGGACGTATCTTTCTATCTTCACAGAAACACAGGAACAGGTCCGACGTTCAGTTACCTCGCTCACGGGAATGGGGTAGGATTGTCAATCCTGTGACAGAGCAGGATCTATTCACAAGAAGCACACAAACACCAAAAATACGCGTTATAGAATGTAAGCTGCGAAATCCAACCCGTGTTGGCCGACGAAACTTAATGTTCAGACGTTTTGCAACAGATAAAAAGCGAATGTCACCAAACCATAGATCTGCCCTCTGTGAATGTTCGGATTTCAAAATATATCACATATAAATGACCGTCCATTGCACAGATGGCAGATCCCGATTATATAGCTTACTTGCTAATTATATTTTAAATAAAATAAAAAACAATATTAATTATTGCTTAACCACCAAGTCTGGATATTCTTCTTCTATATCCTCGCCATGTTACACGGGTCGGCTTTCCTAACCATGCAGCGCCAATAGTTTTTCTGCTGCGTATCTTCCTTTTTTAGAACCAGTTTCTTCGATATTGCGTCATCTAAATAATTTTGTATGTTCAAGAAAAAACTAAAAAGGAAATATTTATCCCTGAACACCTGATCCCGATTTCCTCTCCTTGTCCTTAACCTATCCTCTTTTTTTTTTGTTATGAAGTATTTTCATTTTTTTTCTTGTTTTATTTGTATCTTGGTGTTGTATTTATATTATCTATGTGTTTTGCTCTTATTCTTTTGTTGTTGAGAATAAGCAATTTTGTCATACTTTGTAATCTGGTTGGTTAGAAAAGTTAGAATTGCCTATTGGCAATAAGCCTGCCAGTGTAAAATATATTTGTATATATTATGTACAGAACCAGAAAATGGTTATAATTATTCCCACATAAGACAAAAACATTTTTCTGGGCAATGGTTTTCCATTCCCCACAATATGACAGAAGCATTGTAACCTACATTATATTATCGTCTATGGTTACGAAGTAGTAACGCTTAATTTGACAGTTTTTAAAGCTACATTCATTTGAATTTATCAGACCGTTCCGTGCACCACTTTTTTTGTAATTGAGGAGTATCATTTTGAGCTATTGGCGCATATACTAAAGATGAGTCGAGAGATTTTTTTGTTTTTTATATGTTTGAGTTATTCTCTCATAATGATTCTTAAAAAAATATATAATTATTCTTAGGATATCATTATAATTGATATTTTTGCTCATTCGTTGTTTATCTTTATGAATTTTATGCTATGTCAATTTATTGTTGATTAAAATAATTATGTTCATATCCTCATACTTTGCTGCAAATATTTTGTGGTACATTTTAACTACATAATATAATGAAATAAAAAATCTAAATTTCTAACCACGTTGAGTATTTTTATTCCAACAAGTTTCAGAAACTAAACCGCTCCATCGTCCGGACAAACTTATACTAAACACAGATACTATGTACATAATGTGACCCGTGTGCCTAAATTATGTATCGAAAAGTTGATGAACAGATCTTACATTATTGGAAGCAGAGGTTGCCAAAGGAAAAATATAAAATAATGGGGTATTGTTTAAATGTACTTGATTATTTTTTTTATTGAATGCTTTTAATCTCTCTGCCTCCAATTTATCTAATCTTAAACCCTCTTTATTTATGTGCAAGATTTTATAGCCTGTTTGAGTATTAAAAGAATGATTATTTTCAATTAAATGATTGGAAAAATATAGTTAAAACAGGTAGAAATTTTGATATTAGAATTAAGGAGCACTTAAGATGTTTGAATTTTGAATTTTGATAAAAACAGCCTTAAACAAAAAATAATAATAATCAAGTACATTTAAACAATACTCCATTATTTAGTATTTTTCCTTTGACAACCTCTGCTTCCAACAATGTAAGCTCCGCCCATCAACTTTCCGATACATAATTTAGGCACACGGGTCACATTAAGTACATAACATCTAATTTGAGTATAACTTTGGTCTGACGAAAGAGCGGTTACGTTTCCGAAACTAGTTGGCATAAAAAAAACCAACATGGTTAGAAACAAAGATATTTTATTTAATTATATTAGTCATGTTCATATTCATTTTTTAAAATCAGTAACCTTATCATGCAACGGAAATATACTTCCACATTTTTTTGGGCTTCCATAAAGATTTCGTTTTTTGAAATATGTATTTTTTAAAAAATGCTCGATTAGTAATATGAATGCACAAACACTTTTTTTACTATGTTTCTTTATATTTGTGGCATAATTAAGGGCTAAAATAAAGTAATGCGAGAGTAACAAGATTTAATACTTACTAGAAATATAGAAATTTCTATCATTTTGAAATAAGAATTCATAACAGACCAAGGATCACGTAAAATATGGAGTTCATTTAAACGTGAACGAGAAGAACCGCAGTTGTTCAGACTTTGAAATATTGCAATCTTCAATAGTAGACATTTTATTCATATTTTAGTTGTTCTTTGTGCCATATTTTTAACAATTTCACAATTCACTTCGTTTAAAAAAAGAGGGATGAAGTTTTTAATGTATGTCGTATTTATATATTTATATATAAAAATGGATATGCGTATATTTGATGCTGACAAGTGATTTCTGTTCATGCTACGATAGGTGATCATCGATGAAGATTTCAAGATCTTTTACAGCCCTGGTATAAGTAATGCATTGATTATTGATATACAGAAGTGGGAGTTGCAAATTTCTTATTGATGACATCAGACGAGGATTACCGATTACAATTGCCTGGGACTTTGTCAGATTAGTAAGAACACCATGTTCCGATGAACAAGAAGAGATTTATTTATATCAGAGTTATCAAAATTGAAATAAATTGAAGATCATGTGAAAAAAGATGATATTTACATTTGAGGTTAGTAGTGATACCTAAAACTATGGCAAATAACGGAGGAGTATTAATTATACACCTACAAGTACATATATACATATTAACTTGTTGTGAAATCATTTTTGATTGTTAAGGCAGTCATCAAATTAAAATTAATCAAATTATGTATTTTTTTTAAAGAATGGATATGTTCTCGAACCAAGTACATATACTATACATCCCCTAAAGTTAGCAGAAATGCTTTTTTTTGTGAACGTAATCGGTCGTGGCAAAATTCGAACTCGCAACCAATGAAACTTTGTACAAGTAAAAAATATATTTATGTTCAATATTTTGATATGCATCAATTCAGCAATGCAATATTACTCAGAAAATGTAGGTAGACATTTCTGGTTTAGTGCAAAAAAGCTTATTTGTGCAGGTTTTTGACGTCCAACATCCGTAGTGTAATAGATCTTGCTCGCAGGAAGGATTTATTTTTATGTATGAATAGAGAAATGTTACCGCTTTCTTATTCAACATACTGAATCACGTTCCATGTAGGTTACTATGTATTTCCTTTCAAATCTGTCTTTGGTGTGGTATCTCAAAGAGGGACGGTTTCTTCAAATAACAAATAAAATTTGTGGCTTAGAGCGATTGTTCTCGATACAAAGAAAGATGATATATTTCTCAAAAACATTATTGTTTTAAAAAAAAACTATTACATCTAGCTGATAGTATAAAGGTACAAATAATTCAAAACATGGTACATATCCGATTTTATAATCGAATGAGTACAAAATTCTTCTTATTATTATTCTTTAGTCCACTTCTGAATGAGGACCTCCTCCATTTGACTTTAACAAATCGAACGAATCAACATTTGGACTACTACTCTATCACTACGATTTTTGTGGTTATCCCACACAAAAACTTCAAAGCCATATGTGCTATCAAAGCCATCATCAGTAAAGTTGCCATTTATGCAACACTTTGTAAGGTCAATGACATTAAAATTCATTTTGATTTCTTCCAATGAACAAATAAACTATCAAAAATTTTAGTACTACTTCGAATGTTTTGATATAATACTTTTTATTTATAATAACTTATTTACTGTTGATATTTATCTTACCGTTGCATTTCACATTTTGTCTCTTAGGCTGGGTTGTTTCAATAAAAGTATTGGTAAAATTATTGTTGAAATACTTTGATTTTATAAAATTGTTCAAAATTTGTCGTTTGAAGAAATTAGATTTCAATGAAACAACCAGAAGTATTGAACAATTTTATGAAATCAAAGTATTTTAACTATACTCTAACTTTAATCTTTGTTAGAAAAACATAGCCAGTGACAGACCCAGCACGGTTTTTTTCCATAGCTCTTTGTGAGATTCGCAGTTTTTCGGCACGATACAATTTCAATGATGGTACAAAAAATAAAACGATGGGTTGTTATTTAGCAACTATTGAAACTGCTATATTGCTGATATCCACAAGGTTCCCTTATAGACACTAAACCTTGAAAATCCAATCAGCCTATTTACATTAAAATTAACTGTCCGTTTTACGACCTACATATATAAAGGGACTGAATTCATAATAAAAGTTAGTGCTTAAAACAAAGATAACATTGAGAAGTCAATATTGTTTCAATATACACATATTTTAGCACTTAACGATGAATAGGTATATAAATAAACTTTGTTATATTTTTTAATGTATTATTATGATTAACAACAAATCATTAAGTACATAGCACAATAATTGATATTTTCAGTTTTGTAGATGATTTATTTAAATGTGGTATGAAAATAATTTAGAGTTCCGACAAAACTATAGGATAGTGCATTAATTATGTTGTAGGTATATTATGATCATTCGTCTTCGTCCAAATCCAACAACCAATGATTCATTATTTAATGATGTTAAAGTAAAATCATATTTTTAATAATAATAATAATAATCATCCAGAAATGTTAGAAATTTCATCCAGAAATGTTAGAAATAACACTCGTGAACAAAATAGTAGCGGAATACAAATTTATGAAAATATCAAAAACTCTTAATCGCATCAAAAAATTCCACAAAACGGAAATCAAATTGAACAAAATACAATCACCGAATCACACCAACAAAGTTCACCAATTGAAATTGAACTTAATATAATTATTGATTTCCTTAGCCAAACCATTGAAATATACAAAGATTCAGACCCAACTAAAAGACCAATGATTCCTAAATTAAAAATTACAAAAAAATGTATAGAAGCACTCAAAATAATTAATAGAACAATTGCTGATAAAATAGATAATTCAACAACTCTTGAACATCTTCATAATCTTGTTTACTGTAGCGCATACACCACTAAGCAAAAAATAACAACAGATTCTGATAGTAACTACTCTAAGCACAAAAAAAGAAACCTCCTTGGCAGCATAGACTTGATACATAAATTCTTACTCTTAGAAAATAAATTGGCAAAGTGACACAAATGATCAAAGGAAATATTATAAATCCAAAAAAATTAAGTGACATCAAAAACAAATATAATGAACAAAAATTAATAATACTACTGGACACCCTTACCCAAAAACTTTCTGCATTATCACACAGATTAAAAAGGTATAAAAAGTGTTTAGACAGAAAAATAGATAATAGAATGTTTAAAGAAAATGAGAAAAGATTGTGTATTCAGGTTGAAAAATATTAGTATTGGTAAATACCTTATTGACAGCCGATGCTATTTTATAAACAGGTGCGTTGCAATTAGACACTACTGGCCTAATTGGATTATCAACTTTATGAATTTTTACTAAACTATATAATTTTGGTATTTGTAGGTTAGAAAAAAAAAGTGGGTTATATATTAATAATAACATAGCAAAATTAATTAAAAAGAACATCCCTGACACAATCTCTCCAGCTTTCTACACTAACAATAGACTAAAAAATGTAATTTTAAACAATAAAGATTAAGTCAACAAATTAGATAAGTCGGGAGTTTATAAATTAACATGTAAAGATTGTGATAATTTTTATATAGGCAAAACTAATAGAAACGTTCAAACCAGAGTCAAAGAACACTTACGTTGCTTGAATAAT
Organism: Molanna angustata; assembly: GCA_963576475.1. NCBI lineage: Eukaryota > Metazoa > Arthropoda > Insecta > Trichoptera > Molannidae > Molanna > Molanna angustata. The sequence goes on from OY754974.1 coordinate 31,385,592, forward strand.
AATAATTTTTCGGAATTTGCTGAACATCTCATAGAATTTAACCATCATTTTGATATAGACACGGGATTACAGATTATGCATACAGGTTACTCAAATTTAAAATAAGCAGATCTAGAAATTTTAGAAATAAGAAAAAGTGTTAATAATAAATAAAGTATAATAAATAACCAATTAAACTTCCCAAACAACCCGATTCTTAATACATTTCCGATTAATTAATAAAATAGAAAATATTTTTATAACTAACAAAAAAATTTTGAACCACCCAGTGTCACTTATGTTTACCGTTTCGCCCCACTACTTTCTAAAATTGACTCCTCCCACAACTTAAAACCTAACAACAGTCTATATTTTATTTTTAATTTTTAGTACGTAAGTCTTCCTGACGAAGAAAACATTTAAAGTTTTTGAAACCGGTAGAAGTTAGTACTCATAGTTAAGTGGTGTAAACTACGTTAAGTTTATATTATAAATAATTTATAATGTCGCCACAAAGTTATTTTCCTAATATTAACGAAAAAATATCATGTCTAATTGGAAAACAAATCTAAATTTGCGTCTAAAAGATAAAAATATACAAAGTGTTGAAATTTCTGTAAAGAGAGGAATATTTCAGGGAGATTCCCTCAGTCCTTTATGGTTTTGTTTGGCAATGAACCCTCTTTCAAACATGCTTAATGGTACTAAATATGGATACAAAATTACGTCAGCTGGTGGAAATACAACCAAAATTAATCATCTTTTATATATGGACGATTTAAAGTTGTTTTCTGGAAACGAAGAAGAACTTAATAAATTAATTCAAACCACGGCAATGTTCAGTAATGATATAAAAATGACATTTGGATTAGACAAATGTGCCACAAGTTCAATAAAAAAGGGGAAAATTACACAACATGAAGGAATTGTTTTGGAAATGAATCAGGACGCGATTAAAGGAATCAATTTACAAGATTTTTTATAAATATTTAGGAATTCGTCAAAACCCAAAAATTAAGGACAGTGACATAAAAAATCTAAAAAAAGAAAAATTTAAATACCGACTAGAAAAATTACTCAAGACTCAACTTAACGGAAAAAACATGACAAAGGCTGTGAATACATATGCTATTCCTGTCCTAACATACACTTTTGGGTTAATCAAATGGTCAAACACAGATCTTGATGCTCTCAACAGAATGACAAGAACAATCTCCTCAAAGTACAGATGCCATCATAAACATTCAACTGTTGAACGTTTTACACTTCCAAGAGAAGAAGGAGGTAGAGGCTTCATCGATATTAAAAATCAACACCACAAATCTCCGCAATTATTTCTATAAAAAAACATGAAAGTAATAGTCATAAGGCAATAATTAAAATAGACTGTTCGTATACACCCCTCAAACTTCAAGACAGAACCATACAACCACAAACATCAAATGAAAGTAATATAGACAAAATTGAAAAGTGGAAAAATAAAGCATTGCACGGCACATTCCCATATCAAATTGATCAACGACATATAGATAAAACACTCACTAACGATTAGCTTAAAAGATCCCAAATTTATGCTGAAACAGAAGGATTTTTGATAGCGATACAAGATAGAATCATAAAAACTAAAAATTACTCCAAGCACGTTATTAAAGAAACCTCAGTAATTGATGACTCCTGTAGACGGTGTATAAAAACAAAGAGACAATAGAACATATAACTGGCGGATGTTCTGCTCTTGCACCAACAGAGTACACACATAGACATGATAATGTTTGCAAGCAGATACACTGATACACATCGCTTTAGCAAAAAAATATAATTTAATAGATTCTCCACCACCTTGGTTTCAATATTCCCCATTGGCAGTTATTGAAAACAACACACATAAACTTTATTGGAACAGATATATAATTACAGTTAGAACCAACCTACACAATAAACCCGATATAACATTGATTGAGTAAAATACAAAACAAACCCATTTATTTCAAATATCTATTCCTAATACAACAAATTTAGAACAAAAATATACAGAAAAAAATCAAAAATACCTCCCTCTAGCGGAACAGATCAAAACCCAATGGGGACAAAATAAAGTTACAATAATACCGTTTATTATATCATCTACAGGAGTTGTACCAAAAAATATAAATGATTCTATTAAGAAACTTGATCTGCCAAATTTTATAATCACACAGATTCAAAATAGTGATATTATAAACACATGCTTCGAAATTTTTTGTTATCACCACCATAAATATTATACATAATAACTAATCAACTTGAGAGCTCCTCCGTTGTTAAGTTTTTTTCACCGGTTAACCCGTGAAGAGATTGAATAATAATAAATACTTTCTCGCACCCCAGGCACTTGGCGAGTTTATTGTCGAATGACAATTTTTTCCAACTAACCAGTGTTTCAATTTGAAGTCTTTAAATTTATATTTAATATATTAATCGCCTGCGATATATGTACATAATATTATCCTTGTACTTGCCATGTATTTTTGCTGTCGACTGCGGATATTGTATGTTTTAAATCTGTATGTTGTTTTTGTTGTATATATTTTTTTAAATATATTTTTAAATCAAATGTTTTAAATAAAAGTATTTTGTTTATATAAAAATTGGTAGGTATACTCACATACACTCTTTGTCTTGAAGGATTTGTGTGTGCACGTTTAGTTTGTTATGTTTTATAATATCAACAATACACATGTTAATATACTAAATCTTAAATATATAAATAAATTAATGTTCCTTAAATTACGAAATCATTCTTATGTACCTATGTGGATGAAGGTTAACGTAAAAAACGAATACAAAAAATACTTTAGAGAATTGAAATTTCTGAGTGGTTGTTATTTTACGTTACATAATTTGTAATAACATGACGGATAAAATTGTATTTTTGTGGATACCGCCAAGAAAATTTCTTGAAAATTATTTAAATTTTCTTACGAATCGAATTTATAACAATATCAAAAGTTTTGATGGTTTCTAACAAAATTTAGTTTTGTTTGAGATGGGTTTTTATGTACAATATTTAAATTATTTTGATGTTAAGAGTACCTACATATTATATGTATGATATACGAGTACATATTTTTGTAAAATAAGAATAAAATGGTTTGTGAAATAATAATCTATTATTGATTTTGCAATAGAATATAGAAAAGAAAATAAAGAATGCTACCAGCACACCTGTCGCTGGTTACCTCAAATTGTGGGATATCCCTTGATGATATGAAACAAGATAAAGAAACATAAATTTTTGTGAGCACAAAGTGCAAAAAAATAATAGTTATTGTAGTATACCTGTAAGATTAAATAATGTACGTACTGTACCTTCATACTTCAAGAACGCTCTTGCTTTATTTGTCAGCAAATGTTGCTCAAATATCTGATTCCTAAGCCAAAGATTCTGGGTTTGATTCCCGTTAGAGACAGCTTTTATATTATTTTATTTTAGTAAAGCTTCTGGAGTAACTAACAGATACAATGTTGGAAATTATTTTAGTACGCACCCAATAATACCTTATCACATTCTGGAGACTTCTGATTTTTATCGTTTCACAGGTTCAGACAATTAAAAACTGTGCCTCCACCGGTGACCGGTAACGCGTTCAATAAACTTAGTTCAAATTCTAGTGTTCAGTTAGGAATTGTGAGACGATCAATTTCGAATGTCTTTGACATTTAGTAAAACATTTGTAAGTTCCGTGTAAAATTTTGGCATTTAGAAAACTACAATATTTATGAAACCCCTCCAAAAATGTGACTCAGTGGGAGTAGGTGTGTAGCAAAAAAAAGGATTTCGTGGTTATTTTACTATCAAATAAAGCAGAGTTTAATATTATCTTCGAGATAATAAAACGAGGATTTAGATTATAATAAGTACATGTGTTACAAAAGTAAATTTTATTTGTGCGAATTTCTCCTAAGTACCCACGACTGAATTTTATATCTACCAAATACTTTAATAGTTGTTTATTAACTTGATTTAAGGCGAATTTACTATGGGGCAAAGGGTAGAAAATACGAAAAACGACAAAGAAACAAACTTTGAGATACGCGATAGTGTGAGTGCGAGCGAGACAGTATGATTGACCGAATGAATTTATACAAGGCGCGTAGTGTGCGCGTGGTCTTTTTACAGTGTCTAACTAGTTCACGAGTATCTAACTAGTGGTTTTATAATATATATAGCCGTCATATTTTTATTTAGTATTGTATTGTAACTCAACCACCCCAACCAAGGATAATATAAATATATAAACAATAATAAGCGTGAATATGATGAATATGCGTGTCCGGTTTGGCAGAAATCTACTCACTCCAAACAGGTGGACGTTGCCTTGAATGATATGGTACGAATAGTCTCGGGGTGCTTAAAGCCCACACCAACTGAGAGACTGTACCCAATAATTGGAATAGCCCCACCATATATTCGACGTAGAACTGCCGCAGATGCAGAGAGGTTCAAACAAACCCACGACATATGCCACCCTTTATACCATCACCAGCCAGTGGTGTCGCGTCTGAAGTCCAGGAAAAGTTTTATCAAGACCACATCCCCTGTTGAGTCCTCTCAACAGCGTAGAAAAGAACTCTGGCTACTGGACTCTGGAGCGGCACCATGGATGGAACCAAATGAGAGTATCGGAATTGGAGAACACATACCATACGCTCTATGGAAGACTCTCAATAAACTCAGGGATGGCGTCACCAGATGTAAAAAAAACTGCAAAGATAGAGGTACCTGTCTGCATCAGATGACACCCGATGCCAATGCGGCGCAACCCAGGATGACAGCCACTTGCTGATGTGCCCACTGATGGGAGTGGTCTGTAGTCCTGGGGATCTGATTATGACAAATGACAACGCGATTTCAGTCGCTGCTTATTGGAGTGGTAGAGCTTAGCCGGACACGAAAAATAAAGAAAGATATATAAACTATACGTAATCTTTACGAATACCAACCAAGTTTGGTTCAACACATAAAAGATATTATTTTCATTTGTAGATTAAAAAAATATATATGTATATAGATCCGGATTCTGGCAATGATCACGCATTGCTTGCGAATTGGTTTGAAGCTCTATAAAAATAATTTAATAATTCCTGTATGCTCATAGTTAGATACTTTCTTTAACGTAATTCTCATATCGGGGTTGACAGTGAAAACTGATCACTATCTCTCCATTGTACATTGATTTATTTATTTATTTAATATTTGCTATACGGCTAACATACAACATACTTAAACATAATATCAATCATAACAAATCAACCGTGAACACAAACATCCTTCAAGGCACAGCCTGTATGTGGGTAATCCAATTTAAAAATAGATAAAATTATTTTGTTGATAACATTAGATATTTATAAAAAAGAAAAGAAAACAATGTGATTGACGATTATGATTATTTCGATTCACGGCATGTCACTAAACATGATCATTTAAGATACTTGAAGGGAAAAATTTCAATACGAATCATAAGGTTCGCTGTAGAATCGAAGAAACTAGACACATGTTAAACAATGTTTTGAAAAGGAGTCCATATACACAATTCCCGGACAATTGACCGTAGTCGATTGACCGTGGACAATTGGCCGTACGCCTTTTTACCGAACGGACAATTGACCGTGAGAACAATTGACCGTGCTACAATTTACCGTATGGACATTTGACCGTAAGGACAATTGACCGTGAGGACAGTTGAGAGTACGGACAATTGACCGTGAAGACAATTTATCGTATGGACAATTGACCGAATGGACAATAGTGCGGAAACTAATTTAAAAAAAAAAAGAAAAAAACTTCCTTTTTTTTCGTATGAATTAAATAAATTGCTTGAAAAAAAAGATCATTTATGGCGACGAACCGATTGCTTTCTTTTTTTGATTTCAAAATAGGTACTACGAGAAATCCAATATGTCGGCAGTGATTAAAACGAATTTTTACAATATAAGCGGTAAATATGTAGTTCAAATTTGCTACATTTTAAAAATTTAAGACGTCTGTTCTTAAACTTCGTGTTCCTTTTTTTGAATTTTCAAGATAGGTTTCATTTTAAACTAATAAGAAGGTGTAAATATCAAGCAGCAGTGACCTTTACGAAGAAGTCAGGGAACAAACGAATAAGGCTGCCGTTGTAGCGAGGTGCTTGCGAACTATTGTATGGATAAACCAACTCATGTTGAAAGAAAGCAAAATGAAGATATACAAGACCTGCGTAAGGCCAATAATGACATACGGCATCGAAACCAGAGCCGACACCACTAGAACAATGAGTCTCTTGCGAACCACCGAGATGAAAACTCTCCGCCCCATCGCAGGTTTAACCATCCGAGACAGAGTACGAAACTCCGAAATTCGGAGGATCTGCGATGCTGAGGATGTCGTGCGATGGGGTAGAAACAGAAGACGCTACTGGAGAGATCACGTCGAAAGAGCGAATTCAGTGAGAGTGGTGAAAATAGCGGCAGATGAGATACCGTCAACCAGCAGACCCCCTGGACGACCGCCAAAGAGATGGAAGGACAGCTGGACATCCGCGTCCCAGGAGCGAATCCGAGAATAAACAGTACCCAGTACTAGAACAAGCAGAAGAAGAAGGTGTAGATTTCGAAATGATTGAATACGTCCATTCGATAGATTGTCCTCACTGTCAATTGCCCGTACGGTTAACTGTCCCCACGGTCAATAATAATTGTCGTCACGGCCACTTTCCTCACGGCCAATTGTCCGTGCTGTGAATTGTCCTCAAGGTCAACTGTCTGTACGGTAAATTGTCCATTCGGTAAAAAGGGCGTACGTTCAATTGACCACGGTCAATCGGCTACTTGTCCGGACACACTCATTCACATCATGTTGAAGGGAATGGTTAAAGATTGACTAGCAGAGGGCTCCCTCGCCGGGTGTATCTGGAACAGGTGAGCCACAATATTATTGGATTGCATCTTCTACATACATATGTACACACAGTTAAAGAAATTGACCGAAGATGCATCCTTTTGCTGCCAGTCAATCTCTTAGATTGTAACTAAAGAATAATACTCGTTTTCTGTTCGTACTTTCTGACGATAATTCTGAAATCGATACCCACATCTGCTTTTTGTAATTAATTATTCATCAATGCAAAGTACCAAAATAACTTTTTACTATTGTATTTCTGTGAATTTGATCAAATGTATTCCTTTGAATTGTACTTTGATTAAGACGATAAAATCTATATACGCAAACGAAATAATAAATGAAATTGATTACAAAGGCAACCCTTTGAATGTCATGCCCGCATTTCGTTATTTAATTACAAAATGTATAATTGGTTTGTATTTGAATATGTCTTCATCAATTTGCTTTTTGATCTGCCTACGAGTTTTATGAAGTACTAGCTTTTATGTCCCGCCGTTGGCCAAGAATGTAAATTAGTGAAGGAATAAGCAATCGTTTATATACCTACATAATATTGTCACACATAATTTTTTTTAACCGTAGTATGAAAAGTAGTTTGAAATTTAATTGAGTTTAAGCGGTGTAAAATCTTAAAGTGATGGCCACAATCCATTTGCTTTTATATATAAGCACATACAATTTCTGCACGCATGGACTATGGGAAATGATTTTAAATATGACTTATTGTAAAAAGACAACGTCGTAAAGAGTTTGGATTTGGCCACAACCCCTATTTTTATATATTGTCATCGAACGCAAATAATGTGTTTTAAATATTTAGTAATTTTGGATGATGGGAAATGGTTTAAAAATTGATTAAACAAAAGTACTGAAAATATTCTAGTGTTGGTCCCATCCCATTCGTTTTTATATTTTTCGTCAAGTGTGCATATAGTTTATTATAGTTTTGCACAATAAAACTGATAGACTTAAAACTGACACATAAGTCTACATTACAGAAGAAGAAGACTTAAGCTATGTTAAATAGTTTTTAATATGAATATAAACGTTGTGAAGATCCAGCAATGGCCACAACCCCGATTTTTTATATATTGTCATCAAAATGAAATGTGTAGTTATTGAAAATTAAGCAATATATGATGATATAATAAATGGTGTAAATTTGATTGAACAAAAGTAATGAGAAGATTCTAGTGTTGGTCACATCCCATTCGTTTTTATGTATTTTCATCAAGTATGCATGTTGTTTATAATATTTCGTTACAATAGACTATTAGACATAAAACTAATCCAAAAGACTAAATAAAAAAAGAAGTAGAAGTATAAAACTATAACAAATAGTTTGTAATAAAAACTGACCCAATGGTCTACATAGAAGATGAAATAGAAGAATTACACATTAGGAAATGTATTATATAAAAAACTGACCAAAATGTCTTCATAAAAGAAGAAGAAGATGAATTGAACTATAGGAAATATTTTATATAAAATTCACCCAACATCTACATAAACTAAGAAAACGAAGAATTAGACTAAAGGTTAGTTTGTTTAAAAATACCCAAAGGGCTACATAAAAAAAGAGGAAGAAGATGAATTAGACTATAGGAAATAGTTTGTATAAAAACTCACCCAAGGTCTACATAAATTAAGAAAAAGAAAAATTAGACTATAGGAAATAGTTTATTTATGAACTGTCCCAAATGACTTCACAAAAGAAGAGGAAGAAGATTTAAACCCCAAGAAATAGTTTGTAGAAAAAATCACCCAAAGGTCTACATAGAAAAAAGAAGAATTTCACTATAGGAAATAGTTTGTAGGTATATTGAATGTGTATTGTAGTTAACCTAAAATCTAAAGTAATAAAGCAATCAAAATGTTAGTGTATGTGTGTGTGTGTGTGTGTGTTTGTCTCACGCCTTTTGAAAAACCAAGAGCATCTAAAAATCTAATTTATGTGCGAACGTGTACCAGTATACCTGATGCAGTGTCACGCTAAAAATAATGCGATTAAAATGCTGAATTTCAAAGATATTTCAATAATTATTTTTTTCATACAAAATTTTCCAAGTCATATCTGTCAAAAAAGTGAACATTTTGCACGCAAATATCTGTTAGTTTAAAAGTTAGAAGTACGTATTTACACGAAAAAAAAATATTTTCAAGTATAACTTAGCTTTTAAGTGAAAAACATGGTGAATATTTTGTCTAATTATAATTTTTAACTTATTTTTAAAGTAAGCGTTTTGTACAAATGTACATATAACCCCGCCATTTTAATATCTTTTCATACGATATTTAATTTTCCTACCGAATGAATATGTTCTTTAAAATAATATACCTTTGAAATAAATGTGATTATGAAATAATAAAATGAAACACAAGACATTACAGCAAGTTTTAAGACATATATTGTAAAAGTCTGTTAATTATTAGTTAAGATATAGGCGTAATAAAATTGCATAATTTGTTAAAAATATTTGATTTTTCTGACAATTTTCATTTTTATGGCATCGAACAAACCAATGTAGGTACCTACATATTCAAAAAATGTCTCCATAACATTTGATATTTTTCACATGTTGGAACATGGTTACTATGGTAACGGACACATTCTGATATTCAAATAAAATTTGTTATAAATCGAATTCGAATTAATTTGAATAAAAAACTGACCAAAATGTCTTCATAAAAGAAGAAGAAGATGAATTGAACTATAGGAAATATTTTATATAAAATTCACCCAACATCTACATAAAATAAGAAAACGAAGAATTAGACTAAAGGATAGTTTGTTTAAAAATAGTTTGTTTAAAAACTAACCAAAAGGTCTACATAAAGGAAGAAGAAGACGAATTAGACTATAGGAAATAGTTTGTATAAAAACTCACCCAAAGTCTACATAAATTAAGAAAAAGAAAAATTAGACTATAGGAAATAGTTTATTTATGAACTGTCCCAAATGACTTCACAAAAGAAGAGGAAGAAGATTTAAACCCCAAGAAATAGTTTGTAGAAAAAATCACCCAAAGGTCTACATAGAAAAAAGAAGAATTTCACTATAGGAAATAGTTTGTAGGTATATTGAATGTGTATTGTAGTTAACCTAAAATAGTTTAATAATTTTCCTACACAAAATCAGTATATTCTTGGTTTTTAAGTAGTATTAGGTATGTAGGTACCTACCTACAATGATGTTCTAAATTAATTCGAATTCGATTTATAACAAATTTTATTTGAATATTAGAATGTGTCCGTTACCATAGTAACCATGTTCCAACATGTGAAAAATATCAAATGTTATGGAGACATTTTTTGAATATGTAGGTACCTACATTGGTTTGTTCGATGCCATAAAAATGAAAATTGTCAGAAAAATCAAATATTTTAAACAAATTATGCAATTTTATTACGCCTATATCTTAACTAATAATTAACAGACTTTTACAATATATGTCTTAAAACTTGCTGTAATGTCTTGTGTTTCATTTTATTATTTCATAATCACATTTATTTCAAAGGTATATTATTTTAAAGAACATATTCATTCGGTAGGAAAATTAAATATCGTATGAAAAGATATTAAAATGGCGGGGTTATATGTACATTTGTACAAAACGCTTACTTTAAAAATAAGTTAAACATTATAATTAGACAAAATATTCACCATGTTTTTCACTTAAAAGCTAAGTTATACTTGAAAATATATTTTTTTCGTGTAAATACGTACTTCTAACTTTTAAACTAACAGATATTTGCGTGCAAAATGTACACTTTTTTGACAGATATGACTTGGAAAATTTTGTATGAAAAAAATAATTATTGAAATATCTTTAAAATTCAGCATTTTAATCGCATTATTTTTAGCGTGACACTGCATCAGGTATACTGGTACACGTTCGCACATAAATTAGATTTTGAGATGCTCTTGGTTTTTCAAAAGGCGTGAGACAAACACACACACACACATACACACACACTAACATATTGATTGCTTTATTACTTTAGATTTAAGTAATTTGGATATATAATGTAAGAAGTAAAAATTCTCTAATGTACTTCTCTAATGTATATATCGACAAATAATCAAGCCAAGATACGCGAGTTTTTATGCCAGGTCTATATTTTTTACGGTTTTTCCAACGCAGCATATATGTATATTATGTTCTTTATGTATGGATTTACTAAGAATTCGGTGTAGAAAATTAAGTGTGTCTGTGTGTGTGTCCAATTATAAATTTTGGTCCGCTCAATGAACACAGCCAGAAATTTCAGAAAATATAGAGAGTTATAGGCCTAAAATACTTTTATACTCAGAATTTTAATTTTTGTTTCAGTCACTGGTTATAAACTTTTGAATTTTTACTTTATTTTTCCATATATCTCAAAAATCATACAAGTTAGAACCCTGAAATTTGGTATCAATCCAACTGTTGATTTGTTCAAGAGAATTGTATTCTCTTAACATATCGACAAAGTATCAAGCCAAGATACGCGAGATTGTATGCAGGGTCTATATTTTTTACGGTTTTTCCAACTTTGAAGTCAAAAAACACCAACTTAGAGGCTTCGCAGCATTATGTTTTACACATATGGTTTTACTCAGAATTCGGAGTAGAACATGTAGTGTGTATGTCTATGTGTGTGTGTCCCTTATTATCCGCTCGATTCACAGAACTCAAAATTTCAGAAAATGTAGGTCTGTAGAGGTGAGAAAAATCATCCAAAAATTTATTCAAACATCAGAGTGACTCCTGCCGGACCACAAACTGGATTGGCGCACCTGAATAGATTGAGAACTGGCGTCGGCAGGTTTAGGACAACTTAAAAACATAGGGAGTACTAACTGAAGATGACTTCGTCTCGTGTGAATGCGGCGTGCAGCAGACCATAGGCCAACTGAGAGACAGCCCTGCTTGCCTTGCTACTTGCTCATATGAGCACCTGCTATGCTGTAGCGGCGCAGTGTTTAATTGCTGCTGATAGTAGACAAGAAGAAGACTTTCACGAAACTTATGATATTTTATCGATTCACAGATCCAGTCGGTAATCGAATCCAGGACCTTTCGCTCAGGAGTCAGATAATTTATTATGCAACTGAGCCACGGAGGCCGACGAACAGTTTGTTTCAAAATACAGCTTTGCCCAAATGTTACTCTCCTTGATACGGGTCGGAAACCCTTATTTACATTTTACTATTACGCATTAATTTTAACATATTATTTAAAACGAATAGGTTTATTTTTTAAAGATGCAGAATAATTCGTTGGTCGCTGAATATTCCCTTACATTTTGAGAACAGTAAAAAGAAATTTAAGGAGAAGGAAATAATAATATGATATCAAATAACCCAAAAAAAGAGTGTGGAGTGTTATAAGGATCACTTTTTATGGTCTTTGGGTAATATTTAAGAATTTCGCATAGTAAGATGAAGTTCTAAAAGGCTAAAATCTCGAAAAAGGTGTACCTAGTCAATTCTCAAGTCCGGAATATATTTTTTGTCATACAGAAATACACTTCATTTTATTTGAGTAGAAATAATGAGTACCCATATTGATGTCAATTGACTATTTCATTATAAATTAAGGATGTATGGTTCGTTTTGTTTCATTAAGAACTTTAGTTGTGAGGTACCGGTTAAGAATAGTGTTTTCACTCTTTTCTATTACCATCATTTTCGGGAAGGAAGTGGAAAAATAACATCTCATATGGTTCAGCAATGAGGTTCAACAACCATAATTAATTATGGCTTATTTGGGTGAGAGGATACTGGTATGTTGTAATACGCGCAGGTGTCTTGATTATTTTTTATATGGCAATGCACACCCGAACACCTGTCGCTGGTTACCATATATAACCGGTAGTGCCGTGATGGTATGAATGAATGAACAAGTAATAATCAACGAAATGGAAAACGAATAACTGAGTACGAAACGAGAAATTATCCAGACTTCCTGGAAATAAGAACTGTAGATAGCTAAAACTATATGATCGTTGCGCAAGCTTATAATGTGATCACGTAAACCAACCGATGACTGGTCGTAAGACCTGTAGGTGCCTTGGTTCTTTTATAATGTCCCAACTTCGTCTCTATTGAGATATTAAAAAGTTTGTTAGTAAAAATATCATTTGACTTCCGACAGGGGAAAAAAATGTTTGCGTATATGCAATCAAGATGAAAAAAATATTCGATTTATATAAACAAACACACAATGAAGTCATGAATTTTTGTTAGTAAAAAAATATTTACATATTATAGATGGGTCGATGGCAGAGCGGTTAGCGCGCTGGGCTACTAATCCAATAGTCGCAAGTTCGAATCCTGCCTAGACCGATTTCGTTCACCTATAGCACAAGTATTTTTATATACTTATTTTAGGGAACGTAGGAAGATGTATATGTACTTGTTTTACAAGGACATATTCATTAAAAAAATATATCTATGTCAGTGAAGTTTTTTAAAAATAATGCAATACAACCCATGGTCAATAAATCGTTACTTCGTTAACCTAATATAAAGCGATATTTCTGCTAAATAATGTCTGTCAGAGCTTAATGTGTATGACAGAGATTCAAGATAGAAATAATGCAGTAGATTTGAGATCCCTTGTAAACAAATTGGTTTGTATATTTTAAACGACACAAAAAAAGAACATTTACTGACTGACGAGTTATAAATTCTAATGAGAAGTACATATATATGTATTTTAATACCTGCCAAATGTAATGTTGGTTATACATATACGAAAAAAAATTGTTAAAGAAAGGGTCATTATCAAATTTTTCTTTAAATATTTAACTTGAATCTTCATTACTTTTTAATGTTAATTTCACTGCGCCAGACAGTTAAAAATAAAAATGTAATTTTTTCATGTTAAAAGGCAATGAAACGAGATACATAAGGAATGCTAATTAAATTGGTAATAAATTTGTTGAATACAAAAAGAAAAGGTCTCCCAGAGATTTAGTCAGTAGAAAGTTTGACTATAAAGACCCGCAATTAAAGATAAAACAAATCCTTACAAAATCCAACAGGATAAGGACTTTAACTCGCTGAAAGAGGGAAATGTCAAATTTACGGAAAATTACCAAGTGTCCACCTACAAATTAACATTCAAACGATTCTTTTATTTTTTAAACACTAGTTGCATGTAACACATGAAATCCAACTGTGGATGGCTATATTATGTATTGTATAATTGAAGAATATGTACCAAACTATAAACACTTACATAAACACAGATATATAAAAGTTTTAAGACATTTTGTTTTCTATATAAAACATGTAGGTATGTATGTCAGGATAGGATAGTATGGAGGTCAGTATGTTTTTCCTACCCAGAATATGAAAACAGCATGATGGTATGTATATTTGTAGATTAAGTAGGTATAAAACTATTGAGTGAGATATTGTATTATTTTTTATACTGCCATACAAATTGTATGAAACGATATCGTCACTAAATTCAATTTTTATAAAAACTGTTAAAAAAACTTGTGAAATGTAATACTACATTGTTCATATTTTTTATGGAAAATAAAATTTTCAAGTTGGGGTGTTCCGGCTGTTTTCGATATTTTTTAAAAATTGGAAATATGGGCAGTTGAACACAGAAATTTAGCATAAAAAATGTTTTCTTAATAAAAATGTTTGAAAACTTTGTATTTGTCTATTATTATACCAATTTTAGGGTTCTAGCTTTTATGGTTTATGAGATATATGATAAAATATAATAAAAAATCAAAATTTGACTACCCCTGACTGAAAAAAAAATTTAAAAATTCTGAGTATTAAAGTTTTGTACGAATTAAATTGTGCGAATCAAAAGTTATAAGGGACGGACGGACACATACACACATACACGCACGCACGCAAGAAACGCATGCACGCACGCACTGCATACAAATTTCTCCTATGTATTTTGGCTTGAAACAATGTCGATATGTTAAGATAAATTAATTCTCTTGAACAAATCGACAGTTGGAATATTTTAATACCCACATAAGTTTGTGCAAACTGAATGTAGTGAAGATACCTACTCTTACTTATTTACCATTTTAAAACGATAAACTGTTTTATGAATTTAATACAAATGCGACTGGTATAGGTAAAGTTTGGAATTATTGTAGTTGTTGTGCGGATACAGGTGGTTTAATAATAAACTTGTTATTCTTTGCTTCTCTTTTTCTTTGTAAAAATATTGTTTCTCCCTCCAACAATTGTTTAATATTTTACCTTATTATTGTACCTACAAAAAAGAGCCTCCTTAAAAAGGTATAAAACATTGATTGGAATTCAACAAAATTTAGAAGATTTTAATATATAAACTGTTGGTTCTATATATCAATATATATAATTACAATTAATAAAATAAACCACCATATTCACAATAAAATAAACCACCATATTCAATTTCACTAATTATCTAAATAGGGATTGGCCAAAAAATAAATAGTCTCAACCAACCAGAGTAAAGTAAATTTATTTCATTTTTGCATTGTATAATATCAATAGTTTTAAATGACCAATCACAAGAACCTGTAAGCTCCTCCTACATAATTAATCTATAAATATAAGTAAAATTTGTCAAAATAGTCATAAGTTAGTTAATGCCCTAACAAGGCGAAATAGGCCTATCGCGCATAATAAAATTAATTACAATAGATAGTCAAAGGATACGGATTTGATCTCTCCTTGAGACGTCGCACATCCACCTAAGCATCTTCATCTTGGCTGTTTGCACTGACTGAATTGACTGATTGTCTTCGTGTGACGGCCCAGGTCTTGTTACCATCATAATATGTCAGGACCGGTCTGACCTTTATTTTGTAGTCACGGCCTTTCATCTTCACTGGCATTCACTTGTCACAGAAAACATCAGTCACTTCTCTACATTGAATAATTAGGTATAACAGTGAGAATTTATAATAAATTGTAACGTTAAATACATGATAACGCAGTTAAATATTATTTTACTACATTCCAAAATAGAGTATCAAATACTAAGCTTGTACTCTAGCGGATGCGTCAAATTCAGCTAGTATCTTCAGATTTAATTGTATGATTGAAGATATTAGCTGCATCTAGTGAAATTGCTTATAACTATCAAACATTAAACATGCTTAGTAAGTTTATTTATCATAGTATATTAATATTTCTTTTTTCAATACTATAAATTTAAAATTATATAAAAATGAAAAAAAAAAAATAAAAAACAGAAGAATATACCAAAAAAATAATTGAACAATCAATCATTTATTATAAGATAGATAAAATTTGGCATCGCTTAGGTTTTGAGAAATACTCTGTTACAAATAATTTTACTTTTAAACAGAATATATTCGATTTAAAATCACATACCTATACTGTCGAGAGATTGGTCATTGAAGGATCATTTTTAAATACATTTATGTCGTACATGTTATATTTTATTTATTTTTTATTTTTACACACCCCGAGTTATTTTATTATTTTTATATTAAATTATATTTTATTTGTTTTTATATTGAATACAAAAAGGTATAAACAATTACAATTTAGGGAGAACAATTAAAGCAAATGCAATAATAACACATGAAAAAACTAATTTGTGGGTAAGAGAGAAAACTAAAGTAACCGACGTTGTCCAAAAGGTTGCAAACCAGAAGTGGAGCTGGGCAGGGCATATCGCCCGAACAACGGACTCCAGATGGACTAGAAAAGTGCTGGAATGGCGACCTAGAACGGGCAAGAGAAGTGTTGGAAGGCCTCTAACCAGGTGGTCTGACGATATCAGAAGAGTAGCTGGAGGCGGATGGATGCGGTCTACCCAGGATAGGGAGCTGTGGAGGTCTCAGGGGGAGGCCTATGTCCATTACTGGATGAAAGAGGGCTGACGAAGAAGAATGAAAAACAGACAAACACAGAAGAGTAGAAAAATAAGAATATTATTTAAAAAAGAAAACAAAGATAAAATAAAAATAAAACAATAAGCAAGCAAACAGTATTATTGTGTTTAATTCTTATTTTCTATAAAGTTCCTTATAATACTAGTTGCATGTAACACATGAGATCCAACTGTCGATAGCGATAGTACGTATAGTTGAAGAATAAGTACCAAACTATAAACCCATAAATACAAATTATTTAATATTTTAAGATATTTGGTTTTCTATACAACACATGTACCTAGGTATGTATATCAAGATAGGATAGAATGGAGGTCAGTCCTTTGATCCTACCCGGAATATGAAAACAGCATGATGGTATGTATGTACTTTTGGAGATTAGTATCAAACAATTAAGTCTTCTTATATATTGTGTGTAGGCTACTACCATACAAATTGTATGAAGCAATGTCGTCACTTAATTCAATTATTATAAAAATTGTTAAAAAAAATTTGAGATGTGTTAAAAAATGTTTATATTTTTTATAGAAAATTAAATTATCTAGTTGGGGTTTTTCGGTTTTTTTCGATATTTTTAAAAACTTTGGAAATACATGCAGTTAAACTCATAAATTTACCATAAAAAAATATTTTTCTTTATAAAAAATGTTTGAGATACCCTGGAAATTTTTTGAAAAAAAAATAACTTCTAGATTTTATATTTTTCTATGTTTATACCAATTTTCAGCGTTCTAGATTTTATGGTTTCTGAGATATATGGATAAATAAACCAAAATTTCAAAAGTTGATATCCCCTGACTGAAACAAAAATGACCAATTCTGAGTATAAAAGTTTTGTACGCCTATAACTGTTTATATATTCTGAAAATTTGGGATCTGTATACTGAGCGGATCAAAAGTTATAAGGGGGGGGGGGACACAGACACACACACAAAACTCACATAAAATGTTCTACTCTAAATTCTGAGTAAATCCATGTATTGGAACATATATGCTGCGAGGCCTCTAGTTCATGTTATTAGCATGCAAAAAGTCCACTACGCCACACAAAATGTTCCTTCGTACACGCATCTTGGATTTAACTGCCTCTTCCTTCAATAGAATTTCATTCTCTTGAGCGAATCAACAGTTGGAGAACTAACCTTCCTCTATCAACATAGTTTAGTTTATTTTATTAGTTTATAATTTTTGTACCAAGCATTAAATTTGTAATATTTCACTTGTAAATTCGTTATTGGAATACATTTATATTTTAAAGATTATGTGAACAATGTTATGTAATATATTCTGTGAATTTACCAACAAATAAATAAAAATATGAGGATTTGATTACCAATGAATGATACATACAAAGTTCCAAATGAAGATAATTTGTTTTAATATGTTGTATATTTTTTCTTACGTTTTTGTGGTCATTAGCCGAATGGGAGGAGATAACAAATCCTAAATTGTGGATCACAACATCTTGTTTTTATATTATTATTTGGAATATGTACTGTATATCGCTCGTGGCTAATGTAACAAATTTGTTTTTATTTGCTTTTACGAGGGTCTCGATTTCATAAATAATAAAAGGCACAAACAAAGATACAAACGGATACAAAGACCATCAGATACAAACTGACTGCTTGTATCTGATGGTGAGAGCGAGTGAAAATTGAGAGATTTATTTGGATTTAGTTGGATTTAAAATAAAATGTTCACACATTACAATTATGAAGACGATTCAAATTGCCAAGGTAGTGTCTCAAAATGCAGTAGCTGAAAAAAACCCGAGGAAGGATTGAGACTATTGAATGATACAATTATTTTTTTTATTTTTTTATTTTATTTATTAAGGAATACAAACAGATACAGAATATAAATGTGCATAACTAATAGCAATATGTTAAGTCGACGTTTATCTGCAACCTTACAGTATTCACAGTGTAGTTTGCAGAGTAACACAATAACAAATTAAAGGCCATAAATGATAAAAACAAGTAAAGAATTAATAAAGAAATAACATTAAGAAAATGAAATAGAAAACATTAGGGGGGCAAAAAAAACAATAATTATATAAAAACATCAGAAAACTTAAATTTTGAAATTAAAAATTAAGAAGGCATAATTCAAAAGTACAAGTGGTGTATGTGTATGTGTGTTATGTAAATTAATCAATGCAAAAGATACAACTATTTTTCTAAATAAAAAAATATACGTATATTATATTTAGTATGTTGCGTTGTTGAGTAATACAATATATCTCATACCAAAATTTACTTTTACTACACATAATGTTCCGGACGGTGGCGGATATAGAAATTTCTTCTCAGCAGTGATCGCAAACGTCGGGGAACCTGATATAGAACGAAGAAGAAGAAGACACATACTTACCGGAACGAACAAAAATATATTAATTTTAGGTCTATAAGTTTCTTTTTTTAATACTTTTTAACTGAATTTGACTAGACCAAGAAGCTAGTAAGAAACTCAGAAATATTTTAGAAATAGAAAAAAACGATGTATTTAAATAATTATTTAAGGGACTTTGAATTTTTTTATTATTTTTTAGACCTTGAGTTTGACATGTGCCATTTCACACAGGAAATGTTCAACTGTATCAATCACATTTTTAACATAAGAACAAATTAATGTTATAATTTTCTTCTTCTTCTTCTATAAATTTAATTTTATATTTTTTTGTTATAATAATAATAATGAACACTTCCTTGCACCCTGCGCAAGTGGCGAGAATAATTTCTTCCAACTAACCAGTGTTTCCAACCCAGAGAAGCAATATTTGCGTGAGAAATAAATTTAATTTAATTTAACTTCTGCTAGAAATCGAACCCAGGAAGCCCGCACAGAAACCAAACGGCTTACCAACTGTGCCACGGCGGTCAGTGTTATTAATGTTATAAATAATATTTTTTTGTATTCATTGGTCCTCTCATCTAGGTATTATTGGAATATGTTGGCTATAAAAGCTGTTCTTTTATTCCCCAGATTCTTTCACAAAAGGCTGTTATTTTTTGGCGCCATTTTCCAACTTCCGGCTGCATATTCCTCACGTGACCGCGTGGTCACTTCCGGTTGCGAGCCTACTAAAAAGGGGTGGAATATCGTAATATTGGACGATCACCAAAATATTAAAAGGCAACGTTCGGTATATTTTTAGAAAAATATGCAGAGAGATATTGAATTATATCCGTGAATCTCAAAAACAAACGGACATTTTCCTTTGTATATTATACAAAGCAATGTTTATAACATTTCATTATAAAAACCTTTCTTTATGGAACAACACTATATATTCTAAAATGTACAAAAACTTTTTATGTAATTTTTTTCAATAGTAAACAAACTAATAAAAGTCTATATGATTTATTTTATAATTAAAAAAGAAGATAAAGAAACAAACATATACCTACATAAACATATAAATAAATACCTACATAAATAAAAAATACATAAATAAACAACAAATACTTACATTAATACATATAAAAATAAATAAGAAAAAAAATTACATAAAAAAGTAAACAAATAAATACATAAAAAAAATTAATCGACATAGTTTAGGTACATTAAAAGAAATTTATTAGATCGACTCATTTATTTTATACTTTTTATGTTTTAATTTTTCTCCACAAGTAAGATTTTGAAAAGAACCAGCACATCAACGCATAAACATTATAGGTGATTTCAATGAGCAAAACATAATGCAACGATGTCTCTTCGATGTTTAAAAATATTGGGATTTGGTGGGGTCATCAATGTATGTAAGTATTATTAAAATACGATCAGACGGCGTGTTGCAGCAGAAGTCGAACGGAGCAAGCAGAAAACTGAACCTAGACATCCAATGTATGGCTCACAGCCGCATCAGTGCAGACTCAAGTCCAGAAGAAGCTTCCTGGAGATGACCGCCCCTATAGTTGGCCTCCCCGAGGCCCGAAGGCTGTCACTGTGGCGTGATAGTGTCGAACGCACGCAGCTACCACCCGCGGAGGACGTGTCAGTGGGACACAACCTGATTTATCCAACATGGAGAGCGCTCAATAGGCTCAGAACGGGTGTTTCCTGCTGTTACAGTGACCTCAAGAAATGGGGTTACAGAGAGGAAGACATCTGCGAGTGTGGCGCCAGACAGGACAACGTGCACCTACTGTCATGTCCCATGACAGGAGCGACATGCACGCACCAAGACACAGTGATAGCGAACACTAGTGGAATCCGAGTGGCTGAATATTGGGGGCTACGAATATGATGGTGTTCCGGACACGGAAAGTAAGTAAGTATTAAAAATAGGCTACATCATTTTGAAATACGATGATGCTTATTAAAAATTAATAAATACAACGTTTTTTTAAACTTTGTTCTAATTTCTATTTTTATTTTTCTTTAAATTTCCCTTTTGAATATAGATTCAGATGCAATAAAAATGTCAATATGGTCATTGAATTGGTCATTAAAGTTTTTACATATTCTATAAAGCGGTATCCTGAATCCTGCATTAGTTCTTAGTGATTAAAACCGGTCTAGGTACAATGTATTGTTTCAAAATATGATGAAAGTAAGAGCATCTGCGATAGAGAAATTCATGAGTGAAGTTGTTGAACATAAAGTATTATTATATACATCTTGTTCCATCCTCGCAAATTTGTTGATGTAATAACTCAAACGATATTTCAAAATGGGCAAACCTTTTCTGTTTTTTTTTTCGGCGTTTTGCAAAAAAAATTTGATATTTTCCTCGATAAAGATTTTCTCAAAGTTTGGTAAATGATTGAAGAATAATCAGATGGAAAAATAGAGGAATTTGTTGGGGCTTGGATCGATCGATGGCAGATGAAAAATCTTTTCTTGGAGGCTGCTCCACGGATGATGGTAACAGTTGTTGAAATTATTCCACGAAGATATTAACGTTCATCCAAAGTAAAATTAAAAACAAAAGAAACATAAAAGCAAAATCAAGGAAAGTAATTATTAATGTGTTATTGGAAATCCTTGTACTTACCTATTTTCAAAATTAAATATTAACTATGTACAATAAATAAATACATATTATCAAACAGTGACTTCTTGTACAATTTGGATATATAATAAATAATACCTGACATACTTCAATTGCTCCTACCAAACAATAGCAATATTAACAAATTAGTAACAAAGTGGTTAATGGACAGGCACAGAGAAGATTGAGAGAGGGATGTTACTCGTGTTTTGAAATGGATTACATGTATTGTCATCGGGAAAACACAAACACAAGTCTCAGAGTTATAGATGGTCGGGAAGTAAAAATCGATTGCGAAATTCCAGCACGGACAGACAGAAGAAGTTAATTAAAATGGTGTTAAAAATACTGCAAAATAATGTAAAATGAGGACACAAGGAGAGAATGCAAAATAAAGAAGAGTATTATAAGTAAAATGAAAGTGAATTCCTTGAGGTGGTTTGGACATATTGAAATAATGAATGATGAACGATTGACCAAAAAAATATACATGGGTGTAAGAGATGGAGTGAATAGCAGGGGCCGCCCCTGAAAGGGATGGCATGACCATGTGAATGATATTTTGAAAGAAGGAAATATAAGAAGATTGAAAAATTGACGAGCATGTATGAGACGATGCATGGGTGTATAGGAAGCAAAGAATGGGTGTAAAAATAGATGAGTATGGCGCACGGTTGTCTCTGCTTACCCCGTAAGCAATATGACGTGATGGTATATTAAATGTATGTATAATAATACTGCAATAAATGGAGATGTTATAATTTTACAAGAGTGTGTCTGAATATATGAACCAAATATTATATAATGACAATATTTTTTAAGTAAACTATAGTTTTTCTCTTTAGATTTGTTCAAATACATTTTGTTCACAGCCAGACAGACATTGTTGGTTTTTCGAGACTTTTTTCGTGCCAAGCCAACCATATAAGGTAGGTGGTTCATATGATCCTCTACAAATATTGGCTGCGAAAGAAATTGCCGAATCATGATTATATAATATTCGTTATTTCAGTTTTCCATGCTGAGGTATATTCTGTGTGTAAGGAGCACAGGTAGGCATCTAATTTGAATACACCCGGGGCGTGCAACAGCCCCTGATGTTGTGGCAGGTGTAAACT
Organism: Molanna angustata; assembly: GCA_963576475.1. Lineage (NCBI taxonomy): Eukaryota > Metazoa > Arthropoda > Insecta > Trichoptera > Molannidae > Molanna > Molanna angustata. Next base: position 31,408,495 of record OY754974.1, read on the forward strand.
TTGATCAGCAAATACACCTGATCAAATAAAGTCTTTCGGAGGATCGTAAAATACAACATAATATTTCATTCATAAAGGAATCCGTCGCTAGCTGAAATTTACTTATTCACGATAAAAAGACATTTCTGATGTTTTTTCTTAGACAAATAATTTTTTTTGGTCGAAAAGAGTCACAAGTTTTGAATATGGACTAGTAATAATGCAATCGTGCCCTTTTACTTATGATTTTTCAATCCTTTGTTTATTTTAAGGACGTCTTCATATTTATTAATAATTATAAGTAAATCGAATATACATATTTTTTTTAATTGCATATACGCAAACATAGGATTTTTTCCCTGTCGGGAGTCAAATGATTTTTTTATTGACAATAACATCTCAATAGAGACGCAGTTGGGATATTTTTGAAGAACCAGGAACTTAGGCACCTACAGGGCTTACGACCTGTCATCGGTTGGTTTAAGTGATCACTTTATGCGCTTGCGCAACGTTCACCAATTATGCCTTTATTGAGTTCCCTTATCAATGTAATTTTTGTAAGTTCTATATATTTGAATAAGTGTTAACATTTCACCTGAATAATACAAAATTATTCTATTGCCATCTATGATGTAACGATGAAACCTTTTTGTAACGCCATCTATTGAGAAGTTGATTTATTTGTAAACAATGAAAGCAACAATTCCTTGTAAATGAGGTGACGGACGTGACGGAGTCTCGTACAGAATTATAAGTAATAATTGTATCTTGATATATTAAACGAAGCGATCAAAATATCTGAAAAAATGCGTCTCGGTATCCCAATTAAAATTTGATCAATCGGACTTTAAATAGTTCCGTTCTTAATATTATTTGGGAAAAAATACCTATAGATATGAAAAAATATATTTAAAAGCTTGCCATTTTAGAAAAACCTCGCATCAGCCTCGTTACGAACACCGATTCTTTGACATAATAAAAAAGTCAATAAAGAAGTATAGCTTGATCATAATTTATATTTTATTTATTTATGTAGTTTCTCGGGCAACTAACAGGTACCTACTATGTCAAATAATTATTCAAACGCACCCAATAACAAGTTGCCATATTCTAGAGACTTACGATATTTATCGTCTCACAGATCCAGACTGAAAACACAATTAAAAACTGTGTCTCCTCCGGAAATCGAACCCAGGACCCTTGGATCAGCAGTCAGATACCTAACCAACTGAGCCACGAAGGCCGACGATTTTCGTGTATATGATTATATTACAAAATTTTAAATGTGATTTCTTTGGTATGTTACCAATACTAGGTTAAATGATACTGATATATTCAACAACACATGTCAACAATATCGAAGGAGTATATCGGCAATGACGCACTGATATGAGGCATGGAATACCTAACTTATTTATCTCTCTCAACTCTCCCCTATTCCTACATATCGCTGCATCATTTGCATGTTTTTAATCTTGAATTACTCATCTTGATAGGTCTTTTTTTATTTTTTTGCATTTTATATATTTTATTTATCTTTAATTTCAAACCTGTTATGTATGTACTGTTATGTTTCAGTTATTTTATTTTTATTTAATGCGTAATGTAATGTATGATGATAACTATTTTTCCTACAATAAAAACCCGGTTCTCCTACAATAAATATTCCAACTTCGTCTCTATTGAGATAATTAAAAATCTGTTAAAAAATTAATTTTTGACTTTTTACATTGAATTAAATGTACTACGTACGTACTACATATAAATCAATGACATTTTTATCATTTTTCGATTATTGATTGTATTTCCCGTCCTTTTTTTACCGGATTTCTATCGTACCCTGAAAATTTCAATACTTGATACCATTTGTATAAATATTTTAATCATCACAATATTCTTTTTTTCTTTCTGATTTTCTCTCTGTGTTTGTATTTATTTTTCTTTCTCTGTCACCTTCTGATAGATCCAACACTGTTATTACACAATGCTCGGCGTGTTTGTAGTCCTTTGTGTGCTTTTTATTTCTTAATATGTCTCACCATTATTATCTGATATTAACATTGAAATATTTACCACGATCCAACGTGGTAAATATTTCAATGTAATCTAGAACTACTATAAAACTAGGACAATTTGATAATGCGGTTGTCGATAAACAAGATGAAATTTCATAAATTAAAAAAAATTAGAGAATGTCAGATAGAGACAAGATACTTTAAATCACTGATCATTTAACTTGAAGTTCAAACCAAATCAACAACTTGATTGAATTAAAATGTTTGATTGAATGTTGACTTATTAAAACTATCCTGTAATTTTGTGACATAATCAATTCAATTTCGTGACATAACGAGAAAAAAATAAATATAATTAACGCGACTTCCACTTAATTAAGTAGAACTTACAATAATACATATTTTTTTCATAATTCTATGTGATTATGAAGTGATGAAAAAAAGAAAGATGATTTGTCGGATAGATATCTTGGTCATGGGATGAAAAATATCAACTAATCCTACAAATTGGTCGATGGCAGAGCGGTTAGTACGCTGGGTAAGTAATACAGTGGTCACGAGTTCGAATCATGCCTGGATCGATTTCGTTCACCTATAGCACAAGCATAAATGCTTTATTTAGGGAACATACGAAGAGTTATATGTACTTGTTTAACTAGAACATATTCATTTAAAGAAGATATATATCTTTTGATTTTATTAAACCAAATGCATTGATTTCTCACAATATTCTTGTTACAATGGTTAACTGAGGATATTATCTTCTTTTCAATATATATATCTTTGACATCGGTAACTGTTTATTACACACACAATACGAATTATTCGCAGACGATATGAAAATATCTTCTATAATCAGGAATCACAACGACTGCCTCAATATGCAAGCTGATCTTGACAGACTTACGGACTACTGCCTGACAAACAAATTGACTATTAATGCAGACAAATGTTACAAACTAACCTTTACCCGCAAACAATCACCCATAACTTTTTCCTATAACATTAATAAAGTTTCCATAACACCTTGCGACACTGTAAGAGACCTCGGTATAATCATGGATGGGAGCCTTACATTCAGCAACCATATAGATAAAATGATAGACAAGGCTTATAGAACTCTTGGATTCATATTCAGAACCTGCAAATCTTTCAAGAGCATAAATACATTAAAATCTATATATTATACCATGGTTCGACCAATACTCGAATATGCATCCCCAATCTGGTCCCCAAGATACACAACATACAAACAACGCATTGAAAGAATACAAAGATTGTTCATTAAATACTTAAACCGTAAAGCATACCTCGAGTTCCCCAGCTACGACTGCGCGAGAACCTATTATAAAATCGACAGTCTCAAGAATAGACGCACAGTAAATGATATGATGCTTCTGTACAACATTATAAATAATAATATCGACTGCCCCTCAACACTCAATACCATTTCATTTAATATTCCTACTCGCAGAACTAGACATACACATTTATTCCACCTTCCAATTCACCGCACCAATTACGCACAAAACATGACTATTCATAGAATGTGCGATACATACAATAACAGATTTCAAGAGTTTGACATCTTCCACCTCAGCTCCACAACATTCAAATACTCTATACAAAAGAAGATCAATAACCACTTATTATAGGAAACCTTGACGGCATTTATTCTCTTTTTTCTTTTTTTCTTTTAGTTCAATATTATGTTTTAAATCATTGTTAACTTGAAATGTTGCTCTTACCTATATACCAACCTATGATCATATTTTATTTTTTTTTATTTTTTGCAAACTTGTATTATTTTATGTCAATCATAACGACAAAATGTAATAGGCCTTAATACTTGATGTTACTATTGTATTGTACTATGTCTTAACGCTGTTTTTTGTCCAACTTTAACATAAATAAATAAATAAATAAATAAATAAATCAATACATTATTATATAATACATATGAAAAGATAAGAAGAGGACTCGAAAAATATCTCGTCTTCGAATCTGAGACGTTGGTTCAGAAAAAAATATTGTTTGGAACCATAGCCAAGAAGGTGGAGTAAACACTGAAGATCGCCAATCTCTTAAAAGGAGATGGCACATTGAAGAATAATAAAAAAACTTCTGAATCAGATTATGATTTATATGGAATGCGAGTTCTTAAACCAACAGCTTGACAAAAGGCGGACGCAGAAAAAATAATAACACGAACGATCTGTTCAAGAACAAAGATTTTCATTAAGGACGAAAAATATTCTCCAAACGGAATCGTAAAGAAAATCACTTATGTGCATCACGTCGTTTAATACATTTACGTACGTATTGGAATTTATTTTTCCTACAAAAGAATATAGAATATAATGATGATGTATAACTTAATGGAAATTGAGTTTAGTACGTGCCAAAGGTACACAGGCTGTGGTAAATAATTTTCAATGTATGTAAGAAGAGGTAGACATTACGAAGTATGTATGCATGATGAATCTACACTGAATTGCGATGAAGGTGATACCATATTGGTATGCTACAATAATGGCCAAGTTTTTTATTTTTATTTATTTTGGATATCCAACAGTACAGTAGAGCATAATGATATTCAAAACAATGAAAAAAAAAAACAAGTAAATGTAGACTACGGTACATAGTAATAGGACATCATATCAAGTAATTTATAAAGCTTAACATACAATTTACGACAAATGAGAAAAAACAAAATTATAGGATCACACCTGAAACATACAAGGAATAGTACAAAGAGGATTATATTCTAGAATCATAACATGGGATTCTAACTTACTTAAGGATCAACGAAGAAGGTGTTGTGACCATTATGGTGACACATACATATATTTGTGTATAAACTAGAGAGTGGAATTTTGAGTTATGTTATCAGTGCAAAGTTGGCACTTTATCGCAATTTTGAACGAGTGTAGAGATTGGGTATGAAAAAAGTCAATGTTATTGAGCAGGTTGTTAAAATTGGAGGTGGCCCGGTTAGTAAAGAAATTTTTCCTAAGATTAGTTTTAGAGTGTGAAATAGAAAAAGTATGTTTTGATCTGACATTGCGGTTTGGTATGTGAAGTGAGATATTTTCTAATAAATTTGGACAATCAATAATGTTATGAAATAGTTTAAACAAAAATAGTGAGTCTGCAGTTATTCGTCTAGATGATAGTGATGGTAAATTAAATTTTGATTCAGCTAAGTACACGTTATTTATATGATTATGCGGGTCCATTAATTCCCGACAGACAGATTTATAGATGAGGTGTTTGAGGAAGCGTTTTTGTACACTATCCAGTCTATTTATGTACATAAGATACATCGGGTTCCAAATTTGCGATCCGTACTCCAAATGACTTCTTACCATAGATGCATATAGAATTTTGAGGCATTCAATATTTGAAAAAGGTTTACAGTTCCTGATGATGAAGCCCTACATTTTATTGGCTTTTTTACTTATATTATTCATGTGATCGTCAAATGACAGTTTTGTGAAGGCTAACGAACAAAACGTAACTCGCAAAGTGGTGGGTACTTCAATGTTTTGTGTTTCAAATGGTTTTGTAACGGATGAAATTTGATATGGCTACGTAGGGGACACCAGCTGTTAGGATTTGGGTTCATTATACTCTTATATGTATTGGAGACCATGTGACTACATATGTATTGGAGACCACGTGACTACATATGTATTGAAGACCACGTGACTACATATGCATTGGAGACCACGTGACTACATATGCATTGGAGACCACGTGACTACATATGCATTGGAGACCATGTGACTACATATGCATTGGAGACCATGTGACTACATATGCATTGGAGACCATGTGACTACATATGTATTGGAGACCACGTGACTACATATGTATTGGAGACCACGTTACTACATATGCATTGGAGACCATGTGACTACATATGCATTGGAGACCATGTGACTACATATGCATTGGAGACCATGTGACTACATATGGATTGGAGACCACGTGACTACATATGTATTGGAGACCACGTGACTGCATATGCATTGGAGACCACGTGACTACATATGCATTGGAGACCACATGACTACATATGCATTGGAGACCATGTGACTACATATGTATTGGAGACCACGTGACTACATATGCATTGGAGACCACGTGACTACATATGTATTGGAGACCATGTGACTACATATGCATTAGAGACCATGTGACTACATATGCATTGGAGACCATGTGACTACATATGCATTGGAGACCATGTGACTACATATGCATTGGAGACCACGTGACTACATATGTATTGGAGACCACGTGACTACATATGCATTGGAGACCACTTGACTACATATGCATTGGAGACCACGTGACTACATATGCATTGGAGACCATGTGACTACATATGTATTGGAGACCACGTGACTACATATGCATTGGAGACCACGTGACTACATATGTATTGGAGACCATGTGACTGCATATGTATTGGAGACCACGTGACTACATATGCATTGGAGACCACGTGACTACATATGTATTGGAGACCACGTGACTACATATGCATTGGAGACCACGTGACTACATATGTATTGGAGACCATGTGACTACATATGTATTGGAGACCACGTGACTACATATGCATTGGAGACCACGTGACTACATATGTATTGGAGACCACGTGACTACATATGTATTGGAGACCACGTGACTACATATGTATTGGAGACCACGTGACTACATATGCATTGGAGACCATGGCCCTTACAAAAAGAAATGTAGAAAAGCTCAAATGCACACAGCAATCCATGCAAAAATCCAAGCTTGGTATAAGCCTAGGATATAGAATAAGAAATGAGGAAATTAGGAAGAGAAGCAGAGTATCGGATGTCATGGATCGCGTAGCAAGATTGAAGTGGCAATGGGCGATTGGGCGGGCCATATTGCAAGACAAGACCCCACAAGATGGATCCCTAAAATATTAAGATGTAGACCTTGGGAAAACAAGAGAGGCGTCGGAAGACCTCAAAAGAGATGGTCCAACGACAAAGCCGCTGTGGGGGGTAAAAATTGTTTGCAAGCAGCAAACGACAAATAGAAATGGAAGAGGCCTATATCCAGCAGTGGAGGACAGAGGGCTGAAGAAGAAGAAGATACTCTTATGAAGAAGTGCACTACGTAGCGTTGGGGTGGGTTTGCTATCTGCTCAGGGAAATAGAAGGTGGAAACACATCGTTCCACGGCCGGGTTGTTGAGTTAATAAAAGAGTTCGAGAAGCGACTGGTTCGTATATATTGAAGGTTTACTGTGAACGGGTTTTGAGATTGAGTAAAACGAGTGACTATTGTGAATAGGTGGACGAGGGACCAGGGATGCAAGTTCTTCTGAGCATCTCCCGTGGTAGTATCTATAGAATAAACTCAGAATAACGATCTTGCGTCTGTCGTCTAGTGATTGCAACCCAACAGTCAATGATGGGTCGTCAATCAGACGTACAGCACGCCTTTGTACAGCATGGTTTCCATTAGGTATTGGGGGGCGCCACTCCAGAGGTGACTACCATTTTCAATAATTGGGTGTATTTGCGCTTTATAGAGAATACAAATTTGAGTTTTTTAAATATACCTAAGTACTCTACATATATAAAACGCTCATTTTTTTGCAGGCGAGTTTCAGCTTAGCTTCAATGGAGCCCCTGAAGTGTAGTTGGCTTGTTGTAGATACTCCAAGCAGGTCCATAAATTAACTGTTACGTAGGGTGCTTTCGTTGAAAGACAATAGCAATTCCTATATTCCTGATTCAATAGGGTTCCTCATTGCAGAAATTAGACAGACTTGGGTTTTTGACACATTAGAAGAGACAAGATTTCTTTCACCCCAAGTGGTAATGGAGTGAAGGTAGTTATTTATTTCAAGATGTAGGTCGTTCCGAGCTTCTGATGAATCATCAAGAACTTTCGATCCGCTTACTATCTTCAGCCGCCGTTCTCGGCCAAGAGGCCAAGCAGGAAGTAGAGTTATGTACTCTAAATACTCAATACATACCTTGAGGTTTTTTTTTATACGTGGTTGTCTCGTTTTAGTACAACTCATACAATATTTGAACACAACCTAAATATCTTACAAATAACGCATGCTGTGGAAATTTGTCAAGTAAAAATATTGTTTGTTTGCGTGCGTCTAAACAGCTACTCGAGCACGCGGCGCGGCATGGAGGCAGCCATTTTACCATATTTCATTACATCATGGTATGCCTCGCTATCCATGCCTTAAGGTTACGTTGTTCACTGAATACAAAATATGCAATTTGTTACACATGTGCTGTAATAATTTAAAATATCCTTATTTTATTAAAGCCTTCTCCCCTACCAGGACGTTGTTGTAAATAAATAACTAATTATAATAACCTTCTTACATCTCTCGAAGGTAAATAACGTATTTTTTAGGAATACAATTTTTACTCTCAACTACTATGAGAAAGTCGATCTAATTTTATAGTTTTAAAGTCATACGACATATGTACAAAAGCATCATTTGGAAACTCACAGTAAAGACACAGTCAAAACTTAGATTCGTTGAGATTCTATGAGATTCGTTGAATAGACAGTTCATAATATATTTGACAGTTTGTCTTCAATAAATAAAATAAAAATAAAAAACAATATTATCTAGAGAGTCATTAGAGTGCGTATTCTATGAGATTCGTTATGTAGAGAATTCATAGTATTATCTTGAGTGTTATTTATGAAGTTGTCTGCATAATATGAGTGTGCATACAAATATATACTATATATTTTGGTTACATATGGTTTGGATACAATCTCTCTGACCATAAATACTGTCCACAAATTGAAATGCGCGCAATGGTCCATGGAGCAACAAATGTTGGGCATAAGTCTGAGTGATAGAATTACAAATACAGAAATCAGACGCCGAAAAAAGTCGCCGATATCATGGATCGGATCGCAAAATTGAAATGGCAATGGGCAGGACACGTGGTCAGACAGCCAAATTTAAGATGGACTCCCAAAGTCTTAAAGTGGAGGCCATGGGAATACAAAGAGAGATGGGCCGACGATATTGTTGTGGTCGCCGAAAAGAAATGGATTGAAGTGACACAGAATAGAGAAAAATGGAGACAGATGGAAGAGGCCTACAGTGGAGAGAAGGCTAGGCAGAAGAAGAAGACTTATATGTATTTTGATATTTTCATTTGATTATAAACCTACTTTATTTACGCAGAGTGCATGGAGTAATTTCTACATAAAATACATCAATTTAGTGTCAAATAAATACATCTTAGTACCAATCAACAATTTGTGTTATTTCATTTTCAGACCGTGCAAAAAACGGGGTCTCGATCCTACATACAATAATTGAAGCGTGCAAAAAATATATTTTCAAATGCCGTGCCATGAGTGTCGTTTGGATATTCAGAAATCCGTAATTATTTCGGTAACACCCCAAGCTATGTGTTGGGATAATGAGTTTTGAAACACGGCAGAATAATCTGGTGCGGTAAAAATAATTCCTTTTACACACAATTTCAACAATCCGAATTTCGCGAATATTTTTAAACCTCTTTCAAACGATAGCATATTTTTACGAAATGATTAGCAATTTAATGCAAAAGGTCACATTTCGGCAACGGTACGTTCAAATGAAAATAAAATTTAATGTTTTGATAGCGTTTTTTTATACTTGGATGTGTTATGAAAACAAAATCGTAAACTATTATACTGTAAAGATATTATTTTTTGTATCTCATTTAAATATTGTTTTTTTTTTTTAATTGTATATTTTCACAAGTTCATTGTGTATTTATTGTACTGTTTTGCTTCTGCCACCATCCTTTCTGCTTATGGAGACAGATAACGGTCCCTTGCAGAACTTCGAAAGAACACACGAAGATACTGTGCAAAACTTTTTTTAAGAACAAAACAATATTAATTCAATCCTTAATTCAATCCTAATTTAAACTTATAGAAAGAAAAATTAACGAGTATAATATATACACTATACAGTGGAGAGAAGGATTTGGATTATGTGAATGTTTAAGGCGTTTAAGGTTAAAAAATATAGGAAACCTAAATAATCCTATAGAATTATATTATATTATATTAGAGGCGATAGATGAATGTGTATAATGCTATAAATACACCTGCCTTTGTGTCTATCTTCTTCGTTTTTAATAATCTATTATTTTTATATTGACAGTACACACCTTCTGAAAATAATAAATTAACTTCATCATACCAAACAGACCGACAAGGTTCTTTTTCACAAAAAAAAAACACTAATTCCGCTCAGAATTCGTCATTGTGCCATAATACATTATAGTCATTTGGAAAGGATCAGGTCCGTGGACATATTCTGTATGTCCAGGACACTTTTCAAGGGCCAAATTAGATAGGGATGATTCATTTTTTGTTACCAGCAGTGAGTACATATGTATAAGATAAAATCAAAGGTGGACTGATTAAGTTACAATTAATCCAACTGTCGATTCGTTTATGACAATTCTCTGAATGAATCGACATTATTAAGCCAAGATGCGTGTACGAAGGAACATTTTGTATAGCGTAGTGGACTTTTTGCATGCTAATAACACCAACTAGAGGCCTCGCAGCATATATATTCACATACATGGATTTACTCAGAATTCGGAGTAGAACATTTTATGTGAGTTTTGTGGGTATGTCTGTGCGTGTGTCCGTCCACCTCTTATAACTTTTGATCCGCTCAATTCACAGAGCACAAAATTTCAGAATATTTAAACAGTTATAGGCCTACAAAACTTTTATACTCAGAATTTTGAATTTTTGTTTCAGTCAGGAGTTATCAACTTTTGAAATTTTGGTTTATTTTTCCATATATCTCAGAAACCATAAAACTAGAACGCTAAAAATTGGTATAAACATAGAAAAATACAAAATCTCAAATTGGTTTTTTTAAAAAAATTCCAGGGTTTCTCAATCATTTTTTATTAAGAAAAATATTTTTTTATGATAAATTTATGAGTCTGCCTATATTTCCAAATATTTCAAAAAATCTCGAAAAAAGCCGAAACACCCCAACTAGATAATTTAGTTTTCTATAAAAAATATAAATATTGTAGAAGTACATCTCAATTTTTTTTAACAATTTTTATAAAAATTGAATTTAGTGACCTCATTGCTTCATACAATTTGTATGGTAGTCGCCTATACATACATACCATCATGCTGTTTTCATATTCTGTGTAGAAAAAACAGACTGACCTCCATACTATCCTATCCTGACAAACATACCTACATGTTTAATATAGAAAATAAAATATCTTCAAATATTTATTAATTTGTGTCGTTTATAGTTTGGTACGTATTCTTTGATTATGCATACTATCGCCATCAACAGTTGGATCTCATGTGTTACATGCAACTAGTTATTTAATTCTTTTTTACACACGGACACATCCCAATATTACACAAAACGATCTCCTACCAATCGCAAAAAACCGTCTGATGAATAAATGGCAGTTATATTGGGACACAAGCTCACTGAAAAAGGGTAGACTTTACAAAACGACCCAACAAACAATTGTCAATAAGCCATGGTTCCATGATAAAGCTTTTGACAAACATTCCATCAGCGTTATGTGTCGTATCCGCATGGGACACTGTTGTACCAGAGAGCATTTAAAAAAAATAGGGATCATTGATAGCAGTCTCTGCGAATGTATGATTGGTGATGAGACACTGGATCATTTGTTTCTTGAATGCCCCATAAACGATAGGTATCCATCCTTTTTTACCGACCTCACAGAGATTGGGGTTCCAATGCCAACAAATGTGAGGACATTGTTGAGCTACAATTCCAGGCAGGTAAACATTTTGCTCAAAAAATTCATCAAAATTAATGACATTAAAATTTAACTCTGTTCATAAAATTTAAATTGATCGAAGTGAAATAAATATACAAAAATAATTTAGGTTTCTCTATTTTGACAGTTTAATATTTTAACTTAGATGGCTGAGAACACTCTTAACGGGTGAAGAGCCAACAAAAAAAAAAAAAAAAAAATTCTTTTTTATTTATGTATCAAATTTTTATTTTTTCGTTGCCAATTGTTTTAAATAAAAAACATATTATTGAACAGAATCTTGTATAAACATATTTCTCTACGACAAAATTTGTCGGCCTTTGTGGTTCAGTTGGTTAGGTATCTGACTGCTGATACAAAGGTCCCGGGTTCGATTCCCGGTGGAGACACAGTTTTTAATTGTGTCTTCAGTCTGGATCTGTGAGACGATTAATATCGTAAGTCTCCAGAATGTGGCAACTTGTTATTGGGTGAGTGTTAAATTAATATTTGACATAGTACCTGTTAGTTGCACGAGAAGCAATATAAAAAACATTGCTTGCTTAACCATATCAAAACACAGACACAAACTTTATCGAATACTTAAGTATTTTCACTTCATGTGGGATACAGCAATTTACATTTAGGTAAGTCTATTTTTTCCTTGCAAGGCAACAAATGTCATGAATGTACCTAAAGGGTTTATATTCACCTCACGCATTCATGCAATCGACGTTCGTGCCCAAGAAACTGTATTACCCCATTGGGCTTTTAACTCTCTCCTAGTGGTCTTCTTTGTCTGTTCATTCTCCTCCGATGATTGCTGCTCAACTTTCTCCCAAAACAACCCTTCATTTCCACATCCCTTTATCCTTAAATTAATTCAAATATACGAACTCCATACAGAGATTTGAAGTTTCTTAAGACATCGGTACAAAGCATTTCAAGACAGGCAGGAATCATCAAGAATTCATTTGAAGTAAGTATTTAAAAGTTAAATCAAAAATCTTTTATGCGTGTGTCACTTACTGGTCATTTCAAATGTGCTCTTGTATAGTTAATCGCTATAGGTACGTAATTTACTGAATTTAATCGCTTCAGTTTACTTCCGCTCCAACACCGCTATATAAAGTATTGACAAAGGAGCAGCTGCTTCAAAACAAATGTACAAATAAGTGGTTTTCAAACCAAATTCCAGAAAAACTGGAAGAGTTACGGTCTTACTTATTAGATTTCGTTAATAGCTTTCTAAACGCACAACTAGATAAGCACGAAGTAAGATGGGTATTTAAATCTTATTGTTAAACGTATACTAAGATATGACTAACTAGTTCACCGAATTGTTTACGAACACCCTCATTTTTTTACATATGGCCGCATTAGCTTCACAGATGTCAAAAATGGATAAATGCGTGTAATCTTTGGATAACTGATATCGAAAAATGAAAACAAACACCGCGTTGTACCGTGTTGAATCAATTTAAACACGATTGCGATGAAGAACAACAAGGAAAAACGTTATAAGTAAGATTACATTTTTCGGTCAATCTCAAATTTGCGTCGGATCATATGTGAAATATCCGCCATTTTGAAATACTTGGTATGACGCGTTAGTTAAGCGTTAAACAACCTCTCGACCTGTCCTTACTTGACGTCAGAATATAAGTGTTGAATATGATAGAAAAGGTTTTAAACACTTAACATGAACGAAATGCCTCCTGTCCTAGGACTAATGTCAGAAACCTCAGATAACTTAATCTCCGACGAAGAGACAACTTCAAAAGAATCTTGAGTAACAAGAATGCAGATGGTTCAAGACTAGTTGGCTAATTTATGAAAGTTTTATTTTGGAGTGAACGGCAATAAGCTGAAGAAAATCGATAAGTAAAATTTTTAGAAATGTAAATTTCCACTATCCTTCAATTCTTTGGACACATTGCCAGAAGGGAACCAGACTGTCTCGAGAAGCTTGTTGTGATGGGCAGAATGGAAGGACGGAGATCTCGTGGTCGCTCACCGACCAGATGGAGCGATTTGGTCCACAACGGAGTCTTTGGTGACTTGTGCTCTGCGTTCAGCCAAAAAACAGATTTGCATGGAGGCGGGCCATATGTGTGGCGACGGACTACAGTCGCTATCCTCAGTCATGAGGAAAGGACAAATATATATGAACATTCCACTAAGCTAACTTCTAGAATATGAATAATTCTGTTGATATTTTTGTACCAAACCAAAAAAATACATAAACGTAGATAAAGAAAAGATCTTTTAATAAAATTACTTCGGGTCTGTGATGCCCTTGTGTTTGAACGAAGGGTTAACATGGGAAAAATATTTTTTCATTACAAGTTCCAAAACTATTCCCAGAAACCCGCCGTGGAACTATTTGTTGGTAACATTGTCCGTTTGTTGATTTCGGTTAGATTCGGAGCTGGCAAACTTTTTGGGTTGTCGCTGTTATTTCTAAACAATTCAACATCGGCCGAACAAAATACCCATTTCTTAATCGGAGCACGGACCTTCAAGGGCCAAAACCCGCAATATGACAGGTTGCTCTGTTATTATTAAAGGACGAAAAATAATATATAAAATGTGATTTTATTAATCGTCACCTCTTTGAAAATGGATGGTGGGTTTTCGTTAAATTTTCAATACTAATAAAAACGATTGGGTTGTGGCCAACGTTAAACCTCAAAGTATTCAAATTTTGTATGGAAATATTCAGGATTTTCATGAAATGAGTTTGTTTGTTTGTTTTGTTTATTTAAGTATTTTACTATGAAAACTTGATAATTCTTCAATGCCGTTTTATGAAAGTGATGTGCCTTTTTACCAATTGTAATACAAAAGTTTCAAATTTTAAGTTTCCCGAGCTTGTGGTCATTTTGAAATATATGATCGTAAAAAAAAATTGAGAATCCTTATTCAGATATCCTTCAAAATCTAATGGGGTCTAAGTGAGTAATACAAATTTGCAAAATTTGAAAAGAATCAAATGAGTACTTTAGTCTATAATCGATAAAGTCAAATAAACACGCCGTACATAGCACACAGCACACATCACGCAGCAAACAGTACATAGCACAAACACACAGATACATTGATGAAACTTTCAGAATAAAATCTCAGCATGATGCTAGTTGATAATCTGCAGTAAAAAAAATAACCAAAAAAATGCGGAATCATAACTCCCCACTATATCCCCTTGGGCTACTGAGGAGTAAAAAGGTATTTGTCATGTCGAATAGTGTGCATAAGCACATACATAAATGAAAAAGTATTTGTATTGTGCATCCGTATAAATTTCTTAATAACCGACTTCAAAATTAATGTTTATCAAGGCAGAAAAAAGGTGGCGTTCGATTCAATAGGTATTTTACGAAAAAAAAATAACAAACGTATCTGCAACATCAATCTTAATAATATATTTCAAAAGAATTCATGGTTTGTATGAAAGGATCCAATATACTGTGTATGTGAGCATGTACATAGGATGTGTTACGGTCAAAGTCAGAATGAGATGTCGTCAGTCAGGCGAGGTATCATTTTTATACTCAATTTGTTGGGGCAAATTTGCAAATGGCTGGCATTTCACACGATCCTCTGAATATAAGTGAAAGGCTTATTTACTTTTTTTTTCTTCTTCATATATATTACAAGGGCGGCTTTTTTCACTCTTCGTTCTCCTATTCCATACTGATATGCGGGTTAGCTATGGAGGTGGAATAAAGAACTGCTCACACTCTGAACGACAGTATTATTTAAATAAATTTTATTTTTAGTCATTATAAATTGACGAAAAATTGTTGTTTTTTAAATTTTTAAAAAATGAGGGTAGGTACTTATTACCGGTGAAAAAAAAACTACGATCCTCAATATTAAATTATACATTCAACAAAAATGAGTCATTTTTGAAAATCACGGAGCAAAAAAAAAATTAGAAACACTAAAAAGAAAAAACGGCAATGAAATATGAAAAAAATATATATTTATAAGTTAATTTATTAATTATTTTCTTTCTTCAAATCATAACAAAATATACGAACAAACAAAGATAATACATTCTTCTTCTCCTTCTTCTTTTTCTTTGCCTTATCCCACTTAAGGTATGGTCGGCTCTTCTAAATCTTTGGCGCCACGATGATCTGTCCTGTATTGTCTATCAATCGATTGCCAATTTTTAGGAAAAATACATTTTTATGCTAAATATGTGCCAAAAATATCAATTATTTAAGACCCTTTACATAATTTGTTGAGAAAATGACAAAAATTTATCTGGTCAGAAAATGTAAGGAATCTTTTAAAAAAATTAAAACATTACTTTGTTCAACACCTATTTTAACAAAACATAATCCAGATTTGCCAATAAATATTTACACAGATGCGAGTATACAGGGCATTGGAGTTGTTTTGAAACAACCACAAAAAATGGAGAAGAAAAACCATGCTCATATTTTTCGAGAAAATTAAATGATGCTCAAAAAAAAATAAGGCTATATATTTGGAATGCTTAGCAATAAAGAAGACGGTAAAATACTGGCAACATTGGCTCATAGGAAAAAAGTTCACGATATACTCAGATCATAAACCACTATAAATAATGAATATAAAATCCAGAACAGATGAAGATCTAGGAGAGTTAACGTATTGTCTATCTCAGTTTAACTTTGAAGTAGACTGTTTAAGCAGAAATCCAGTGTTAGAACCACATGAAAATCAGGAAGTAAATTTAAAAATCGTTAACTTAATAAAACTAGGGGATAATCAAAATGATCAGAAAAATAATGAAGATTTGAAAAATAGTAAAAATAAACTAAAATTGAAAGATGAAATATACTACAAAATAATTGGAATAAAAGAAAAAAAATTACTATCAGAGGAATTTAGTAAATACTTTATAGAAAGTATACCTTCTCTGTTTATTTTCTCATATTTAATAATTGTTTAATTCTTATATTTCATTTTTTTGATTATTGTTTTCATATTTCATTTGTTTGATTTATGTATTTATATTTCATTTGTTTAACTGTTGTAGACTCAAAGATTAAAATCTTTGGATCTACAACTATGAACTTACTGTGTAACTTCCACCCGCAACATAATAATTATATGTGTATATAAAACAGACACTTCACCTTCCATGCACTGCATAGTGTAGTATAGAAACTGTATACCTTCATACAATACTTGTACTTCCTATGTATAACTGTTATGCGCAGAGAATTTTGGGCATTCATGCCTGTGTCTGTGCTCAATTAAATAAAATAAAATAAATACATTATCTTTACTGTCATGTAGGAACAAAACAAATGCAAAATAAAATTATACCACTCTACACAGCAAAAAATTTAACCGATAATATTAAAAAAAATCTGCGAAAAATATGCATAAAAAACAAATCTCGAGGAAAATAATTTGGACTTATGTCTCATTAAGGTCCTGCGACTTACCCATTTGAGATAATGTCTATAGATACCATTGGTGGATAACAACTTCTAAAATATCTATGTATGTATTCCAACTGTCGATTTGTTCAGGAGAACTTTGTTCTCTTAACATATCGACAATGTATCAAGCCAGAATACGCGAGAATTGTATGGAGAGGTCTACTTTTTTCACGGCTTTTCCAACTTTGAAGTCAAAAAACACCAACTTAGAGGCTTCGCAGCATATATGTTCCATACACGGATTTACTCAGAATTCGGAGTAGAACATTTCGTGTGTCTGTGTGTGTGTGTGTGTCTGTGTGTCTGTGTGTCTGTGTGTCTGTGTGTGTGTCTGTGTGTGTGTGTGTCCCCCCCCCCCCCTTATAACTTTTGATCCGCTCAATTTACAGAGCCTAAAATTTCAGAATATATAAACAGTTACAGGCCTACAAAACTTTTATACTCGGAATTTTGAATTTTTGATTCAGTCAGGGGTTATCAACTTTTGAATTTTTATTTTATTTTTCTCTATATCTCAGAAACCATAAAAGCTAGAACGCTGAAAATTGGTATAAACATAGACAAATACAAAATCTCAAATTGGTTTTTTTTTTCAAAAAAATTCCAGGGTTTCTCAAACATTTTTTATTAAGAAAAGTATTTTTTTTATGATAAATTTATGAGTTTAACTGCCTATATTTCCATTTATTTTTAAAATATCGAAAAAAGCCGAAACACCACAACTAGATAATTTAATTTTATATAAAAAATATTAACATTGTAGCAGTACATCTCAAATTTTTTTTAACAATTTTTATAAAAATTGAATTTAGTGACGACATCGCTTCATACAATTTGTATGGTAGTCACCTATACACAATATCAAAGAAGACTTAATAGTTTGATACTTCATCTCTAAACATACAATATACATATACTATCATGCTGTTTTCATATTCCGGGTAGGAAAAAAAGACTGACCTCCATACTATCCTATCTTGACTACCTAGGTACATGTGTTGTAAAGAAAACTAAATATCATAAAATAATAAATAATTTGTATTTATGGGTTTGGTACTTATTCTTCAACTATACATACTATCGCTGTCGACAGTTGGATCTCATGTGTTACATGCAACTAGTTATATTGAAACAAATCTTATGATCGCAGAGTAGTCATAGCAATTATAAACTAGTACTGTTTGAATTTAAAATGGTGTGTGTGTGTGTAACGCCACCTTTTGAGTATCGTTGATCATTTGAGTGGGAATATGGTGAATGAATATTTCACATGGAATTTGAATAAAAAATTCTGATCGCAGACAATCTTCATCTTTCAGGAAATAGGCAAACCTGCCTATATACTTAACTACATATTTATCTAAAATGTATTCTATTAATGATGATATTCCGCTGAAATTCTACAATATCGAGATATAATTATTTAAATTAAGTAGATTCAAAATTTATTTTTTAAGTCGTAAGATTCCATTTTGAAATATTTAAAAAACACCGCTCACTGTACGAGAGAGTCGATGGTCATCAGACCTGAGGAAGATGCGGTCTCATTGAAACCGATCGAATGCCTATTGTTTAAAACAAGATGAATAGTTGTAGGTACATTATACATATAAACAACTCTGTATTGTAATTTTAATTGTGTAATAAAATATATTGTTATTTGTTACAGGTAAGGATTTCCAGATTCAACCATCATTGTATGTAAGTTTAATATTTTAATTATTTACAAACAAGTATGAAAATGTGATTTATTGCCAAAAGGAAATCTATTGCAGCCAACCCAAGAAATACAAATTCTTATATGAGTTCGGTAGAATATTTATATATATGAATTAAGATTTTTCTGTTTTTTACAATATATCATGATTAACACAACCGATAGCCCCGTGGCAGATTTGGTAAATAATAATAATTATAATTTGTATAGCGCCGTTTAATGATTCAAGATCATTCCAAGGGCGCTAAACCGTTAAGCTTTCGAACTGGCGTCCTTGGTTTGATCCCCAAAAGAGGAGAAATTCATCTAAGCAAATTAATTTCTCACGCAAATATTGCTTATATGGATTGGAAACACCTGGTTATTTTGATGAAATTTCCTCCTGACAATATACTCGCCACTTGCACTGGGCGCAAGAGTTAAAAATCAATTGCAAGATTCCAGTATAGACAGACAGATGAAATTATATAAAAGTGTGTAATAAAAAAAACCCTATCTCAAAAGACTATTGAATTTATTGATTAATAAAAAATATTGATTGAATAACTTTACCTTATTTCAAAGAATTTTTAAAATATAAATATCAAATATTTTAGTATATTTTTATTGACAAACTTTTTGATATCTTAATAGAGATGAAGTTGAAATATTATAGAAGAACCAGTAACTCAAGACACCTACAGAGCTAAAGACCTGTCATCGGCTAGTTTACATGACTACTTTAAGCGCTTGCGCAACGTTCACCAATTTATTATGCCTCCTTATTGTGTTCCCTTATCGATGAAATTTTTGAAAGATCTATATATTTGAATAAAGTCTAACAATTTACATGAAAATAAAACATTATTTCTATTGCCATCTATGAAGTAACGACGAAACCTTTTTTGTAACGCCATCTATTGAGATATGCAATTAAAAAAATGTTTTTGTATATATATATATAATATGGTGTACATTCAATAATAATTATACTGTAGCAAGCAATAAATTGGTGAAAACAAAATCCTTTAGATTCAAAGAATTCCTTGGTATATTTGATATTGTTATAGAGGTATATGTATGTATACTCTTAATATGAAGAAGCTATATTAATTTACTTTTATTTGTTTCTTGGAATCAATTGGTTCAATATGCCTTTATATTCTACATTTAATGTTGAATATTATTGTTCAATAAGATACTAGCATATTATAAGCAAATATTATTATTATTATTATTGGGAATATATTTGTTGTTTTCATTTGCTACCACAACTAGCACCCGTTACGCATTGAACTGTTACGGCACCTTCTTAGAACGCTTGTATATGTAAATAAATAAACAGTAAGTACCTATGTATACTGTTTATTTTTTAAGTACAAAAAAGTGTAAACTTCATTAAATTATATTGAGTGTACGATTTTAATATGAGTTAGATTGGAATAATAGTAAAGCCGTCCAGAAGTTCTGTCATAGTTATGGTACCTTACTATTGGTTGATTCCCATTTAACCATATTATTTGAATTATAAATTCGCTATAAACCACTTGTTTTTTGAGTCACTTCGCGACATGTTTCGGAAGCGCTGTCCTTCCATCGACCGGCGTGTCGAGACGAGATGGAAGGACAGCGCTTCCGAAACATGTCGCGAAGTGACTCAAAAAACAAGTGGTTTAAAGCTAATTTATAGTTCAAATATGGTTAATATTAACTACCACAAAATATCCGCCGAATCATTAAATGAGATTCCCATTTAGTTTATGTTTGTATAGATATCATCAGATCTTTAATTCTTTGCATTTAAAAAGATCTGAAGTCCATGATAGTCTACGAGTGTGAATCTTCTATTCACATTCGCCGATTGTTCTTTTAGCACTATGGTGCCGAGATCGCTAATCTAGAGGGCTCCTCCTCTTTTTCGTGCTATGCATTTTTTTTGTCGCTCATTTAGCGTTCTGTGAGGGGGCCGTTTACAGTGCCCATACGCAGAGCGGATTGTGGTGCAGGACTGAAATATTGTTTGTGTTGCAATGGTTGCATTTTTATGGAGCTCCATTTATTCAACTTTTACACATTTTGATTATGAATTATCCAGAACGTGAAAGCAATTTGAAAAATAAAAGAGAATAACTGTAGGTACCTACTTTTGTTTATATAAAACTCATTAGCTCTAAGTATATTAACCAAAGACCTTATAATAATATAAGGTCTTTGATATTAACACATCAACACACACCAATACGAAAGTGATTAAACAGATAATTTCTACAATGTAATATAATTTAGTAGAATAACAAACAATTATTTTGAAAGGTATGTGTATGAATAGTTATAAAATATAGGTATATAGCAACGTTTTTAACTAATCATTTTAAACAGGCTGTTTTTTTATATCTTCTTTTTTATTGAATCTTATCTTATCAGTTTCAATCCTGGGATTGGTTTGGAACAGCTATAGCTGCCTCTATTCTTCTCCACTCCGCCCTGTAGTCTGTCAGCCTCTTCATCTCCACGTAGCTACTACAGCACATGTCGTCGATCACCTGGTTCATGTAGCTCTTACTTGGTCGGCCTCTATAGTTGCTGCCTCTACCATTCCCTCAGCGATGGTTATGAGCAGACCCGGGTGCCTCATGTTATGGCCAATCCAGTTGGATCGTCGTTGAGCGATTCTTTTAAGGAGTTGCCTTGTTTCCCCGGTTCTGCTCAGCACCTCACAATTTTGGATGTGGTCCGACCAGTGGATCTTCAACATGCTTCTGTAGCACCACATCTCGAATGCAGACAGGCGTTCTTTTTCCCTCTGGCCTACGGTCCATGTCTCACAGCCATATAGTAAGACACTCCAGACAATGGTCTTAATGAGGTTTTTCCTTATTCTTAGGTCGATATTGGTGGATTCGATAGTTTTAGATTTTTTTTTATTATATGCTATCTTAGCCTGTAGAATCCTGCTGACAATATCTGCATTTGAACGCCCATCTTGCGATATACGGCTGCCCAGGTAGACGAATTTCTTTATTTGTTGTATGGTTGTATTGTTGAGAGTTATATTTATAAGCGTTTGCTCTCTTCCTACAGCCATACATTTTGAATAAAGATATGAAAAATGTTAATCTGGCACCTGAGAGTGGATCCATTAACCACTGCGCATCCTCTTTATTTGCAGATTTTATCATCATTTATATATAATATTATACTTTAATGTTTCTTGTACCTATAAAATCCGTTTGTGAATTATGAACTTACTGTTACTGAAATATTTAAAAAACATTTTAATCAGAAGGAGAAAATATAATTTTTATTTCTAAAATCTTTCCAGGTGTTAACTGACCAAATCACCAAGATTCACTGTAGTCAGATGGATGGTATAAAATCATAAAAATGACTTACAAACATACAAATGATACTAAAATCTGCATTTTTCACCTATAGAAAGGAGATGCGCACTGGTATACGCAACCACTCCCAGGTATCAGACTAACCTTTTTAACTAACAGTTACAATGTCAAATATTAATTTAACATGCACCCAAAAACAAGTTGCCACATTCTGGAGACTTACGGTGTTAATCGTCTCACTGATCCAGACTGAAAGCACAATTAAAAATTGTGTTCCACCGGGAATCGAACCCGGGACCTTTGGATCTGCAAAGATGGGAAAAGAAAAAACAAAGGATCAGAAGTTAAACGCTGTTCTTCAATAAATAATATATTCACAGTATAATATATGAGTACAATACTATAAACAAATATGGCGGCTATATACAAAATCACTAGTTAGATACTCGTGAACTACCAAGAGAGAGATACCTAGGCCGACAATTTAAAAATGAATTGTTTTTTGACGTTGCTATTTCTTAGACTTATATAAATGAGATATTCTTTGAGTTCTTGCACACTTTTTGAAAATCAAACCCAAGCCTGTCTAATTTCTGCGAACAGAAACCCCAATGAATTGCAAGTGTCTTTCAACGGAAGCACCCTACCTAACAGCAGCTCTATCGACCTGCTTGGAGTATCTATAACGAACCAATTACACTACAAGGGCTCCATCGAAGCTAAGGTGAAACTCGCCTCCAAAAAATTGAGCGTACTATAAAGAGCGCGTAGATATTTTACTAAGACCCAGATCTGTATACTCTACAAAGCGCAAATACGTCCAATTATTGAATATGGCTGTCACCTCTGGAGTGGCGCCCCCCAATACCTACTGAATGCCCTCGACGCTGTCCAAAGGCGTGCTATACGTCTGATTGATGATCCATCACTGACTGATGGATTGCAATCACTAGAACACAGACGCAGAGTCGGTATTTTAAGTTTATTCTATAGATACTACCACGGGAATTGCTCAGAAGAACTTGCATCTTTGGTCCCTCCTCCACCCACTCGCAATAGAGTCACGCGCTTCACTCAATCGCAGCACCCATTCACAGTGGACCTTCAACATATACGAACAAGTCGCTTCTCGAACTCCTTTATTAATACAGCAGCCCGACTGTGGAACGATCTTCCGAATTCTGTGTTTCCACCTTCGTACAACCCGGGTCTTTTTAAAATCAGAATTAATAAACTCTTTTCTAGATTGCAAACCCCTCCCGACGCTACGTAGTGCGCTTCTTCGGAAGAGTAAAATAGACCCAAATCCTAATAGCTGGCGTCCCCTACGTAGACATGTAAAAAAAAAATCAAATTATTAGGTAAAAGATTCCATAGAATAAATAGTCATGGGTTAATTAAGTTTTTCATTGAAAGGTAACCATTTAAAAAAAAATACTCGGTATGAGTTATACTATCTTGTCTATAGTGTGTCTTTATGTATAGTTGTTGACATAATCAATCAATCCGTTATTTTTGTTTATATGTTTAATATATGGACATAGGTAGATATGACACATCTTTCAAAAATACTTATTAATTATCACATAATAGCTCACTATATTTTTTTTATTTTGTCTTTTTTTTTAAATCGTCACGGTCACATATCATCATTTGCGAAAGAGACGAAGAAAATGTGAGATGAGTTATGGGTCATATTTAATCTTAATAAACTGGAGACACCCCAAATGCGTTAAAAGAGAACTGTGAGAATTTCAAAAATCTCGTACCAACATGGAGTGAAAATGTTCAAGTTTTAGAGCGTTCTGGTCTTTATAACTTCGTTTGTGTGAAGATTTTGAATAGAAAATTTATGGTATTTTTCTTTATCACGCAAGTTTTGAAAACACGTTAAGGAATGGGACGAGTAGGAAATCGTGAAAAGTTAATTTAATTTTCGTCCCGAAACGGCTTAGGAAATTCGCCGAAAATATTTGAAAAAAATGAAGCCGTAATCACGCACACTGTTCGTTTATTTCAGAGAATCAAGGGAGTTTAATCATATTATTTTATATTTCAGAGATTCAACTATGTAATTTTGCTTCCTTCATAACTAAAAAAAGATTTGCTCTATTTTTACCACGAGTTTATCTGAAAGCAATTGAATTGTACAGAAAGTATGAAGACCACAAATTCTATATAATGTTAAAGAAAGGCAATAACATAACGAATCGATTTCAATAATATAACAAATTTTCTATTTTTATAACCGAATTCCAATAACGGGGAGATTTATTTTAATCTTCCTGTACATATAATTAGCATACTGGTGGGCTTATTGCCTTGTGGCAGACCACATCTCGCAAATTCTTTCGAGCGCGCGCCTAGCGACGGCAAGTTTATTTGTTTGTCGCTAGGCCGAGTTCATCGCCCGCGACGTCAAACAGGTGACAATACTCCTCAACTGGGTATGACACTTCAATGAAATAAGTCTATCGAGGGAGATCGCGATCCACTTCCACGCCGGCGACGCTATAGAGCCCATTGGCCCTGTTCGCCACCGGACGCAGCCGCAACATCGGACAAACACAAAATATCCACCATCCATCGGGTTCAACCACTGCCCCCGAGAATCCAACCTCAAACGGCGGGGCAACCGCTCAAGATCGGCAGCCGGGGCAAGCCCCTAGCACAACCGATCGAACGGAAGGGCTTGCCCCCGCACCCCTCGGTCCTCGTGTTGGCGTCCGAAAGCTTGGCGGGCTAACACCGGGGGCATCCGACGCAATCATCACCTGTCAGATTTGACGTCACAGATGTCAACACAGGATGTCTGACCCGACGTCTGCGCCGGCGGTGTGCCCGGACCAAACAACATTCGCCACAGTTGACGAGTCACTGCCGAGCGCGACTAGAGGCGTCCGTCCTGCTCTTCTCTAAGTACAGAATTGACGAGGGCACAACAGCGTCGGCCGCCCACCCCCGCGTTTACTGCCTAGGCCCTTAGAGCCGCAACCTAGGCCCAAAATAAGTCTAGGTTGAAATAAGTCTAGAAAGTTCGAGGACATTGAACTTGCTACCCCCAGCGCAGCACTATTTAAGGGAGTGTACACCTGTACACATCGTCACTTCACGCCGCCGTTACGACCACGCGACCACTGGTCGCTTCTCGACCACGCCGTCTCGCCGACACTTCATCTCTTGACCCCGCGAGCACGATGGTCTTGTGTTCTTATTTCAAATCATATCCACTTAATTGGGATATAGCAAACTCTCTTTATTGGTTTCCCTTCTGGTTACCACCTATATTTATTAGTCACCCCTATGGTTACTAAACACGTTGATTGGTTACCCAACTGGTAACTAATCAGCTATACAAAATAGCTACTTTTGATTGGAAACCCCTCCGGTTACCAATCATCCAAAGCCTAATGGGAATTTCTTCCAACCAACCACAGTAAATGTTAAATATACAAAACAGTGTGAACTATGGCAAAAGGTTAGTCTTATTACTACATGTTGATTCCCAATAGTCTATTTTACTAAAGAGATCTTAGTCACACCTTGCTTTACTTAGTTACAAATGCTTTACATTTGAAAAGATCTCAAGTCGATGACAGTCCATGAGTGTGAATCTTTTATTCACATTCGTCGATTGTTTTTTTTTGCACTATGGTGCCAAGATTGCTAATCTAGAGGGCTCCATGAGCTACTTTTCGTAATATACATTTTCTTTTTGTCGCTCATTTGGCGTTTTGTGAAGGGGCCGTTCACAGTCCCTACATGCGGAGCGGGTGGTGGTGGAAGTAGAAATCAAATTACAAAATAAATAAAGATAGCAGAAAAAAGTAAAAGAAAATCAAAGAAGATAGCATATAAGAGCAATTCATAGCAATGATAATAAAACTAAAGGATAAGGAAAGGAAGAGGAGAGGAAGATGTAATCAGGTGTTGTCAGATAAATATTTTTGCTTTAGCCTTTTCTTGAAGATGTTTAGTTTAGTGAGATAGACGACGTAATATCAGGACTATTTCATAGTCTAGCTGAATGTACATCAAATGAAGATCTGATCATGGGATCCGCGAGAAAATTATCAAACTCTTGAATTATCACTTTAGTGATAATTAATTCTTTAGTTAAGTATCCGAATTTAATGATTTCTTTTTTATTAAGGAGGGAGTGCTTTAGAGGTGATCACACATAAGTTTCATCGAGTTATGATGATAGGACTCATGAGAGAAAAATCATCAAACTCTTGAATTATCACTGAAGCGACTGCAAGGTAATATTACTACATATGTATATTTGTTTTTGTTTTGTTTTTATTTATTTCTATTCAAAACATACAGTATATATGAGATACAACATATCATAAGATAATATAAGCTTATTCATACATAGTTAACATACAAAGTAAATATAAGTTATTTCATTTCAATAAATATCAATTTACCACTTCACTGGTGCTTACATAGTTTAAGCCATATCTTTTTGTTTGTATCTATGTTACTAGCCCCCCCACTAGGCATAGCCTGTGCTAAGGTGAGCTAGTTTTTTGTTATTGTCTATTACGTTGTTTATTTATAGATACATTTACATATAATATTTATTTATTATTTTTTTATCAACGGCTAAATAGCCTTTTACAAGTACATACAAAATAAAATAGTATAAACACGTTTAATACATACATACAATAATATTATAAAATAAAACAAAAAGAGATGTATAAATGTACGAAATATCTACCAGAACATTTTTTGCATATTAAATCTAAACATTTTTTTAAGAAACAAATATCAAAAACAAAAAGAAACAAAAATAAATAGCATATATAAATTATATACCTAGGTATAAAGTAAATTCAAAAGTGTCATTAAAAAAGAATGAAACATAAAAACAGTTGAAAAATAAGCCATGAAACTAAATATAAAAAAGAGATGCCTAAAAATATGTATACATCCATACAATATGCAATACACAAAATATATAGATGCAGAAACAAAATTAAATAAACAATTAAAAAAAAAGAAGATATATAAATAACCAGTAAACAACAAAGTAACATAAAAATAGATTTCAAGAGAGATAGAAAAAGAGTACCCATACAAGTTAAAAGAGAGTCCCATGTACATACATACGCTACGCATTCAAACGTATGCATCTTTCCTTCTAAATACAATATTTCATTTTGAGTCATGCACACAGAACGAAAATTGTAGAAATAAATTATTTGTTTAATTTTTTTTCAATTGTCTATTCTGTTGTTTGTAATAGTGCATTTACATTTTATTTGATAGAATTATTTTTATTTTATTTTATTTTTTATTTCCTCTATTATAGGATTTTTTCATCTATTTCATAAACCCATCTTAGTGATAGTTTTTTTGAATTCTTTTGCATTACTGATGTTTTTAATATTTTTTGGTAAACTATTGAAAAGTTTTGTTAAAAATCATATAAAAATCATCAAACTCTTCAATTCCAATGGCGACTGCAACCTGTATAACACATATCTGTATAGGCGAATTGTATGAAAGGTAATATTACTACATACATAAATATCATCAAGCCCTCAAGTCCCTCCTGCAGATAGAACCAACGCCATATTTTTTCTATGTTGACACACATACATTTTGAAGTCGTTTTTATATATGAAAGATTATGACATAAAGGACAGCTGGCGATGCTCGCCAAGCGATACCGGCTAATAATAGAGATAAAACGTTATTAATAGAGACACAATTTAATTTGAACTGAAGAGTTTATTATAAATTTATTGAGTGTTTTTTTATAAAAGAATTACTAAAATACCTACTATTTATGCAGTATTTATTCCTACACATAATTGTTTAAAGATATGGTAGTTTATGATTCCATACCCGGTTTTATGTTTAAGTAAGTATGTAAAATATTTTCATATATTTTGACTGCATATTTAAACATGAAACAACAATAAATATAACAAAGTAAAAAAATACTGTATTAAGTAGGTATATAATTATACAAAATATTCACAACATAGTTTTTTGATCAAAAAATTCAAATTTAAAAAATAACATAACGAGTCCGTTTCTTTTTTTAGTTTATATATTACCTTATAACCAAAGAAATTATATTTTTTATATTAAAAAGAAAAATCCTTGTTAAAATATTCTAAAATAATCCCTGTTATGAAACCAGCAAAATTACAGTGAGAAAAAAGGATTCTTTTTAGGATCCGTAGGTACCCAATAAATGTTTTTTTAACACCTCCATTTCAAAAGATAGTGAAGATTTTCCAATTGTCTTATAAATTACTTCATTATGGATCTACATAATAATATCCAACAGGTGGTTATGGAAATATAGGAAACGATTTTCTATTCAACAGACCTGTAATCCTTTCATAATTTCTTTTATTATAATCGTAAATAGTCAGTCGCCGTCAGTCGCCGCGCGCGCACGCGTTTGCGCGCCGCTCCGTAAATGTTTGGTTGCTAGTGCCGTAAAGTAGTTTTTAGTGTTTAATTATACCTAACTTTAGACTTACCTATTGACCACGTGTTCTCTAGTGTGTCACCCAAGTGTATATATCCGTGCATATTGTGCTCCTAGAAGCGCCGTAAAGTAGACTTCTACAAAAGGGTATAATTCTACCTACTCTTTGACCACGTATTCTATAGTGTGTCACCCACGTGTTGTTAGGCGTGCATGCTGTGCTCCTAGAAACGTGCCTTATAATGTAGCCATATAGTTGCTCTGGACGTGCTAGACGTGGGATCATCGTTCGCCGCACTATACACAGTGGAGACCGTCATCCTTGTACGATCCTTTGACCGACATTCTTCTCTTCTCTTCTCGCACTGTACACAGTCGTCGAGACCGTCAACCTGTACGACTCTTGGCCCACACACTTCATCTACTCCGTCATTTGAGCAATTCTGTGATGCGGCACATCGTACGCGTAAGCGACCGTTTTTGTGAACTACAACTAGGACGACATCCGCCACAGCAAATTCGTCTCCATCGTGGCTCAGGATATTTGTAGAAATGCTTGTAGACAAAAAGGACATTCTTGTTAATTTTAAGTATCTTTTTTTTTTTTTTTTTTTTTTTTTTTTTTTTTTTTTTTTTTTTTTTTTTTTTTTTTTTTTTTTTTTTTTTTTTAGTGTAATGTATACTTAGTATATAAGCAACAAAACCCCCTGGATTCCTTCGGGATACATCGATGCAGCCTGCCACTCGTCATGTAACGGTCCAGGGGGTAGGCAAAAAGAGGAGAACAGAATGCAGAATAGGAGTGTGGAATATTAGAGGTGGAATGGATAGAAAGATGTACGAAATGTGTGACGTGATGAAAGAGAAAGAGATTGATATTATGTGTGTAAGTGAAACAAAAAAGAAGGGTAAAGGGATGAACGTAAGAAACGATGGTATGATAGAGCTTTGGTCGGGTGTGAAGAGTGACGATTTTGCATGCAAGGGAGTCGGGCTGATTCTAGCGAAACGAATGGGGACATGTATGAAAGAGTACAAGCTTGAATGGTCTAGACTGATGTGGGTAAGGCTGAAGATTGGAATTACAAGCGTGTTTCTAATTATAGGATACGCACCTGTGAACTCCGATAGCGAAAGTGAAAAGGATGAATTCTGGAACACGCTGACTGAAATAATGAACATGAAAAAAGATAATGAAAGAGTGATTCTGGCTGGAGATCTTAATGGGTGGGTGGGCGTCCGTCGGAAAGATTTTGAGTCTGTCCTTGGTCCCCACGGTGATAGTAGAGTGAATGAAAATGGTAAGAGACTTCTGGAAGTCTGTACGGAAGGAAATCTATTTGTGGCGAATACTGTATTCAGCCACAAAAGAGTTCACCAGTATACATGGCAAAGAGGGAACGAAAGGTCGATAATTGATTATGTATGTGTGGACGCCGCACTGAGGAAAGCGACAGTGGATACTAGGGTGTATAGGGGCGCGGAGCTGGAAACAGACCATTACTTGGTGATATCCAAAATTGATCTGTTCACCGGTTGGCGCTCAAAAACCCACCGTAGTGATCCACCGAAGCGAACCAAAGTGGAAAGGCTGCAAGATGAGAATGTAAGAAAACAATATGTGAAAGATATCGGAAGCAAACTTCTTTTAGCTATAGACAGTAAAGGAATCATCGAAGAAGCATGGACGACCTTGAAAGAGACCGTATGTAAGACAGCAGAGAGAGTTTGTGGTGTTGCTAAAAGAGGCGGAAAGAAAGGCGACGCATGGTGGAATGAGAGAGTAAAGTTTGTTGTGGGTGAGAAGAAAAAAGCATGGATGGCATTAATAGCAGCGAAAGGATCTAACAGTGAAGAAAGAGCAAAAGAGAAGTATAAAGAATGTAAAAAAATGGTAAAAGATATTGTAAAAAGAGAAAAAGATTTTCTGAAAGAGAAAGAAAGCCTGAAAATAGCCAATGACTTTCCTGGTAACATGAAAATGTTCTGGAAAGGCGTGGCGAAAAGAAAAAATGGAAGTGTCAAAGTATCGCAAGGTATAAATGATAAAGATGGAAAATTAATTATGGATGAAGATGGCGTAAAAGAACGATGGAAAGAATACTTCAAGGAGCTGTATGATTGCGGTTTGAGTGGTGGCATGAATCAGAGAGCATGGCAAGTATACGAAGATGAAAAAGATGAAATTACGAAAGACGAAGTGTTTGAAGCAGTTAAACACGCGAAAGCGGGAAAAGCTGCTGGGTATGACAGTGTATCAGCTGAACTTATAAAGTATGGCGGCGATCAGATGTTGGAGTGGTGTCACTCTCTTTTCAACAAATGTTGGGAAGCAGGACGCACTCCTTCAGACTGGAGAAATGCAGTCGTGGTCCCCTTGTACAAAGGTAAAGGATCGAAGCTTGACTGCAAAAACTATAGAGCCATAAGTTTGCTAAGCTCAGTTGGTAAGATGTATGCAAGAATTTTGGATCAAAGAGTACGAAAGGTTACAGAAAGCAAGATATGGGATGTCCAAGGAGCGTTTGTGGGCGGCAGAGGATGTATAGACCAAATTTTTTCTCTGCGTATGGTTACAGAAAAGGTCCTGGATAAAAACCAGAAGCTTTTTTGTGCTTTTATAGACCTTGAAAAGGCCTATGATAAAGTCAACAGAGAAAAACTATGGGATATATTGTCAGTGTACGGAGTGAAGAGCAAGCTGATACGCGCAATCGCGTCATTGTATGAGAATAGCGAGGCATGTGTTCGTGTCAACGACACAGTAACGTCGTGGTTCTCCATAAATAGTGGCGTAAGACAGGGGTGCGTGTTGTCACCATGGCTCTTCAATCTGTACATTGATTTCTGCATAAGAGCCCTAAGGGATGAAAATAAGGGTCTGAAACTGAGTACTGTAACAGTGCGTGATTTGATGTATGCAGACGATAAAGTCCTGTTAGCAGAAAGCGTGGAAGAGTTACAGTATCTAGTAAGCATGGTATATGAAGGATGCATAGAGTACGGACTGAGGATGAATGCTAGCAAATCAAAGGTAATGGTCTTTGAAAAGTGTGAAAGCAGAACATCGTGTCAAATAAAAGTAGAGAATGAATGGCTTGAACAAGTCGACGAATATGTTTATCTGGGAAGCATGTTCCAACGGAATGGACGGCCTGATAAGGATATTGAAAGAAGAGTTATGGCAGGAAACAGAGTGAATGGAGCACTTAAACCAGTTATGAATGATCGTAACGTATCAAAGGAAGCTAAAGTTGCCATTCATAACGCAATTGTAGTGCCAACCTTGATGTATGCAAGTGAAACCTGGACATGGCAGAAGTCGCATGAAAGTAGAATAAATGCAGTGGAAATGAGATCGTTAAGAAGAATTTGTAATAGAACGATGTATGATAGAGTTAGAAATGAGGTCACTAGGAAAGAATGTAAGATGAAGAAAGATGTAGTAACTAGAATGAAAGTTAACACACTTAGATGGTTTGGTCACGTGGAAAGAATGAATGAAGAACGCTTGACGAAAAAAATATATAAGGCTGACAGGAATGGAAAAAGAGGTCGGGGGCGCCCAAGAAAAGGATGGCACGACCATGTGAATGATATTCTGAAAGAAGGAAATGTTAGAAGTCTGAACAATAGAAGAACATGCATGAGACGTAGCATGAATGTTGACGAGGCGGTAAATGTATGTCAAGATAGAATAGTGTGGCGTTCTGTTCTCTCTGCCTACCCCGCGAGGGACATGGCGTGATGGTATGTATGTATGTATAATCGTAAATATATTGAAACGATTGTTTGCCTATCGAAATAATTTTTAAATAAATGTTTATTATTAATATTTGCTTATTATTAATATTTGACGAAAAATGTGGCAGCCTCAATCGATTTCTGTCAGTTCTGAAATATATTTTTGTTTTTCACTAAATATTTTTAAAAAATGACTTTTGGTGAGCGTCGAATAGTGAATTCAACTTTGATTCCGACTTGGCCACTGCACAGTGCATAGCCCCACCACATTAAACCACGTTTATCAGTCCAGAAGAAGATGCGGTTGGTTCGAAACTGGTTGTAAAATGATGTTGAAATCATGCAGGGTCATGCGTATAATGAGCTATGCTTGTTCCACTTTGCAGCTGATCCCAACCCTTTTTTTGTGAATAAAATATGTGAGTGAATATGGATGCTACTCTGTCTTAATAAATTACTTCATCTTCTTTATTTGTAGGTCATTTGACCTGATTGTGAGGGTGAAATATCCTGGGAGGAGAAGGTCCAACTGTCCTTCCATCTTTCGCAGGTTCTTCTGTAGTTGGGTATTTCTGTCTTTACAGTTTTTATCGTATCCATACGTCTCTCCAAAAGCGCATTTTGCTACGTCTCATCTTTTGCGCGGGCTCTTCATTTCAGCTACTCTAAGACAGTTCTTTGTTCTGTTGAAGTCAGCTCTTAATTCTATAACTTATGTTATAAAGGGGCGGACACACGACTAGTATATTCTGACTTCACTGGTGGTAAGCATGTATTTATTTCTCCATACAATATTTCGTAAGCAATCACTTATGTCTATTACTTTATTGACCTGTGTTCGAACTTCGTTATACGTACATGTCGTTTCTGCTGGAGATGTCTACACCTTAGGTATATGAATAGCATAACCTGCTTTATAGGGTTGTTTTCAATGACTATTTTGAATCTTTGTGGCTCTTTTGATATTATTAGGCACTTAATTTTGTTTTCAGATATCGTCATGTTGTATTTATTAGATGCACGATGAAATTTATAGAGCATTTTTTGTAGGTCATCTTCATTTTATGTTAATACTATAGCATATTCAGCATAACACACAATTATAACTAACTTATTTCCCTTTCTTTGTAAATCTTAAACCATTTGACTTCACTTCTTATTTTATTATGTCCATTTTTTTATGATTAAATAGGAAAGGGCTGAGACTGTCTCCTTATCTGATACCAGTTTTGTGGGTATATCTCTTGTATGATGCCCTTAATTTGTGTTTTTCCATTTCTTTTTGTATTATAAATAGCTCTGACCAATGATGTAGGAACATCACGTAGGAACATGTCTTCCTGCTGAACCTTATCAAATGCTTTAGTCAACTTTATAAAACACACGAATACTGGTTTATTAGACTGCAATGATTTATGTTTAATTTGTCTCATGATTAATACATTGTATTTGTGGTTGACCTGTTTTACCTGAAACTATAATGTTCCTCTCTAAAATTATTTTTTATCCCTAAAAAGTAAATAGAGATGAGCCTCAATAATAATAATTTATAATTATGAAATAATATATTTGTGGTTTAAATCAAAATGAATTGTTATACTTGGAAAAAAAGTCAATTAGGAGTTTATGTGAGATAAAAAAAGATTGGATGTTAAACCATGCCTAGATGTAAATCAAACCTTAAACGCAAGATGGAAGTGCATCCGGCTCAGTTCTACAAATCAACCTCAAATAGATTGACTGTCAACAGAATACAAAACGATATAGGTAACAGGAGTGAACTTGTATATGTTTCTCGACATTGTCTGACAGCTATGGTCAAATTTGGTTTTCAGCCTAAATTATTCACAATATCACTTATCTTGAAGATAGGGTGGAAACTAGAGACGGCGAATAACCGTGATTTGTGAAGGTTCCAACCATCGCATTGGTTTACCTATATTCCGTACGATTCCCTGCGATTGTTCGGCATACAATTATCCTTAGTTAACAGTGCTGAATTAATTAAATCAACCCTACAGGGTTCAAAGATACTTTGCTTCAGAGTTTGGGAAAATTTATCGCAAGGATAGAGAAATACCTCTACAGCCCGAATATCACCAAAGGCTAATACGGTTTCTTCAATTCCATTATTTGACGAGGACAGTTGATATTATGAATACAAGTATTATTATTAATGATCGTTTGACACAAACAAGATTAGGCATCGATCGACCAGTCGGAAATTTGATTTATAACTAATAGAAGGTAATAATAGTTAGATATAAGAATTTTTACAGCGCCTATCAATGATTAACTTTGAACAATTATTTACATTTAATTGTTTTCATAAAACAATATATGTAATTAGTAGACTGGATAATATTTTATTGAAAGATTGTGACCAAACGAATGATTGAAAATAGTGGTTTGATATCGGAACAACAAACTATGGATGAGTGACCCAAAAATATAATTATTTATTCAATTAATTTATGGTCGAAGGGAATTTAATGTCCGAGAAAGAAAATTGATCAAAAATTATAAGATTATTATGATTGATTATTGTGATGAGATCCACCGGCATCCACCGGCTACAAAAAAATAGAACTCGCATTTTACCACTGATTGACATTTCTATCACATGGCTCCAGTATTTATGAAAAAAATATACGAATTGTATATAAAACAAAACTATTGAAAAAAGATATAGTTAGAATAAGAATATATCTTCTCTGGTGTTGTCAAAAATATATTTGAAAAATTGAGACAAAGCAAGTTATAAGATCTAATCTAGTTGTTTTTACTTGAAAAGTAAACCTTAAGCTTAAGATAAGTATAATGAATGGAATGAAAAGTGTGCGGCGGAACATCCCTATGATGTCCGCACATCACTATTTTACACAAAATTGCTACCAACGCAAGCGGAAGATATAAAACAGTTGTCCATACCTGCGCTAACTGTTCGGATTATCTCCAGTGCCGTGGCTTGACGTATCGCGAATTCCCCTCGACATTCTCATTCTGTATTAATTAAATATCAAAATTATTAAATGACTATAACTTAAAACCTTAATTGAAATAAATACTTGTCACTAGATTCGATATACTACAGACAATAAATATTGAGGAAACCGAAAATTTATACAAATAATCAGTTGCCCCAATATTTATTTTCTGTAGTAGGTATATCTTATCCAACTGTCGATTTGTTCAGGAGAACTTTGTTCTCTTAACATATCGACAATGTATCAAGCCAGAATACGCGAGAATTGTATGGAGAGGTCTACTTTTTTCACGGCTTTTCCAACTTTGAAGTCAAAAAACACCAACTTAGAGGCTTCGCAGCATATATGTTCCATACACGGATTTACTCAGAATTCGGAGTAGAACATTTCGTGTGTCTGTGTGTGTGTGTGTCTGTGTGTGTGTCTGTGTGTCTGTGTGTGTGTCTGTGTGTGTGTGTGTCTGTGTGTCCGTCCCCCCCTTATAACTTTTGATCCGCTCAATTTACAGAGCCTAAAATTTCAGAATATATAAACAGTTACAGGCCTACAAAACTTTTATACTCGGAATTTTGAATTTTTGTTTCAGTCAGGGGTTATCAACTTTTGAATTTTTATTTTATTTTTCCATATATCTCAGAAACCATAAACGGTAGAACGCTGAAAATTGGTACAAACATAGACAAATACAAAATCTCAAATTAATTTTTTCAAAAAAATTCCAGGGTTTCTCAAACATTTTTTATTAAGAAAAATATTTTTTTTATGATAAATTTATGAGTTTAACTGCCTATATTTCCAAAACTTTTACAATTATCGAAAAAAGCCGAAACACCCCAACTAGATAATTTAATTTTCTATAAAAAATATTAACATTGTAGTAGAAGATCTCAATTTTTTTTTAACAATTTTTTTAAAAATTGAATTTAGTGACGACATCGCTTCATACATTTTGTATGGCAGTCGCCTATACACAATATGTAAGAAGACTTAATAGTTTGATACTTCATCTCCAAACATACATACATACCATCATGCTATTTGCATATTCTGGGTAGGAAAAAGGATCTTCCTCCATACTATCCTATCTTGACATACATACCTACATATGTTGTATAGAAAACAAAATATCTGAAAATATTCAATAATTTGTATCTATGGGTTTATAGTTTGGTACATATTCTTCAACTATACATACTATCGCTATCGACAGTTGGATCTCATGTGTTACATGCAACTAGTATAGAGAGATGTATTTTGACAATACTTTTGAACACGCAAATAACCTTCCGATAAAATTCCTTTAAACTAATCCAACTGTCGATTTGTTCAGGAGAACTTTGTTCTCTTAACATATCGACAATGTATCAAGCCAGAATACGCGAGAATTGTATGGAGAGGTCTACTTTTTTCATGGATTTTCCAACTTTGAAGTCAAAAAACACCAACTTAGAGGCTTCGCAGCATATATGTTCCATACACGGATTTACTCAGAATTCGGAGTAGAACATTTCGTGTGTCTGTGTGTGTGTGTGTCTGTGTGTGTGTCTGTGTGTCTGTGTGTGTGTCTGTGTGTGTGTGTGTCTGTGTGTCCGTCCCCCCCTTATAACTTTTGATCCGCTCAATTTACAGAGCCTAAAATTTCAGAATATATAAACAGTTACAGGCCTACAAAACTTTTATACTCGGAATTTTGAATTTTTGTTTCAGTCAGGGGTTATCAATTTTTGAATTTTTATTTTATTTTTCCATATATCTCAGAAACCATAAACGTTAGAACGCTGAAAATTGGTACAAACATAGACAAATACAAAATCTCAAATTAGTTTTTTCAAAAAAATTACAGGGTTTCTCAAACATTTTTTATTAAGAAAAATATTTTTTTTATGATAAATTTATGAGTTTAACTGCCTATATTTCCAAAACTTTTACAATTATCGAAAAAAACTGAAACACCCCAACTAGATAATTTAATTTTCTATAAAAAATATTAACATTGTAGTAGAAGATCTCAATTTTTTTTTAACAATTTTTTTAAAAATTGAATTTAGTGACGACATCGCTTCATACATTTTGTATGGCAGTCGCCTATACACAATATGTAAGAAGACTTAATAGTTTGATACTTCATCTCCAAACATACATACATACATACCATCATGCTATTTGCATATTCTGGGTAGGAAAAAGGATCTTCCTCCATACTATCCTATCTTGACATACATACCTACATATGTTGTATAGAAAACAAAATATCTGAAAATATTCAATAATTTGTATCTATGGGTTTATAGTTTGGTACATATTCTTCAACTATACATACTATCGCTATCGACAGTTGGATCTCATGTGTTACATGCAACTAGTTAATCTCAACAATCTTATAATTAAAACACATCTCCCTATAAGTGTTTAAGTTAATGTTCAGTAGATAAAAGAGCCTGACTTGACATATTTTTAAAGTATTCTTTTCGATAGAGGGTACTCAAAATGCTATGGAATAGTTTGATGATAAATAAGATTATTCCTGTTGCATTTACACGGATTATAATCCAACTGTCGATTTGTTCAGGAGAACTTTGTTCTCTTAACATATCGACAATGTATCAAGCCAGAATACGCGAGAATTGTATGGAGAGGTCTACTTTTTTCACGGCTTTTCCAACTTTGAAGTCAAAAAACACCAACTTAGAGGCTCCGCAGCATATATGTTCTATACACGGATTTACTCAGAATTCGGAGTAGAACATTTCGTGTGTCTGTGTGTGTGTGTGTGTCTGTGTGTCTGTGTGTCTGTGTGTCTGTGTGTGTGTCTGTGTGTGTGTGTGTCCGTCCCCCCCTTATAACTTTTGATCCGCTCAATTTACAGAGCCTAAAATTTCAGAATATATAAACAGTTACAGGCCTACAAAACTTTTATACTCGGAATTTTAAATTTTTGTTTCAGTCAGGGGTTATCAACTTTTGAATTTTTATTTTATTTTTCCATATATCTCAGAAACCATAAACGCTAGAACGCTGAAAATTGGTACAAACATAGACAAATACAAAATCTCAAATTAGTTTTTTCAAAAAAATTCCAGGGTTTCTCAAACATTTTTTATTAAGAAAAATATTTTTTTTATGATAAATTTATGAGTTTAACTGCCTATATTTCCAAAACTTTTACAATTATCGAAAAAAGCCGAAACACCCCAACTAGATAATTTAATTTTCTATAAAAAATATTAACATTGTAGTAGAAAAACTCAATTTTTTTTTAACAATTTTTTTAAAAATTGAATTTAATGACGACATCGCTTCATACATTTTGTATGGCAGTCGCCTATACACAATATGTAAGAAGACTTAATAGTTTGATACTTCATCTCCAAACATACATACATACATACCATCATGCTATTTGCATATTCTGGGTAGGAAAAAGGATCTTCCTCCATACTATCCTATCTTGACATACATACCTACATATGTTGTATAGAAAACAAAATATCTGAAAATATTCAATAATTTGTATCTATGGGTTTATAGTTTGGTACATATTCTTCAACTATACATACTATCGCTATCGACAGTTGGATCTCATGTGTTACATGCAACTAGTAATAGTTTGAAGAGAACGTGATTTAAGTATGACTAAGTCTTTAATTGCACTGCGCCACTGTTGTTGAACTTCATTAAATGAAGAGAAAAGCTTTTATATATAAGGCGAAAAAATAAAGTAAGCATGTGTACATACATATGGGATCTTGCAACGGAATCTTGATATTGTAAAAAGGTAAAATCTCATGAGGCTTCCGGGGGTGAATTTATTTCGTCACACGAAGATTTTCTTTATTTTTGTTTTTATTTTCATATTCAAACGAAACCACATTTTTATTATTTATACTGGTAGGTTGGTACCTACCTCTTGTATATTTTTGTTTTTTCGTTTGGGAATGTAGAGAGGAAAAATGATCTTTATTTTAGCCTATGGAGAACTCAGGGTTTTGCGACGTTTGATAATAATAATTACATACTAGTAAAGACGTATTTTCATCTCCTACTTTAACTTTTATCAAAAAATTAAAAATATATTTACAATCTACATATGTATTCACAAATTTTGAATCCCCTTTCGCTAAATTAAAAAAAAAATGCTCCCTACATGGACGGCCTAGCCCAACACACTTGTCACTGGTTACCTCACACTGTGGGTTAAGCAGTGATGGTATGATTTTTTTTTTTTTTAATAAAAATTTCCTTGTTAAACAAGTACATATACATCTTCCTAAGTTCCCTAAAATAAGCAAATAAATGCTTGTGCTATAGGTGAACGAAATCGGTCGAGGCAGGATTCGAACTCGCGACCACTGGATTACTAGCCCAGCGCGCTAACCGCTCTACCATCGACCCATCTAAATATGTTTATGTTTATTAAAAAATATGTTTATTTCATGCGAATCTCATTTGCTCATGACAAATTGATGATAAATTTCACGGCTGCCTTAAAAATAAAATAGCGTGTAGGTAAATGAATAATTATTATCGTCTTTCGTTTGTAACATCATCCGATAATTAATATCAGGCACAGTAATTTGTCAAGCTAAAGCTAAAGCTCTCGAACAACATCAACTTAACAACATCAAGTTGACGAGAATTATGGAAACGTCTAATTTGTGTTTGACAAAATCTTTCGTCTCGTTCCTCCCTATTATTATGAAACCTCACCCTCTTTCTCTTTCTCATGTTCGTTTAGAGAAGAAAGATTCGTCGTTCAACGCGGTTGAAATTGAACGAGCAATGAACAAAATTTGTATTATTCAACATAAACGTGACACTGTACAACATGGTGGAATATTGAACGATAAGTGAATGTCAAATAATACAATAACAATTCAAAGATGCGAAAGTTTTTTTTGTATTTCACTTGAAGAGACGGAATTTTTTTAACAAGTATCTAATAATTTGGTTTCATTTTGATGTGTATCTGTGTATTTTCGTCCTTAGGTGAAATTTCGTCTCCCGAAAAAATTAAATTTCAATAAACTAAATTTCTTTAAAACTAGATTTGGGGAGACATGTCCAGTCAGACGGTGAAATAAAAACCATCGAATTATAGAGTTCTATAATACCTTGATAATCATATCTATGATATGCGAAAACATGGATGGTTTTGATTCCGCCAGATGATCAGACTTGCCTCCCTAGTCAAGTGGTGAAATCAAAACCCTAATGGCTACCAATATCATGGATTTAATTGTCTTATAGTGTTGTATAACATCTTAGTATTTTATAGAACTACATAAGAAAATATCCATGATATAGGTTATCATGAGGGTTTTGATTCCATTGCTTGACAGAACTTTCCCCCTTGGTATAAATAAGTAACATCCTTGTAATTTGTATGATTTTTTAAGGTTAATTTCAATTTTAATTCACATTATTAGATCAGTTCTGTAGATGGGTAATTTAATAAAGTGAAATCACTAATATACAAAGAAATTTACTTTATTATATAAGGTCTTTGCTAATATACTATCGGTGAATTGATCATAAACATAGCAACCAAAATCCAATATTAAAAAATGGAGTCATTTACAGAGAAAATTCTTAATATGAATATAGAAAAATTCATAATTAAACGAAATAATCCCAATTTTTTCACTCAAACTCTAAGTTGTACTTAAAAATAAATTTTATTCATAGAATTCGTACTTCTGACATTCAATAATCAAATATTTACTCACAATAAGTATAATTTTTGACATTTCATTCGTTGAAAAATTTAGTTCTAAAATTGTTGAAAAAATAAAAAACAACACAATAAAACGTTTTCTTATTTGTTGAAAACTGTCACAGGTCATAAAATGAAGCGATTTGCAGAATATTAAACTTTAAAATGTTCTAATTTATGATTGATAATGTTACAAAAAATAAATACCCACATACAAACAAATAAATATACATACATATTTACACTCTTGTGATAGTATCTTCTGATTATGTTTTTGAATAAATGTTGAAAAATGAATAAAAAAATAAATAAAACTTCTATGGTGGGGATAAAAAGTAGGTACCAACTAGTCGTAAAATTATGAATTAGATAATTTTTTTGGTATTCCGACACACGAACATAATATGGACATGGGACCCTATAATATATTCATTATGAAAATAATGAGCAATTGACAGTCTTACTGAAAACATTCACTTTGAAACGAATTTACATAAAATACCGACTAATATTCAGAATTAAGTTTAATGTACCTTCCTATGAAGTTTTACATGTTAAATTATTTGGTATTCGACATAATTTCATTTCATCTAGAGAGCATCTTTAATATGCTCGTATCATGCTGTGGTTTTGAGATTATAGTAGCATTAAAATTTATTTAAATTTGTAAATAAGTGTGTTAAATACCATTGAGTAAATTCTTTCAATCAAATGTAATTTTTTAGACGTTCATAAAAAAAAAGTATTTTTAAACATTTACTTTACAATTAACTTTTTACTAACTTCCCGACTAGTTAGAACTCTGAACCTTCTCAGAATTTGTGTATAACCGATGACTATTTCCAGCTTGATTCTTTTGAAATTTTGATAATATTGAACAATTTTGTATTTCATACAAACTTTGTGTGATTTGTGTGATTAGTAAGTACCAATTATATCGTTTCACAATAGATTATGTATGTTCTTTATTTGTATTTGATTGCTGTATAAAAACAACTGCGTTTGACAATATGTATTTGACATTGGCAGTATGAATGTAAACAATGCTTGGACTGATGTGAAATATTTTTTTATTCTTCATTAAAACGCGAAGAAGACTCAACTTGTTAGGGTACGTGTTATATAAATATTTGACCTATTACATACCTGTTAGCTGCCCGAGAAGAAATAAAAAACGAGTGTGATGTCAAAATTTAAATTTTGTTTAACTTCTTTCAAAGTAATGGCAAAGTACAATAACAAAAGTGAACTTTAATAAGCAATAAAATAAGTTTTAGAACAATTAATTTGCCAACCGATATTTTAATACAGAACTCTAGGTTTTTTGGTCAACGTTTGAAACCAATTATCAGGTTTTTGGTTTTTTTAAAACTGTCAATCTTTATTATACCTAATCTTTACCGAAATATAATATTTTTTTTAAAACGTCGCATGACTGTACATATAGAAGGTAGTTTATTTCTTAGATTCTCAGTAATAGTATATTCATGCTTCTTATCTATTGAGATATGTATATACCTTCTTCTTGTATCACTCCTTAAGGAACTTGGCGACCATCACACTAATCTCATCCCGATGTTGGGCCAACATAATTAGTGACGCCGCATCCGTAATCCCGAACCCTGTCTGAGATTTTTAAGCCACGATATACTTTTACGCCCCTTACTCCGTCTTTCCTCTGTCTCAACATCCACTTAAGGTTGTAGAAAATAATATTTATCACTACGGAATATGTGGCCAAAGTATGCGGATTTGCCTCTCTTGACAGTGGACAGCAACTCCATTATATTTAAAACACTCATTGGAGACTATCGACTCATGAGATACGCATCAACCTTCTGTATAGGCATACCTCGAATGCTTCAATTTCATTTATTTTTTTTAACATATAGGTACGGCTTCGTGATGGTGCCAATTGGTTGCTCAGAGCACAGGAGAGAGTGGCGTGGAAGGAGATGGAGGAGGCCTTCGTCCAGGAGTGGACGGGATTGGGCTCAGAAGAAGAAAAAGAAGACGGCTTCACGCCATTATACAAATACACATATAAAAACACTTAAAAATTACAACAACAAAAAAGCTCCTAAATATTATAAATAAGTACATAGCTATACGATTTAATATTTACACACATTACATTTAGGACACAAGTTAATCAATAAAGATAATAAAAGTCAACAAACAATAAACACAAATTTCGGGTAAAACATTCTTAAGTAACAATACAATAATTAGTCATCACAACAAATGTATGTACGGCTGACAATAATCGCTTGTACATAGCTAGGGAATCTGCAAAAATGTCAGTTATATTAGCATATTTATTTACCAATCTATGGAATATTCTTATTGGGGAATTATATTATAAGCAATTAGTACCGGCATTATCACAGTAGAAATCCACGTTCTGCCTTGTACCTTTCATTAGAATGTGGTACAATATCGATTGAGTCAAATCTGGCAAGTCATAAACACCCCTAACTATCTTATACAGCATTATTAAATCTGCGATTATTCTTCTTTCGGACAACCTCTGTAATCCAAGCAGTGACAGAAGATAGTCATAATTAAAGTTTTCGAATGGTATTTTCGGTTTAAAATTTATACAAAGTAAGAACTTATGTTGGACTTTTTCAACAGTATTTTAGTGAACTGAATAATACGATGACCATAACGGAGTATTTGTATTCTACCTGACTCCTAACTAATGATGTGAAAATTACTTTTAAAAAGTCATTTTATTGACTGTTGAGATTTTGAGAGTCTAACCTTCCACCCCATACAACCGTAGGTATTGTATATACGTCGCCAGTACTGAAATGAATTTACTGTGAGAGATATAAAAATTGAGGTATTACACATAATGTTCTATTTATTTCAAACAACTGTTCAAATGAACGCCTCGGCATAGGACTTCCTAGTGAGCATAGAATAATATACTATTATAATTCTATGCTAGTGAGGTGTTCATCGTATGACATATTTATCAATAACTTTGCAGGCCTGAACATGCATGATAGTAGCCAACTGCAATACAGAATTGAACTATATAAAAGGTGTCATTCGTCTACAACGATAGTTGAATAAATATGTTTACTTCATTCCTTAAAACCCATCCTATAATCATCCACATCCTTTCCACAGATATACATACTTATTACAATTTTATTTATTTATTTATTATATAAAATACAATTTTTCCTTAAATCTAGTAACAAATTTTTTTTAATACATTATAATATATTTAACTTAGGTTACATAATAGTAACCAGATATTTTACTACTGTCATAAACTGCCTCACTAGGTAAAACCTGTTCTGAGACAGTGTATAGATGTCTTAATAGTTTTCAGTTTTGGTTAGTAACTATGGGAGTATTTTCAGAGTTCAGGTGATTAATTTATTTTTAATATAGTCTCTGCCCTTTTTTTAATCCAAATTTTAATGTCTCGCTTAAATATTTTCAAGTTACTGTTTTGTCTAAGTGTTAAAGATAGTTCGTTGTATAATTTGACTCCAAAATACAGGAAATTTCTTTGTCCAAAAGTTGTCTTGAGTCTAGGTATTAGGAGTTTAGCCTGTTCGGTCTGTCTAGGTGGTCTAGATGTTTGCGTAGAGTCAAGTTTGTCTATGTTTTTATATAAGTATGTACAAGCGTTCTTTGCATATAATTGTGATATGTTTAGTATATTTAAGTCATTAAATAATGCGTCAGATGGAGTGCGGATTGGTACCTTGTAGATTATCTTTAAAAAGGATTTTTGTAGTTTTATCAAAGGGCCTATT
This sequence comes from Molanna angustata, assembly GCA_963576475.1. NCBI lineage: Eukaryota > Metazoa > Arthropoda > Insecta > Trichoptera > Molannidae > Molanna > Molanna angustata. The sequence goes on from OY754974.1 coordinate 31,453,488, forward strand.
GTAACATGGTAAGCGCCTCCCCATGATATAATTGCATATTCTAATATAGATTGATACAAAGAGAAATACATTATTTTAATGAAGGGTAAAGGTACAATATATTAAATGCTTTTTTTTTATTCTATTTTTTGTAACTGTCATTTTTCTGTACCTACTTTCTGGGATTGTTATGTAATTAGTCTCATTTCTGTAAATCGTTTGTCTATTGTAATTATTAACATGACTGTTTACTAATCCAAATAAATAAATAAACACACACACTTATACTTATACATATACCTAACTTCTAGTTCTACTATGTAATAGAATTTGTAACTTCCTTTTTGTATTATTAATAAAAATAAATAAATATCTACGGATATACTTTGCGAAGATTTAAATCCCGTTCTTTACTCGGACAAAAATAAATATGTATATACGCATAGTGACTTTACTTCAAAAAATAATAATAAAAATAAATAATGTTCGACTTAACTTCAAAAAATAATCGTAATTCATAACTTATATGAAAAACTTAAACACTCCTCGTCAGCAAAACGAATAATTATTTTTAAACAAAATCAAGTTTGAAAAAAAATCAAGATATCGAATTATCTTCTGTGTTAAAATTATTAATTTATTTATATTGCTGCATAACATTTTAGATAAGTGAAAGGGAACGGAAAAAATTAATAAATATTTTCTAACAAAATCAAGATACTTTTAAACAAAATCAAGATAACGTATTATCTTCTGTGTTCTTTTAATTTATTTATATTGCTGCGTAACGTTTTAGATTAGTGAAAGGGAAGCCAAACCAGACGCAATAATAATTCGCAAAGTATTATTTTGGAAAATGGGCCGACCAAAGTGTGAGCAATAAGTTTTAATTATGAAAACGTCAGAAAATTTCAGGTCCGGAATGAGAAGGAAAGAGGCTAACGGTGGCCATTCAAGACTCTAGTCTATGCTTTTCTCGAGAAAATCTCCTTTATTTATTGTACTGTTTTGTGTAACACGGAACAGTGATGGATTTCAAAACATTTCTCCTCGTCTATTCACCCCTTGGAATGATACGACGGATTCTGTGTCTTGGAATTAACGAAAGTTCGTAGCTTCAATATAATGTTAGTAGGTACATAGTAACATAGTTATGCCTACTCTCGCTCCGTCTTCGTTGACAGATATAAATATTTCCTGTGTTGAATAATTTCCTTTGATAAATAAAGTTTCACGACTTGTACGTTTGATATGTATAATTTCCGAGTACATCATGACATGCTCTCATAAGACGAACCGAGTTTTACATACAAGCACTATAATCTTATTTGTGGACTTAATGTATCATTATGTTACAGTCATGTTTCAACGTGAAACCTGTGTAATAATGACGATATGACTTGTCCCGTCATATGCATCACATATTCATTAAGCCAAGATGACGTTTAGCTAGGACAAATTGCACAGACGCTCCACTCTAGACAGTTCCAATAAAAATGTCGCTTTTACGAAAAATGACGATTATTTTCCTCTGCACGCGAATCGCAAGAATTGCAATATCAACATCACTGACCCAAAACGTCGTTTTCCTCATTCATACTGAATCGATTTTCAATTAAAAATTCACTTTCCAAAAAAGACGATTCTGCTTTTTCTTTATGAGCTATCCTTCCACTGTTGAATGTAGGTCTCTTCTCATGCATTTTACTTTCTGCCTCGAGCCTTTCTCGTTCACCTGCTCTTGCTTCTTACATAAGATCACTCTTAGATCTTTTTTGAGAGTGTGAGAACTCAAAGTGACGATTAGTTGTAGTGAACTGTATTGAATTTTGATATAAACAGTCCTGGTTAAAAATGATATTATTAAAATTATTAAACTGTGTAGTTTAAAATGTCGGGATTTGTAAACAATTTTTTTCTCCTTCTTCTTCCTTGCCTTTTCCCATTTCATTTATAGTCGGCCTTTTTTGTTCGCAATCTTCGCGTCTTTCAGTTCTGAGTCATCTCCGAAGACAGCTACTTTTTTCTCAATTTATTTTTATGTTTCTTCACCATATAATTTATCCTTGTCTTGCTAAAAACGTACCTTGACAAAAGTGTATTTGATGGAAAATTAAAATTTATGCATAGAAATTTTATCTCAGATGCTTTAATATGTTTGTGTGGTGTATTTTCTTGTACACGTGAGAGAATGTATCATGCAGGTGTGTGTGTGTACATGGTATTGTATGTATGTTTGTGGATGTACCTATATATTTAAGAATATCTTGAGGATCTTTTATTTGTTTATTTACATAATTATATAATCCCTACTTAGTGTCAATTACTTGTGGCAAACAAATTCATTTTAAGTAATAACGCACTGGGGTGTGATGTGAATGTGAATGTGTAATGAGGTAAGTGATTTCTGTTCTGGATACGACACTCCACTAGGCAAATGCATGTGTCGCAGTGTCATTATATTTATTTATTTATTTAATAAGCTTCATGCACAATACTGTGTACAATGGCGGGTTTATTGCCACAAGGCAATTTCTTCTAACCAACCAAAGCAACGTGAGACCATAGATAGTATAGTGGTACGTACATTAAATTTATAACAAACGGAAAGAAACACGTAAGATTATTAAGAGTAAGTTCAAAGCAACAAAGGAAGAAAGGAAATAGAGGTTGAGGGAGGGGAGGGAGGATGGATATGGGGTGTCAGTTCAGAATAAAATTATTAGACAGGTAAAACAGCTTTAGTTGTTTATAATTTACTGTCAGTCAGTTTGAATAAGTGATTTTTTTTTTTTTTTTTTTTTTTTTTTTTTTTTTTTTTTTTTTTTTTTTTTTTTTTTTTTTTTTTTTTTTTTTTTTTTTTTTTAAATGAATATGTCCTTGTTAAACAAGTACATATGCATCTTCCTACGTTCCCTAAAATAAGCAAATAAATGCTTGTGCTATAGGTGAACGAAATCGGTCGAGGCAGGATTCGAACTCGCGATCACTGGATTACTAGCCCAGCGCGCTAACCGCTCTGCCACCGACCCATCTATATTCCTGCTAGAAGGTGGTATATAACATCATAATTGTAAAATGCATTTGTCAAATTCATTATATTATGTAAAAGTCTTTCGCTCTCTTCTCTGCCTTTGTTAAATTGCCAGTTGAATTTTTTTTTTGCTTGTTGGTGAAAGAGTTAAGATTTCTGGTATGCTTGTTTTAGCTTGCTGTGTATTTTAGGTGCTATGAATGTATATTTTTTTGTGTGGATTTCACTCTAGGTACTACTTCAAGATTATGTACGGTTTGTCTAGTATTATGTAAATGGCTTAGGGGAATGTGTCTGATATTTTTTGTACAAAATTGGGTTTTGCTTTATATATATATAGTAGTTGTCTAATTACAAGGACCTCAAATTCTTTTAATAATAAAAGTTACCATATTTTTGTATGTACTCATGTGTATGTGTGTGTTTTTGGATGTATTTTTATGACTGTCCAGATATTGACTGTCCAGACCTTGTTTCATACATAAATTTGCATGTACCGACTCGACGTACAAGACACACGTCACTCTTCCATAATTATTGTTATAGAACTAACTCATCTTTAAACTCACCAATTAACAGAATCTTCACCACTTACAATAAGCATCAAAGTACCCAACAACTAGATGTTTTCTATAACTCGCCTTACTAATATAAAAAACTTACTGTTCAATTTAAAATCAGCTTAGCAAGATAACACCTCATTACACATTTTAATCCACTACACATTCACATCCCAGTAATATATTACTTATATGAATTTGTTTGCCACAAGTAATTGACACTAGGTAAGGATAGTTTAATAATTATATATTAAGGTTACTCATTGTAATTTTTTACCTAGTGTTGTTTGCGTGCAGTTTAATTATGTAAATAAAAAAAATATATATACTAGTTGCATGTAACACATGAGATCCAACTGTCGATAGCGATAGTATGTATAGTTGAAGAATATGTACCAAACTATAAACCCATAGATACAAATTATTGAATATTTTCAGATATTTTGTTTTCTATACAACATATGTAGGTATGTATGTCAAGATAGGATAGTATGGAAGAAGATCCTTTTTCCTACCCAGAATATGCAAATTGCATGATGGTATGTATGTATGTTTGGAGATGAAGTAACAAACTATTAAGTCTTCTTACATATTGTGTATAGGCGACTGCCATACAAAATGTATGAAGCGATGTCGTCACTAAATTCAATTTTTAAAAAAATTGTTAAAAAAAAATTGAGATCTTCTACTACAATGTTAATATTTTTTATAGAAAATTAAATTATCTAGTTGGGGTGTTTCGGCTTTTTTCGATAATTGTAAAAGTTTTGGAAATATAGGCAGTTAAACTCATAAATTTATCATAAAAAAAATATTTTTCTTAATAAAAAATGTTTGAGAAACCCTGGAATTTTTTTGAAAAAACTAATTTGAGATTTTGTATTTGTCTATGTTTGTACCAATTTTCAGCGTTCTACCGTTTATGGTTTCTGAGATATATGGAAAAATAAAATAAAAATTCAAAAGTTGATAACCCCTGACTGAAACAAAAATTAAAAATTCCGAGTATAAAAGTTTTGTAGGCCTGTAACTGTTTATATATTCTGAAATTTTAGGCTCTGTAAATTGAGCGGATCAAAAGTTATAAGGGGGGGACGGACACACAGACACACACACACACAGACACACACACACACAGACACACACACACACAGACACACACACACACAGACACACACACAGACACACGAAATGTTCTACTCCGAATTCTGAGTAAATCCGTGTATGGAACATATATGCTGCGAAGCCTCTAAGTTGGTGTTTTTTGACTTCAAAGTTGGAAAATCCATGAAAAAAGTAGACCTCTCCATACAATTCTCGCGTATTCTGGCTTGATACATTGTCGATATGTTAAGAGAACAAAGTTCTCCTGAACAAATCGACAGTTGGAAAACTTTTAGCGTGTGTATTTTTGAACTATGCTCATGTCGTATTCACTTCTAAAGGGGCACTTCTAGAGGAAGTAGAGTTATTTTCTTTTTATTGGTACTTAACAAAATTTAAGCGCATTAAATTTATTAATTCTTTACGATAATTAGAGTGATGGACCTAACCGCGGAAATAAATGTTTCGATATAAAATATCAGATTTATACAGTAATTATGTATTATAATGGAGATTAAATGGTAAGGAGTAACCAGTAAATGGCTATTTCTTAATTTTAATGGACAATATAAATTGGCTCTGGTGGGGAGTTATAAGGAGATTAGTTGAAAAGTTAACATCCAGAAAGCCACCAATAAATCTTGAACATTGTAAATGTTAACCGCTCCCTAAAAACTTTCACCTTTTATTCTGAGATCACAATTAATTTATGGTGTCAGGACCGAGGCAGAAACAAAGATAAAACCCTTATATACAAGCATTTTTTACTCCTTATAGAAGGATTAATCATTTATTTAAAAGTGTATGAGTTTCTTATTCGTATCAATGTTATAGAGGGTTACAAATCGGAAAACCTATTTTTACTTATTTAATACTAGTTGCATGTAACACATGAGATCCAACTGTCGACAGCGATAGTATGTATAGTTGAAGAATAAGTACCAAACCCATAAATACAAATTATTTATTATTTTATTTATTATTTTATGATATTTAGTTTTCTATACAACACATGTACCTAGGTAGTCAAGATAGGATAGTATGGAGGTCAGTCTTTTTTTCCTACCCGGAATATGAAAACAGCATGATGGTATATGTATATTGTATGTTTAGAGATGAAGTATCAAACTATTAAGTCTTCTTTGATATTGTGTATAGGTGACTACCATACAAATTGTATGAAGCGATGTCGTCACTAAATTCAATTTTTATAAAAATTGTTAAAAAAAATTTGAGATGTACTGCTACAATGTTAATATTTTTTATATAAAATTAAATTATCTAGTTGGGGTGTTTCGGCTTTTTTCGATATTTTAAAAATAAATGGAAATATAGGCAGTTAAACTCATAAATTTATCATAAAAAAAATACTTTTCTTAATAAAAAATGTTTGAGAAATCCTGGAATTTTTTTGAAAAAACTAATTTGAGATTTTGTATTTGTCTATGTTTATACCAATTTTCAGCGTTCTAAAAATAAAATAAAAATTCAAAAGTTGATAACCCCTGACTGAAACAAAAATTCAAAATTCCGAGTATAAAAGTTTTGTAGGCCTGTAACTGTTTATATATTCTGAAATTTTAGGCTCTGTAAATTGAGCGGATCAAAAGTTATAAGGGGGGGACGGACACACACACACAGACATACACACACACACACACAGACACACACACACACAGACACACGAAATATTCTACTCCGAATTCTGAGTAAATCCGTGTATGGAACATATATGCTGCGAAGCCTCTAAGTTGGTGTTTTTTGACTTCAAAGTTGGAAAAGCCGTGAAAAAAGTAGACCTCTACATACAATTCTCGCGTATTCTGGCTTGATACATTGTCGATAGTTGGATAAAGGTTTATCTTCATTAATGTAACTCAAATGTTGGTAGTAATGCTCCATTATACAGGTGTATAAATACCTATACAAGAATTGAAAATGAAACTGATGGCCTGGACATTATTCATTTGTCAATATCAATATTTAAAAAAAATCTTTATGATAAGGTTGAGGTAGTTTTCTTACATCTTTAAAAACCAATTTTGTTTATTTATTTTTGTTTCTTTTTTAATGTTCTTTGTTTTTACTTGTGCTACTCTTCATGCTCTTACACATAAACTCTATCTCGTGCACACACACCACACACACACACACACACACACACACACACACACACACACACACACACACACACAATCCTCCTCGCTATTTCCTCGTTACTCCATTTTTTCCCTTATTACTGTTGCAAAAGATAAAATGACAATTTTCACAATATAACACTCAAAGGTGAGTCGAGATAGGTACTCGTTTTGGATATTTCATCATTAAATATATTATTGTTTTTTTATGTTATGTAATACGTGTATTCACCTTTTACAAAAAAAATATAAAAAAAAGGTATTTTAAATTTTCTTTTTTTATCACACCATTTAAATATGCTTCATTAAATATAGATAACTGCTGCCCAACTAGGTATACCTGTTCTTTGGCTAGCGGTATACTTTTTTTTAAAATATTTCACTGGAGACATAAATGTTGTACCTACTTGTATTTTTAAAAAGTATCTATACAATATTAACTTAATTTTTGTACAGAGATTAAAAGTGAATTGGAGTCATCATGATATGCAAATACATATTTTGTATGTAGGTTTTTTTCTCATTTTTTATTTGTTGATTGCACAAATAATCTGAAACATTATTTCCTGGGAATAATGAACTGACAGAGCATAGAAGTGATCCGCCAGTCATATCTTTATTCAGTCACAAAATTTATAAAACAATCAGGATTTTTTTACGAAAGAGAAAACAAAAAAAAAACAAAAAAATTATATAAAGAATTTATTTATTTATTTTATTTATTTAAGAATGTTTATAACATCCTTACATTACGATATTAAACACTTCCTTATACCCTGCGTTATTGACGACAACAATTCAACATTAAAGTATCTGAACTGAGAGAAGGTATAAGATTACATTCATAGATATCATCACGGCACATCCTTCAATGTGGGGTAACCAGCGACAGGTGTGAATTATTTCATAAAAGAAAGCAAGACACACCAGGCTCGTTTTACCAAAATCGGCAGTATTTAGAATGGATGGTGAACCTCATTTCTGAACTATGTTAGATGATATTTTGCCTGTTGCACCTATTTGCAATAACCCGAAAACAATTATAGTAGAAAAGAGGGGAAACACTATCCTAAACCGGTGCCTCAAATCTATTTGCAGCCATTGTATTGTATATATATGTATGTATGTACATTCTTTCCTTGTGCTTCATTTATTACCCTGTCATACATTGTCTTGTCAAACAAATTCTTCTTAGCGATCTCATTTCATATGCATAACCTTGACAGTATCCAAAACATATATTTTAAATGGATGGTGGAATAGCAGTTAGGACGCTGGGTTAGTAATCCAGAGGTCGCGAGTTCGAATCCTGCCACGACCGATTTCGTTCACCTATAGCACAGGGGCGATCATCAAACCTTCGGACTAGGCAAACCCTGAAAGAAAATTGGGAAATGTCGAAAACTTAATGTTTTTTTAGCATCGTTGTCTATGTACATAATATGTCAGTGGCCATGAAAAATATTTTTAAAATAATATTAACATATGTGGCCCTGTAAAACGTCGTATCAACATACGGTTCAATTTTTAATCTTGTAGTATGGTTGCAATAAAATTAATTAAAAATATTAGTTCTTGAATTTCTTTATATAATATTCATAGGCAAGCCAAGATTTTCGACTTCTATAAACTATTCCGCTACTGCTCAGCACTAGCATTAATGCTTAATTTATGGAATGTATGAAGATGTGTATGTATTCACCACAAGAAAATATTCATTCTTTTATTATTTTTTAAATATATATATACACATACATACAATACACAACTATTAATATTATCAAATTGAACTTATTAATATTATCCTATAACATTCTCCTATAATATTCTATAATATTCTCCTTATCTTATTTTTTTAAATTTATATTTTAATTCAAGGCATATAGGACTCTACATAGGGTGAATTGCCAGAAAAAGCAAAATAAAACTATTCCAAAAAATAGATGACCGGGTCTGTGGAGGGTAAAATATTATAGAGGAAGTGTATAATTGAGATGCATTGATGCATTTGTGTACGAACAATTAGGATTGTACAATCAAATGTACTTTCGAGAGAGAAACTACACGAATGGTTTTGAACCAGCTGAATGGGAAAAATGGGAGCCTGGCGGGCATTCGAGTTTACCACAAAAACCTGGTAAGCCACCGCGCCGTCCGCACTTAAGTGCTGGACCTTTGGATAACCAGCAGGAAAGTTTTCTATGAATGGTGAAGAAAAGGAGAGGGACAAAGGAAAATGAACAATGGACGACACCAAAACATCTCATCTTCGGAACAAACATTGACTCACAATAATATGTATAAACATTGTTAAAGAAAAGCGAACCTATAACAATCCAATAAAAAGTGTGTTATTTTACACCCAACTCTCTTGTTATTATATTCCAAAATTTAGATAGCAACGTAATTAATTGCTATTTAACAATAATATTATTATTTAAAATAAGTAAAAACAATTATTTAACTTTTTTCCACTTATTTATTTATTTATTTTATTTTATTTGGAAACATAACAGCTTTTGTATATAAAATATAATACAGTTAATAATTAATTAATAAGAAGCCTATTATAATGTTTCACAGAGTATACAAATACATTTACGTCTAATTGATCATGAAGGGTTTAGGAATGGGGTACGGTTAGGAAACTGGGAATTGAGGAATGAAATGGGAGAAGGAAGAGAGGGAAAGGACAGTTTCCCTAACCGATGCTTGTAGGCGCATTAAGAATTTGCTTAAATGCTTGTAGGGATAGATTAAATAGATCTGGCTGGGGGCTAAGATTATTATAGTAATTACAGCAGCGGTTGATAAAACTGTTTTGATCGTAATTAGTTCTTGACAAAGGTGTGTAGAATAGATTATGGTGACGCGATGTTCTAGAAGGGCAGTTAAAAGGTATTTTTCCAACAAGATAAGGACTATCGACCAGATTATTTAATGTTTTATGAAGAAAAAGGATATCTGTATTTTTCCTTCGTTTTTCCAAAGAAAGTAATTTGTGCTCCCTTAAGGATTGATCGTATGTGTAATTGTATATTTGTTTACGGAAGTTAAGGGATTTGACAAACTTTCTTTGGATTTTTTCGATACGATTTATATGTATATTGTAGTTAGGGCTCCACACGGTTGAAGCGAACTCTAGGTGGCTTGATAAATTAGTTTGACCACTGACGCGTTTCGCTCAAAGAGCATCTACAGAATGGAGATCACCATTCTGTAGATGCTCTTTGAGCGAAACGCGTCAGTGGTCAAACTAATGTATCAAGTGGAAAGAAGTTAAATAATTGTTTTTACTTATTTTAAGTAGTAATATTATTTTAATAATGGAATTCCATCACGAACTCTCAGTCAACAAACTGGAATTAATTGCTATTTTTTAAACATTGCCTGTTCTAACGTAATTAAAGGTGTCACTATTTTCAGTTTTGTGAACTTAATTTTTAAGTATTCTAAGACATCTAAAGACATCTATTATATCCATGATATGGGTAATCACTAGGGTTTTGATTTCGCCGGTCAAACCAGACTTGCCCCCCTGCATTGATCGTCTGATATATGGTAATTTTACAATACATAATAAATAATAAACGCGTATTCAAATGCTATATACAATTTATTAAGTCAATACAGTAAAGCATAATGTACAAAGTATAATTCTCATATATTTATATCCACAACGTGAGAGCAATATATTAAAATATTATCGGAGGGCGATCTTTCTGTTACACTTCATTATATGTATAATAATAAATTCATATCTAATTACGGAGAATACGGAACTCCTCATTCGTAAGACTCCGTAATTACCTAATCCTATAAGCTATACTGATTTATGCTAATCACGCGTGACATCGATATGATTACAGATCTGTTAACTATTATTTTAGGAGCAAATTTACAATTTAACAGTTAGTTTTTTTTATTTTGCCACCTAACAAGATGATGTATCTACTCTTATGAGTAAGGTTCTAATCTGCCTTGTTAATTACCATTTTTTAGTATCGCCACCAGTACCTAACTAAGGGGTAGTATTTTACAGGCATTAAAAATTAGAAATTTGGACTTTACTTAACTCCAAATGAAACAAACAGGTATAAAATACACAATCAAAATAATACTACTTACGAGAGATAGCAATGTTTTCGATTAGTCATTTTTAAAGGCTGTTATTTGAAATTTATTTCTTTGTAAAAGGTATGTCTGGCCTTGTAAAAGGCTTTGTAAAAGGCTTTGTAAAAGTGGATACGCACTGGTAAACCCAACCACCTGGCAGTGGTTGGGTTTACCAGTGCGTATCCACTTTACAGGTAAAAATGCATATTTTGACATTATTTCAATATAATTTGTAATTGTATAATATTTACACCTATGAAATTCATCCGTTTGTGAAATATGTACTTACTTTTATTGAAATATGTAAAAAACAAAACAGAAAATAAATATTTTTTAAAAAATCATCACGGATGTGCGCTGAACAAATCACCAAGACTCATTGTATTAAGATGGGTGGTATGAGAGCACTAAAAGGACTTACAAAGATACAAATTGATTCTTAAATCTGCAATTTTCACCTATACAAAGGGGATGTGCAATGATAAAGGCAACCGCTCCCATGTGCCTGCCTTACTTTTTTGATTTCTTTATTATTAAATAAGGAAGGAAATATTAAAAAAAAACAGCCATTATAAGTAAATTATTTTTTGATTCTGCTATCTCTTAGACGCGACACAATTCAAGAAAAATACTGCTTTTTTAAAACTTCTCGTTTTATGGAAATTGTATCTACAACGACGCGTCGCGTCGGTGCGGAACTCAAACAATCGTTACATATATAAACAATATTCGATGAGAATATTGCAAACGAATATATTGCTACATATAAGTCAAATTGGTTCTTTATGATCATTTATCTAATAACTTTACCTACTGCGATGGTTATTCAGCGGCATTAGGAGATAATGTATGTAGATTCAAATGCGGTCTTATAATGTCTGCAGGACTTGGGCTGTTACATGATATTTGTTTAATAAGGGTCTTCAGACCATAGCATTAAGCGGAAAGTTTCATAGTGGTGTCATTATACAAACGATTGGAAGAGATCCATGCTACACGTGTATTACGTAATGAATATTCCTAGAAGGATCTCCAAACAGGAAGGAAGATTGGATAAGTTTTCGCCTGTTGGTCTACAGTCATGTTTTTGCGTTGAGATTCAATGTATCTAAGTCGTCATGCTATTCAAAATGTTATGATTTTAAGGGTCTTAAGGAAAATTAGTTTGAATAAAAACATTTTGAGTTTACCAAATAAATTGGTGTTATGTTTTAATCCAAATACGATGTGGAAGTAGAGTTAAGTTGATGAAATTTTAAGGGTTTCATTTAAAGTTCCTATAAGCAATCGAATATTTTTATTATTGCATATGCGCAAACATTAGATTTTTTTCCCTGTCGGGAGTCAAAGGTATTTTTTAACAGATTTTTAATTATCTCAATAGAGACGAAGTTGGAATATTTACTGTGGGAGAACCGGGAAATCAAGGCACCTACAGGGCTTACGACCTGTTACGACCTGTAAACCAGCCGATGACAGGTCGTAAGCCCTGTAGGTGCCTTGATTTCCCGGTTCTCCTACAGTAAATATTCCAACTTCGTCTCTATTGAGATAATTAAAAATCTGTTAAAAAAATCCTATAAGCAGCTTCATGACAATATGCATGTTAGTGTATATGGCATATAATGACGTACCTATAGCGTTTGGCGTACAATGATATCTTGTGTACCTACAGCGTCTGTTTACTAGTTATGGCGGCACAGAGCCTAGCGACTACTCTGTCAAATGGATGCATACTCCTCCTAGCGTCCAACCAGTGACAATCAATATTTTGCACTTAAATGCCAATCTCTCTTCTTCCTTGTTAATTTCATATATTATTTTATTAATTTGTATTGCGTGTCTGAAATGGTGTCACAAAAATATAGTACTTAATATCATGAGAAATCTTTAATTTCTCTATACTCTATAATATTAAGAACCTGGTACATTTAATTTAAAGTAGGTATCTGAATTGAATAAAAAATAGGTTAGCATCTGGATAGAAAGATGTGGCGTTCGGTTCGGTTCTCTCTGCCTACCCCGTAAGGGACATGGCGTGATGGTATGTATTTATATATGTATGTAGGTTAGCATCTGTGAGTGTCAATATCTACGTATACATGATACAAAACCCAATTGGAACTTAATAATAAATATACACACCCATTTATGTTACAATAGTGACTCGACACATACTCATAATATATTATGTTGCAAGCTTATAAAGTTTCCAGTAAAATAGTTTATCTGTATTTCATGATTTTTTCCGTCATATTTTCGAAATACTCTCATTTTCCGAATGATTGATTTCAATTATTGTTAAAAATATAACTTTTGGTCGAAGTTTTCCTTTAAAGTACTCGTAACTAAGAAATCAGTTAATGACAGGAGATGTTCACGATTAGTTTCGTGTTAAGAAGCAGTGTGAAATAAATAGGTATGAAGTTTTTTATTTATATTAAAAATGAATGGAAGTAAAAAATAATCTAATTAGACTTGGTGCCTGATGTAACTTAGAGAAAATATAGTATAAATGAGAAAGTTTTGCGTATTTTCTATGAAACAACTTTGACATTTTCTAAGGAATCACTTGAACGAGAGCGTAATTTCGTCAAAGTAACATTACGGACTTTTTGCCTAGAAAATAATATATTTGGAGCTAAGCTAGGAAAACATTCATTATTCTTATCGTTGTATGGGACGTTGTATCTTGGAAAGCGGAACAAATGCCCTCGTAAAATTTGAGAAAGAAACAATGGCTCTCGGAAAAGCCTCCTTCAATATGGCATGGTCGTGTATCAACCAACTGCATCTCTGCAGTAATCGCCTGGAAGATCTTCACAATTTTACGACCGCCGTCTTTTCCCGTTCTGATGAAGAAGTAATAACTACTTACATACTCCTTTTGCGACAAACATAATATATAATCCGTACATTGGGTTTCTTTCAACTTTTTCTTTGCAAACACTAAGTGGATTGAATTCAACACTGGTGACTAAACAATTTATTTGTTCAAAAGAAAAACGACATGGTGTCTATGATATACAATTGTATTATTGAGATCAAAATATAATGCGAGTTTAACTAGAATTCTTTCTAATTACAAATTTAATATTTATAACATTTTCGTATACTGTTACTTGAACATATTTTTTTAAACTCCTTTATGCTATCATATTTTTTTAAACAGTTTTAAATTGAGAGCTCTTTATTTTTTTTTTTAGTTGGATATTGTGTATAACGGTGTTTTTTCCTATGAAGAGAAACATTACAAGGATAAAAAATGTTTGAACATGAATTTACATCATCATCATCATCAGCCATTATTCGTCCAGTGTTGGACATAGGCCTCCCCTTTCAACCTCCATGCTTCCCTATCCCTCGCCACCCTGTGCCATTGACCTCCTGCCACTCGTTTTATGCCATCAGACCACTTTGTTTGTGGTCTGCCTGGGTTTTTGCGTCCAGTTCTTGGTCGCCACTCCAGGCTGCGTTTGGTCCAGCGATCATCTGCTGTCCTTACTACATGCCATACCATACCATATCATAACATCACGCCATTTCCCTATTTGGGGTAGGCAGGGAGAACCGAACGCCAGACTCCTCTCTCTTGACACACATTCCTCGCTTCATTCACGTCCATACATCGTCTCATACACGCTCTTCTATTATTCTTACTTCTAACATCACCATCTTTCAAAATCTCATTTATGTGATCGTGCCAACTTTTTCTTGGCCGACCTCTACTTTTCGTTCCTCTTTTATCAGCCTTGTACACTTTTTTTGTCAGATGGTCATCACTCATTCTTTCTATGTGGCCGAACCACCTTAGGGCATTTATTTTCATCTTACTTACGATATTTCTTTCAATCATACATTCTCGTCTAATATCCTCATTTCTTATTCTATCATACATCGTTTTACCACACATTCGTCTTAGTGACCTCATTTCAACCGCGTTAATTCTACTTTCATGCGTCTTCTGCCATGTCCATGTCTCACTAGCATACATTAGAGTCGCTGCGACGATACCATTGTGTACCGCGAGCTTTACATGGCTAGCCCGCGAGCTTACTACATGGCTAGCCCAATTCCATTTTAAGGAAGCTACCTTGTATGCAACATCGGTTACTTTTGTCCTTTCTCTGATCCATTCGTTGCGTTTTGGATCACGAAGACTAATGTTTAGCATCCTCTTCTCCATTGCTCGTTGCGTTACTCGGAGTTTCTGTACTGAACGTTTTGTAAAATGAACAGTTTCAAAACCATATGTCAGTACATACAGTAATTAAATTGAAAATGTATGTTTCGTTAAAATGGTAATCATATGACAAAGTCAAGGTAAACAACTCATGCTATCAAAGGAAAACAAAAAAAATAGAATGAGGTGCTTTGAGATACATATTTTTATGTGAAATAGTGACTGTTCACTATTCCATAGTGAGTAAAAAGTCTACGTCTCACTTGCATATTATATCAACGATGACTTCGCAACAAAAATATGGCTTGGGTTTCGAATAAATGCAAAACACAAACATACGTCAAATTTATCTATTTTTTGGCAGTCGAAATATTCGCAGTAAAATAGTGAACGGTCGTAAAAATCCCGAGATATTCTTCACATGCACAAATTAATGTGATAGTCAAATTTACAGCAAGAGAACACAGCGAAGGGATCTCAAATCTTGTTGAGAATCGTTTCCATTATGTTTAAACATATATGTACAGGTAGGTACATATGTAGATATATATAATGTTCACTTTCGATGCTGGAGAAAAGAAAATCAGATTAGGGAATTTTTGTATGGAAAATACAAAAAAGAAAACAACATATGTACGTACGTAGGAACAAACGCTGCATTGCATTCGTATAATAAAATAAAGAAGTTTATACTCTTGGAAGTACAAAGGAAATTTCAGACCAATATACAATTGAGAACGAATCAAGTTAAAAAGTATTTTTTGTATTTACATATAAAGAGCCATTCATTTATTAAAAATATCAACTTACGCTATAAGTAGGTACTTACATATATTAGACTAACTTTGCTAATAATTAGAAAAATGTCAAAGTTGTCCTTTTTAAATGTAATAATAAATTGAAACACTTCCTTGTATCCTGCGTAAGTGCCATTTGGCAATTTTTTACAACTAATAAATTTTCCAGCCAATTAATTCGCCATTTTTATAAACACACTTACACAAAATACTTAAATGATAAAAAAAACTGTAGTACAAAGATATTAGCTGATTAAGTCCTAGCAATCAACAAAATCAAATTTACTGTTATTATATTCGTTGATTTTCACTTAAAATTACTTTATCAACATGTTTCATAGTTAAATTAGGAAAAATCATATTAAAGTATTTTTATTTTTTCTTTACATAACTTCTTGTTCACTTACCATGGGTTGTCAATCGATGTACTAATTTATATAAATACTCCATGTAATACAAAAAGTTCTTGACTACTCTAAAGACGCTTGTCTAGAGCGAAACTAGTTAGTTTAAATGAAGTGATATAAAATTATATATCAGTATTTAATTTTAATGTATCAGAAAAAATCATTATAAATGGGCTATGGAGTTGGTACGTAGTTTAGTTATAAAATAAGACGAGGTTTTCAAGAAAAATATGGCACAACTCCAATTGACACACTGAAATAGAGATAAAGAAAACTAATGATATATGAAGATGAAGAAGATGCTTCAACAACAGACACGCATCCTTTCACATATTGTGAATTGTTGATGAGGATGGATACGGGTGTCAAGATGGAAAAATGTGTCATTCAGTTCTCTCTTCATATCCCATGAGCGACAAGGGGTATTGGTGTATACATATGTAAAAATGAAGATCGCAATGATTATGAAGGTTGATAATTCATTATTGAATGGAACAGTCTTCTTCTACTTTTTATGCCGCTCCTAACGGAGGTTGGCGACCATCACACCAAGCTCATCCCGTTCCTGCGCTAACCTAATCAGTGACGCCACATCCGGAATCCCAAACCACTGCCTGAGATTTTTAAGCCACAGTATTCTTTTATGACCCATACTCCCTTTTCTTTCTATTAAACCCTCCAGCATAAGTTGTAGAATGGTATATCTATCACCACGGAGTATTTGGATGCACGGATTTATGCGGCTTTTGATAGAAGCCAGCAATTCTCTCCCTTTCTCCATCTGTAGAACTCTTTCATTGCAGTCGTTCTATCGTTATTTGAGATGCGCATCAACCTTCTACATAACCACATCTCGATTGCTTCAATTTTAGTAACTGTTGAGATTTTGAGAGACCAATCTTCAACTCCAAACAACAGTCCCGGCAACACGTATGCTTTGACAGCTCTCAATCTGGTACTTAGCTTTAGATCTCGGTTAATGTTGTGTTGCTCTCTGTAACAAAGCTGTTTTTAGTCCTTTAGAGAGGCTTCCAATAGAGAGACTTATATTTTTGGATCTCCGTTTGTTTACTAACATGGTTTTTGTTTTGAAAGAATCTTTTTAAAACCAAATGGTGTATCGTTTTCAGTACAAATTCAATTTCCAATAATGTTAAGTTGGACAATATTCAACGTCATGGGTGTTTTAAAAATCAAATGAGTTTATTTTAACCCATACTTAATTATGAAATTATACAAATTGGAAGCCATCACAATCAAAAGATAAGTATTCCACGTAATGGAAACTGCTTACCTCCTGCTTCTCCGCTCGTGGTGAAAGAAAAATATTGTATTTTAAAAATGTCGAGCTTTGATATTTAATTTCCATGCAGAAGAGAAACCAGAATATGTTTAGAGAATTTCCAAGCATTTTATTCCGTTTGAAAGTGCATGCAATAAAAATGATCATTTTTGTTCAACGAACTGAATGTATCGTAAAAAATTCCATGCATGTCCGTTCAAACAAAACAATAGAATTCCTCTATGCAAAATGAAAATTCAGCTTTCAAATTTAAGTTCCATAAATTGTATAAATTAAGTATAAACAAAAAGAAATATGTTTTTCAGAACTCATGTTTTTATGAATGATAAATTGATTGATGCTTACAAATGATATTCAATGCAATTTCGAAGCTGACACGTATAATATTTTTTGTAAACGTTATGATTTTGCGGTGCTTTTGTGATTTGGCATTGAGATCTCTTAGCAATCCTATAATCCTACACATTCGGTAACAAGCTAAAGTCTTACATGTGCCTGATTTTTCAGGTTTCATATATGAAAAAAGTTTTATCTTGTCCCAAATTCATAAACGAAAAGTTTTTAGTTTTTCTAAACCTATTTTGGCAAATGGTTAAAAAACACGAAACAATTTTATTTAAAATGCAGGCCGTTCTTACAAATGAAAGTATTATTGAAATCGCTAGTGGTCTCTTACGAATGTCGTTGATTTTTCATATAGAAATTCCTACTTTAAGGTTGAATATAACGATCCAATTACTATTGCATCGGTCGAACGTGTGAATACTCGTATGATAGTTATTCTCACGTAGGAAGTGAAATTCACCCAACCGTTTATGTGTTAGGTCAGAATCTCTCCAAGGATAGGTAAACGTCAATTGAATCGGAAGCCCAGAATGGTACATTACCTGAATAAAATATCAAAATGATTATTTGGGAATGACTCACGTCACAAGAGGAATCGATAAGCTTTTACAGCGTCCAATCTCTTCCTTCTTTGCTCTTTTTCGTACATTGATCGAGAAGTATTTCACTCCTTCAAGTACATATATTCTTGTCAGTGTCATAAGAAGACTAAAAACAAAAATACGACTGTAGATTGTACACTCCGTCTTACTTATAAACGTCGCCGACCTCTCCAAACTTGACGCCGACGTCAAGTTTGGAGAGGTCGATTGGTTGTTTAACACTTGACTAAGGCGTCATACCAAATATTTCAAAATGGCGAATTTTTCGCATATGATCCGAGGCATATTTGAGATTGACAGAAAAAAATAATCATTATAACGTTTTTCCTTGTTATTCTTCATCGCAATTCTTCGGCACAACGGGGTGTTTGGTTTCGTTTTTCCATGTCAGTTATCCAAAGATTACATGCAATTATCTATTTTTTGACATATGTGAAGCCAATGCGGTCAATTGAAAAAAAAATAATGGGTTCGTAAACTATTCGGTGAAATAGTTATTCACATCTTAGACCGAAAATGTTTAGCGTAGTAAAGAATAAATGAAGACTCGTATTATCTTCTTTTTTGAAATAACACAGACAGGGTATAAAAAGCATGATACATATTCCCAAAACTTAAAATAATTTCGACCAACATCATTAAAATTCTAAAACAGTTATACATCTTTAGTAAAGAAAACGATCGCTGTCTCAGAATACATTTACATTACATCCGTCGCTATTCATTGAGTGAAATTTGCCAAGGCTATATCTGTAAACGGATTCGCGTCGCAGCATCTTACAAAGGACATCAACTAACGTCTGTTAACTTTTCAAAACAAATGTTTGTCTTGTATACCAATTAGAAGAGCAGAGGTACGATTAAGATGCAAATGAGAGTTCATCAGAAACTCTGAAGCACATGGCTTAAACGGTAATGTTTCTGTCTGGAATAGGTGTCAAATACGTCTCAGCAGAGTTTCAATCCAGATTTGTCTTATGAGTCTCTAAGAACAATAATTATCTTATTATAAATACTATTTATCAATTTTTCGGCATATATTATACTGGTGAGCATATTTACATTAAGCGAATTCTTCCAACCAAGCAGAATATTCTGTTAATCCTGTATGAATTTAGTTTATGTACCTATTCACCGAATAATCAGATCTTTTTAATATTTTTACTCCTCACTAGCCCAAGGGGATATAGTGGGAAGTTATAAATTCGCAATTTTTAAGGCAATTTTTTATTGCAGATTATTAACTAGTAACATGCTGAGATTGTATTCTGAAAGATTCTTCACAATAAATATGTGTGTGCTATGTGCTGAGTCCTATGTAAGGCGTGTTAATTCTAGTCTAAAGTACTCATTCGATTATTTTCAAATTTTACAAATTTTTATATCTGATACTCTCTTAGATTTTTATATCTGATACTCTCTTAGATTTTGAAGGATATCTGAATAGTGTTTTTTTAACTGCCAAATATTTCGAAGTGACCCCAATCTCAGGAAACTCGAAATTTATTTAAATTAGAAAAAGCATACCACCTTCATAAAATGGCATAGACGAATTATCAAGTTTTCATAGTAAATTTTTTAAATCAAAAATAATTTAACAAACCCGTTTGATGAAAATTTTGAATATTTTCCATACAAAATTTGAATACGTTGTGGAATAACTTGTTAGTGAGGAGTTAAGAGTTGACCAAAACCCACTCATTTATACTATATTTTTCACTTTGTGTAAACGACAATAGGTTTATATTTGAAATAAATTTGCGGCCGGTTTCGGAACAGACCATTCCCTCCTCAAGCAAATATTTAACTTACGCATATTTGAAGGTTTGCCTAAAAGAATACTATGAATTTGGAGTTTTGTGGGAGGTAGAGGAGGGGGAGGCTTTGATTGATAGAATGACTAAAAATGAAAGGAAGCGTATTTTTTTAAGTGGATTGAAAGTATTTTTGTTTCTTATTGAATGTATTGATTTTTTTTTTACTCTAGTTGACTTAATTTTCTAGACGTACTGAGATTTAAAACTTAACTTCTTATTACAAAAATAATCAATTACTTCTGAATTCGTCTAAAAGCTAAATGATTTCCTTCTCAAAAAATACAACACCTATCGAGAAAACATATTCAATTAACAAAAATCCCCTAAAAAAGTTGAAGAAAATATGGAAAATAAAAAATATCTTGGCATCTATTGACGAAAAGATATCATTTACACCACACACGGAAAAGACAATAGGTAAAGTATATAAAATATTGAGATTTATGTTGAGAATCTCTGAATCCTTCAAATAAGAAATAAACACTTTTTCTCTGTATTATGCGTTTGTCAAAAGTGTACAAAAATTTTCATCAGCTGTCTGGTATCCTTTTCTGATAACAAACATCAAAAGACTAGAAGGAGTACAGAATAAATTCCAGAAACAATTGGATTATTGTGGTTTAAAGAAATTCTCCAACAACCGGCAGTCTGCTAAAACCACAATAATATTTGTAATCTCAAAAACAGACTTATAATTATTATAGACATGATGTACCTACACAACATTATTTACAACTGTGTAGACTCACCTAACATACTTTCAAGATATTCTTTTTGGTGCCCATTACGCAATTTAAGATTTCAGATTTTGTTCTATGTCGACCAGCCTTACACAAACCACTCACGAAACAATTACATTAGACGGAGTTGCTCTTACTACAATACATAATTTAAACATTGAGAAATAATACACAAATCACAAGCAGATTTCAGAACATACATTCACAATACAATTCGATAAATAGTACATACCACAATCACATTCATCCATAATAATCTATCGCATACATTCATACAATATAAAACAGATACACTTTCATTAAATAAATGATATATAGGGTATTGTATTAGTTACTTTGAGCTGACTAATACATAGGTATTATCAACAATGAATAAATTGATAATACGCGATATATTTGAAAAAAATATTATCGGAATACTGCAAGGTATGGTGGTTTATGAGAAAACAAAAACAGAGAAGCTAAAATTATACTCACCATAAAACCTTACCACCAGCAGTCAGCGATATTGCAATGAGACTCATTTAAAATAATGCAAATATCTCAGTATCTCAGAGCGTGTTGTTTATTGATTAAGACAAAAAAAGAATATATTTAAGTATCCAATAAGAATTTTCTGTTCAATAGAACAGTAAGGAAAACATGAAAGCTGAGTCAGATATGATGTGGGTAAGATTGAGCGATGAAAGAAACGCATAAGTACAAAAGAAATTACAATTTATTGTTATCATGGTTGGTAATGAATGTTAAATATGATGCAATTATCTACGCTACCTGAACTAATCTAAATATTTGACATATTAATAAAACAAGTTAATTCTTAAATTATAATTTACAAGTTTTCAGATATTTTTCTAAACCATGTGGTGTATAATAACCAAGAAATATTGAACATGACATAATTAAACAGATTGAACTAAATTTTCAAATAATATCAGTAATTCATATGTTTTTTTTTATCAATTAGAAATGAAACAGTTTTATGAATTTCCATCTTCTTGAAGATGATCAGCAGGTACAATTGTTGAAATGAAAACTACCATCGTTGTATTTACGTCGATTTGAAGTGCAATTTACAGGTGTTTTACAGTTATTATCCATTAATGATGTGCAAATATGTGTGTGCACCAACCATGATATTTAAAATTATTTATTTTTCATCATCCATGGCATACTTAGTAAAGTATGCCAATATTGAAGCATGATGAAAAGACAGCATGTACAAAAAAGACAAGAAAAGGTAAAGGTAACAAAGGGACAAAGGAGGCGGTTATATTTCCTGCAAGAATTCAGTTAAATTAGCGAACGTGACTCATGCCAGATATTTTATATAAACGAGGATCGATGAAACTAAATAAAACTTACCCAGCCTCCTTTGAACTTAAATTTCCCGTCTTTGCTGGGTCTCACGCATTTTGACGCCATGTGACACATCGTGTCGGCTGTCAGCGTTGAAAAGGAAGGCATAGATACCTCGATCGCCTATCTAATCCGTTCACGGCTGCGTTCGCCTTACAACTTTTATAGAAATATTTCCCAATATTGCGAAGTGCGTTCGTTTAAGACATTTTTATAAACATTAGAATTAAAATAGTCAGGTAGTGACGTGCAGATACAAAATAACGTTACAATACATTGAGTTAATCATGTGTACTTTTTATAAAGAAAATGTTTATAAAAATAAATAAAAAACACACAGCTTTAATCCACAAATGAGTAAGACTTTAATGAGCCTGAGCGCTTTCGCCGAACACAGCCGGCATCCTCAGAGGCAGAAATCAAACCTGTACTTTTTATTTTATGACAATATATACTTTTTAAATAACATTACTACCCAGATGAGTTTCTAAATAAAAAATAAATAATTAAAAAAAAACATTTGTGCTTGATTGAACATTAAAATGGAGGTCGTTTAACATTAAATATTGCGTAAATTCAGATGCATCTGATGTATTTTTTAACTCTATTCTCAAATTTGCGCCCCGTTTTCGCTGAATTACTTTTAATTTTTGTCATTCTACAGTCTTCTGGGTCTGGTTGTTTGAAATATACACCAACAACAAAAGTTTAATGGTTTTTTATTATTATATTTACACCGAAGGATTGTTCAACAACTTCTTTGTATTCTCCATACTATGGAATAGTGGAGAGTCATGATTTCACAACTTTTAAGCGTATTTTTTACATGGCATAGAACATAATAATATGTAGTTCCAATAAAGATTTTTTTTCTTTTTTTTTAAAAAAATGAATATGTCCTTGTTAAACAAGTAGGCACATATTATACATCTTCCTACGTTCCCTAAAATAATCGTGAATGCTTGTGCAATAGGTGAACGAAATCGGTTGAGGCAGGATTCGAACTCGCGACCACTGGATTACTAACCCAATGCGTTAACCGCTCTGTCATCGACACATCTTAATATATGTACATTTAAAATATATGTTCATTATAATTTGAAATATATGCATGTACATTTTAAAATGCTTACTAAGCAATGAGTGTATCCCCACACGAGACTGACGTGCGGGGATACACTCATTTTTCGTGCTTCGTTTTGTAAAATAATGCGTACCCGTAAACCTGTCACTGGTATCCTAAATTGTAGGATTCGCCGTGATGGTATGAATAAACTCAACAATAGTGATATTACATAATCATTGAGTCCCCCATGTCCAATTGTTTCAAAGACAAGAACTATTGAAATATATGTATGTAGTTGATTGATTTATAGTTTAGTTCTAACCCGTCAACAGATGAAAATATCACGTTACTGCGAGATTCAATAGACCGGAATGGTGTTTAGAATATTCCAACTAGTATTTAATTTTTGCAGGCACAATGGTCTCTAATAATATCCCAAACGGGCGGGCGAAGTTCGTAAATTTCGCAAAATTAATATCCCAACTAAACACAGCGGCGTCCGAGCGCCACGAAAGTGTCCAGAATATTATGGGAGGGGGACTGGATCTTATTGGTTTAGTATCCGCACAAATATTAGAACGTCCGTAATTATCAAGTATCCTCGAACTTTGATAAATGTTCGTACGGTCAACGTTCAAGGGATGGGCTAGACCAATAATCTTGGCAACGGTCAAGGAAAACAAGATCATATCTCCAAATGAAATAATTACATAAGTCACAAAAAAGAAAACATACTTTACTTGTCTTTAAATTCGGTAAACAAAAAGTTACACGCTAGATGTTGTACGTCGACGTATTATTATTATTTTAATATAGGCATTACAACCATTTAAGGTCGATTTGTGCCATTTGACGACGTGAGAATTTTATATAATTAAAAACAAAAAACACTTTAAAAAAAGACAAACAACGCCTACAAAACTACCATGTTTTTCTCAATTAATTTTAATATTTCTTTGTAGATTATCGGGGAAGCAATTTCAAGAAGGTGTCGAATCATAAGTGGAAACTGCATTTCGTTAATTTATCCAGAGAAAGATCGCTATAAGTTGTATCGGTCTCTAATAGGCCATCCAAAGAATACGTGGTCCAGGTCTACATACGTCGACGTATTGTCGTAGTAAAAATGCTTTCTTGTGTGATGAAAACATGTACAATTTACACTAGAACTGTGAAGGAACGACCAGATATATCATTTCATGCTGCATATTTAATCGATGGCAAATATATTTTTATGGATTTGTCAATTGTTATTTTTATTTTGAATAAACGTGAGAGTAGTCGAGTCATATTCCCTTACAGGTATGCAGAGGTATTCTGTTGTATTCGTATAAGTTCGTCTCTTTCTCAGTCATTATTTGGTGTGTGAGATAATTATAATGTGATTGCACTGGAGTAAAAGAGAAAATATGTCTGCAGTGTGTGTCTATTATTTTATGATCTCTTTCTTACTTAGTGTATTCTGTCGTGCGTGCTCTTTCTTGGTAATATTGTAAGAATTCGTTCCATTTTTGGACCATTTTTGTAGAGCGTTTTGTTCTCATAGAACGTGTCTATATGTTAAATGTCATTGAGTATATATGATGTTTTTGACACCTGAGGCATACATAGTAAGACCCAGCAACTTGCGACAAACACAAATAGTGAGACTCAATTAACACAGTTTTGGGATTCACATATATAAGAGACCAAACCGCTTATAAAATGACAAATAGAGGAGCATAATACCCCCTATTCAGTAACTATTGTAACTAAAATGGGAACATATGTACTTAAGTTGTAGATTTTAGATTTTCGGTCTTATTTCAGCGTTATAAAATATAAACTTGAACGAAATGGAATAAGAACGTATCTATATTGGCCGGAACGTTCTTAAAAAGTTACTGAATTAGACGTATTTTGAATTATTATGAAAATTGTGAAATTTCACGTCTAATTCAGTAACTTTTTAAGAACGTTCCGGCCAATATAGGTATGTTCCTATTCCATTTAGTCCAAGTTTATATTTTATAACGCTGAAATAAGACCGTAAATCTAAAATCTACAATTTTAGTATGTTCCTATTTTAGTTACAATAGTTACTGAATAGGGGGTAATGTATCACAAATAGTCACACTTCAAATATATACATACAAAGGTCCCATTCCTAGTTTCATAATAATACCTTATACCAGGGGTTTCCAACCTTTTTGTACTCTAGAGCACATTCTAAAATATCGGTAGGGTGGCGGGCACCACCTATTTTTAATCGACAAACTTCATCCATAACTTCTCATTTTCCCATAATTTATTTACTTATATTCATAATTCATTAAGAAGAAGACTCTCAGTTTGGCTGTCGGGGCCATATGCTTATTGCTTTCACTGACAGACCACTCATACATATATACCTACAGCATCGCAAACATACGAACGTATTTAATAAACCTAGGCACTCAAAAAAAAAGTAAAAGTTTAACAAATAAATGAAAAAATAATTCACATTTTCAATAAATGTTTATGAAAAAATTCTGTCTCTGTCGAATAGTGACGGGCACATACGAATCGTTCCGCGGGCGCCATGGCGCCCGCCGGCACGGGGTTAGGCACCTCTGCCTTATACTATTGTAAACACTTGTTTCAAAATATTCAATATTTTGTCCCAGATGTTTCTTATCCACTTATTCCGGAACAAATAAACAAAAATTGTAAGAGAAACAAGAAAGCAAATTTTTATTTAATTCTTTATCTATCCATTCATTCATACCATCACCTAAAAACTCACTTCTTCCTCGAGTCTTACAAAAACCCCTAATATATTCAAAGCGCCCTTGAGGTGAGGTTATCACAAAAACGGCGCTATAAAAATAATCCAAATTTATTATATTATCACGGAATATCCCACAATTTGGGGTCACCAGCGACAGGTTTCCATTGCATTATTAAAAAGGAGCATAGGTAACACATACCTGTATACCCACACACTAGTCTCGTCCACCCAAAAATTGCGCAGCATTCAGAATGTGTGAAATGTTATTGTTGCCAGTCGTATTTTTGATTACACGGCTAACGGGGACACTCGAAAACAACATTAGAAAGTAGTGGGAGCACCATTCTAAGCCAGTACCTCATATAACTACACGCTACACAAGCGGGTTCGAGGATTGTCTTTACATTGCATCTTATTTTAAGACAAATAAACTTTAAAACATTTCTCTTTTTTATTAGATTAATTTCAAAGAAGAAATCTTGATTTTGTATTTTATTTGATTTGTGACTCAAGTCAAACAATATTGTTACTGAGTATATACATACGTTGGGAAGACCACAGAGCAAATTTTAATGTCAAACTGCTACATAACATAAATGACAACAACGGGTGTGCATATTATGGTAGAAATAATATTAGAATAATAACATGTCAAAATTTACTGTATCAGTTTATACTTTTGTGTTTAAGATATTGGTTACTATGTAATATTGTAATTTACTGTGTTGTGATGTCTGGTGTCCGCTCTATGTAACTATGTATAACCAAAATGTCAAATATTTGGCATGGTAAAATTGTAAACTGCTAGCCCTAGAACAGGGTTACCTAGTTGGGCAGCAGTAATCTTCATAATAGTCTTTGTGATAAAGGTGTGAAAAATAAATAAATAAATAAAATAAATAAATAGCACATTCTTTATCTATTTTGCTAGAAATTAATGAAACGGGAATATAAAAAATCATTACACCTAAGATCATAATCAATTCGGTCTTCAGCCTTGGTCTATTTTGTGTCCATCACTAGACTTGTATGCCTTATCATGTAAATTAAATTAAATTATTATTCCATATACAATGATTTATATTGTTGGGTCTTCTCTGTTTGCAAACCTTTGATGTTTTAGCTTTAAGATAAGTTTTTGATTAATGAAACATCACCAAGTTAATGTATGATTTTCTCACGTATTACATGCTATTATGTATCAAAATAATATTATACGTAACAAATAACCTTGCCTGTATCAAATAAACGATTTGGCTCCGATGATTAATTGATGTAACTTTTTCTCCTGTTTGTTTGGATATGGAAGCATTATTTGACCGTTCATAGTTTGAATTGATGCGTTCAATAAATTTACATCAAAAAGTTTTATCGGAACGACGACTTTTTCATTCTCGGTTGTTTAAAATTGTGATGAAAAACTGGCGATACCTTACCGAACGCCATATTATTCTATACTGGCACACGATGGTTTATATAATTCATCAACTCGTACATAGTATTCTGTATTTTTGATTTATAACACTATCGTCATTCAATATCATATTTATGTGGAGACTAGCTTTAAGGGGGAGACTGCTGCCAACGTACCTATTTTTAAATTTAATATACCATCATTATTTCTTATCAAATCGTTTTGAAAAAAAAATATTTAGATAGTTTAGATATTAATAAAGAAAAATATATCTTTACTTTTTGATAATGTTCTGTATAAATTCTTGTAGAAAAATAATGGCATACCCCGATTTTCAACGTTCATCTTATATTTTTAATAAAATATAAGGCGTAGTTCAACATATTTTTTTTTTTATTAAAGAAGACATAAATATCTAGACAAATATGATGTGAAGTTGCATTAAGCTTAAGGTTTAGTAAATAAACCTATAAAACATTTATTTTCCATACAACGCCATTGCGAAATAAAAGTTTTTTTGGTTTATTAACTTAACCTGATGCATTAAATCAACGCAACGTATTTTTCCAGATATTTTGATATTCTTTAATTTATAAAAAAATATAATGAATTCCTTATAATTTTTTAGAAATTTAAGATTAATGTCAAAAATCGGGGTATGCTTATTATTTTCCTACAAATTTTTTTTCAAAATGATTCGTTTTGTAGTAATGAAGCAAATTCAAATTTAAAAAATAGGTACCTACGTTGGCAGCAGTCACCCTCTTAACCTATTTCCGATATTTTAGCATATTTTTTTTCTTTTTTTTTTTAAATGAATATATCCTTGTAGCAATTACATATACAACCCTAAATTAAGCATTAATATTTGTGATATTTTTTTTTTATTACTTACTAGCTTTTATGTCCCGCCGTTGGCCAAGAATGTAAAATTGTGAAAGAAAAAGCAATCGTTTTTATAATATTGTCACCCAATTATTTTGCAATATCAGACTATGAAAAGTGGTTTGAAATTTGATTGAGTTTAAGTATTGTAAAATGTTCAAGTGATGGCCACAACCCATTCTTTTTTATATATTGCTATAAAGTGTGAATGAAGTGTAATATTTATACAATTTCTGCTCGCATGGACTATGCGTAATGGTTTTAAATATGACTGTTTATCAACGTTGTAAAGAGATTGGTTTGGCCACAACCCCCATTTTTAAATATTATCATCGAAAACAAATTGTAATGTGTACCTATTGAAAATTTAGTAATTTTGGATGTTGGGATGTGGTTAAAATTTGATTAAACAAACGTAGGTACTGAAAAGATCTAGTATTGGTCACATCCCATTCGTTTTTATATTTTTTCATCAAGTGTGCATTATATTTTTGCTCAATTTGACTGAAAGTCTTCATTAACGAAGAAGAAGAAGACTTGAACTATAGTAAATAGTTTTTAATTTGAATATAAATGTTGTGAAGAGTTCAGTAATGGCCACAACCCCCATTCTTTAAATATTAGGTGTTGAAAATTATTCAAAATAGGATGATATAAATGGTTTAAATTTAATTTAACAAAAGTATTGAAAAGATTCTAGTGCAGGTTATATCGTCACATCCCATATCCCATTCATATCATATGTATTTTCATCAAGTGTGCATATCGTTAATAATATTTCTGCACAATAGACTATAAGACTTAAAACTAACCCAAAAGACTAAATAAAAAAGAGAAAAATAAGTATAAGAAATAGTTTGTATAAAAAACTATTCCAATGGTCTACATAAAATAAGTAAAAATACATATACCTAATAGAAGAATTAGACTATTGGAAATAGATTGTATAAAAGCTCACCCAAAGGTCTACAAAAAAGAAGAAGAAGAATATTTAGACTATTGGAAATAGTTTGTATAAATACTGACCAAAAGGTCTACATAAAAGAAAATGAATAAGACTATTGGAAATAGTTTGTATTAAAACTCTCCCAAAAGTCTACGTACTTAAATGAAGAAGAATAATAATTAGACTAAAGGAAATAATTTTTATAAAAAAATGACCCAAATGTATACATAAAAGAAGAAGAAGATGAATTAGACAATAGGAAATAGTTTGTATAAAAACTGCCCTAAAGGTCTACATAAAATTAAGAAGAAAAAGAATTAGACTCCAGGACCCGCCGCTTCAGGCCCTTCAGTACCTCCCGTCCCTTTAATCCCTCATTACGTCCCTTCCCATCAGGCCCTTCAGTACCTTCCGTCCCTTCAGGCAGTTTTATACCTCCCGTCCCTTCAGGCCCTTTAGTGCCTCCCTTCCCTTCATTACATCCCGTCCCATCAGTCGGTTAAGAAAAGTTTAAATCCAGAAACCATCCTGGAAGAACCGCGAAGAGATGAAAGAACCTTCTTTTCCCAGGATGCTCTACTTAATAGGTAAAATGACTAAATACACGAAGAAGAAGAAAAAAGTTTAAACCCAGATACCTGCGAAGAGATGGAAGGACAGTTGGACCTTCTTCTCCCAGGATTCTCCAACTTCATAGGTAAAATGACCAAAAATACACGATGAAGAAGAAGAAGAAGAAATAAGTTTAAATCCAGATACCTGCGAAGAGATGGAAGGAAAATTGGACATTCTTCTCCCAGGTTAGTCCACCTTCAAAGGTAAAATGACCAAA
Source organism: Molanna angustata (assembly GCA_963576475.1). Classification (NCBI taxonomy): domain Eukaryota; kingdom Metazoa; phylum Arthropoda; class Insecta; order Trichoptera; family Molannidae; genus Molanna; species Molanna angustata. The sequence continues at coordinate 31,483,864 of OY754974.1, forward strand.
TAGACGATGAAGAAGAAGAAGAAAAAAGTTTAAATCCAGAAACCTGCGAAGAGATGGAAGGAAAATTGGACCTTCATCTCCCAGGATAGTTCATCTTCATAGGTAAGATGACCAAGTACACGTTGAAGAAAAAGAAGAAAAAAGTTTATATGCAGAACCCGTCCTGGAAGACCTGTGAAGAGATGGAGGGACAGTCGGACCTTCTTTTCCCAGGATACTCCCCCTTCATAGGTAAAACGACCAAATACACGAAGAAGAAGAAGAATAAGAAAAAAGTTTAAATCCAAAAACCATCCTGGGCATACGCTCGACAATTCACCAAAGTTTCATTATAATCGGACAAACGGTTGATAAATAAATAAATAAAATAATTTTCCTATAGGAAATCAGTATAGGTATATTATTGTTGATTTGTAAGTAAATAGTATTAGGTAGGTACCTACCTACAACAACCTTCTAAATAAATTCGATTCCTAATAAATTTTATTTGAATATCACATTCTTTCTGTAGCCATGGAAACGATTCGAACACGTAAGTAATATCGAATGGTTCGGATACATTTTTTGAATATGTAGGTACCTACATTGGTTTGTTCGATGCCATAAAAATGAAAATTGTCAGAAAAATCAAATATTATTTACAAATTATGCAATTTTATTATGCCTATATCTTTACTAATAAATAACACATTTTTACAATATATGTCTTAAAACTTGCCGTAATGTCTTGTGTTTCATTTTATTATTTCATAATTACATTTATTTCAAAGGTTTATTATTTTCAAGAACATATTCATTCGGTGGGAAAATGAAATATTGTATGAAAAGATATTAAAATGGCGGCGTTTATGTACAAAAGGCTTACTTTAAAAATAAGTTAAACATTATAATTATACCAAATATTCACCATGTTTTTCACTTAAACGCTAAGTTATACTTCAAAATATATTTTTTTTGTGTAAATACCTACTTCTAATTTTAAACTAACAGATATTTGCGTGCAAAATGTACACTTTTTTGACAGATATGACTTGGAAAATTTTGTATGAAAAAAATAATTATTTAAATATTTTTAAAATTCAGCATTTTTATCGCATTCTTTTTAGCGTGACACTGCATCAGGTATACTGGTACATGTTCGCACTTAAATTAGATTTTTAGATGCTCTTGGTTTTTCAGAAGGCGTGAGACAAACACACACACACACACACACACACACACACACACACACACACACACACACACACACACACAGACACTAACATTTTGATTGCTTTATTACTTTAGATACCAAAATTTACATAATTTTATATAAGCGACATAACAAATAAATTGGTTTGGTTTGGACCACCTCACTAGGCCAGGCCTGTTCCGAGGTGGTAGACTAGTTATACAGTATTTACTAAGTCATTGTAAGCTGTTATCCAACTGTCGATTTGTTCAGGAGAACTTTGTTCTCTTAACATATCGACAATGTATCAAGCCAGAATACGCGAGAATTGTATGGAGAGGTCTACTTTTTTCACGGCTTTTCCAACTTTGAAGTCAAAAAACACCAACTTAGAGGCTTCGCAGCATATATGTTCCATACACGGATTTACTCAGAATTCGGAGTAGAACATTTCGTGTGTCTGTGTGTGTGTGTGTGTGTGTGTGTGTCTGTGTGTCTGTGTGTCTGTGTGTCTGTGTGTCTGTGTGTCCGTCCCCCCCTTATAACTTTTGATCCGCTCAATTTACAGAGCCTAAAATTTCAGAATATATAAACAACTACAGGCCTACAAAACTTTTATACTCGGAATTATGAATTTTTGTTTCAGTCAGGGGTTATCAACTTTTGAATTTTTATTTTATTTTTCCATATATCTCAGAAACCATAAACGCTAGAACGCTGAAAATTGGTACAAACATAGACAAATACAAAATCTCAAATTAGTTATTTCAAAAAAATTCCAGGGTTTCTCAAACATTTTTTATTAAGAAAAATATTTTTTTTATGATAAATTTATGAGTTTAACTGCCTATATTTCCAAAACTTTTACAATTATCGAAAAAAGCCGAAACACCCCAACTAGATAATTTAATTTTCTATAAAAAATATTAACATTGTAGTAGAAGATCTCAATCTTTTTTTAACAATTTTTTTAAAAATTGAATTTAGTGACGACATCGCTTCATACATTTTGTATGGTAGTCACCTATACACAATATCAAAGAAGACTTAATAGTTTGATACTTTATCATTAAACATACAATATACATATACCATCATGCTGTTTTCATATTCCGGGTAGGAAAAAAAGACTGACCTCCATACTATCCTATCTTGACTACCTAGGTACATGTGTTGTATAGAAAACTAAATATCATAAAATAATAAATAATTTGTATTTATGGGTTTATAGTTTGGTACATATTCTTCAACTATACATACTATCGCTATCGACAGTTGGATCTCATGTGTTACATGCAACTAGTATAATACAATTGTGTAGCCCATGGTCCACTTATTGAGTCCGATGTTAGTAGTTTTGTCGTGTATGTTGTTATGAATTGAGAATTTGTTGACAAACGTTGATCCCCTTATTATATAACCATGTTTGTATTGTATGTTTAAGTCTTGTATTTTCTATTAAATGTATGTTCTTTATATCTTTTGCTACTACATAAATTTAGGATCTTTGGAGCCAAGTATTGATAATGTCTTTGTCCGTATGTAGTGTTTGTCTTCGGAGTCATTATTTGATGTCTGTGTCTTGTATCGTGAGAATATTGAGCAGTGATATGGTTTGATGATATAGCTGAACAAAATCGGTCGTGGCATGATTCGAACTCGCAACCACTGGATTACTAACCCAGCGCTCTAACCGCTCTGCCACCATCCATCTATAAATTTACGTTTCATATTTGATTTAAAATTGCAGTGTCTTCTTATTTTCGTGACATACCAGGTCCCCCCGACATTGACGACCACTGTAGAGAAAGCCTCCCTGTCCTGGGTAGTGCGAAACAGCTCTACCACATGTCTCATATCGGTGCATCCCCGGATGTTTCAAAGCCAGGAAAGCTGCTTTCTTCCGGCCCCCATATGACCATTGACCATCGATCTTCCCCTTCATGACATGCTGAAGGATGTTATATTTTTCAATTTCACAATATGGCCGAAGTAGGTACGGCAATTTTCGGAGATTAACATTGGTGAATAATTCTCTGTTGGTGTTGGCTCTACGTAGTCCCTTAGTGTAACTGACCATGTCAGTCCATGGTATTCTCAGCTTTCTGCGGTGGATACACATTTCAACTGCTTCAAGGCGGTTTATGATATTAACTATGAGAGTCCACGCCTCCACCCCATAAAGCAGCACTGACCACACATAACAATAGACCATTGCATTATCTATATTTTTTCAATTAACAAAGCTATATTTTATATATGAATAATGTTTGTTCGATTTAACTGATATGTTCAATGGAATCATAAAAAGTGGACGAAAAGCAGCTAAAAATCTTTATTTTTTTACCAATAAGTAAAATTTCCAGATAAGAACAAAGCTGTTTAATATAAAAATAATTAAAGTTCGAGCAAAAAATACGTAGAAATAAGTCAATTACAAAACAGAAGCGATAAAGTCTTTCTAAAATTATCTAGATATTTCTATTATAGTAGTGAATAATAATAATCGAAAACAAACAATGAAGGTATGAAATATCGAAAAACGTGGAGGTAGACGGGACACAAAACGATTTTTTTTACCAGATTTTTAATTATCTCAATAGAGACGAAGTTGGAATATTTATTGTAGGAGAACCGGGAAATGAAGGCACCTACAGGGCTTACGACCTGTCATCGGCTGGTTTACGTGATCACTTTATGCGCTTGCGCAACGTTCACCAATTATGCCTTTTAATGAGATCCCTATCAATTCAATTTTGAAAGTTCTATATATTGTAATACTGAAATTCTTTTCGCTTGAAAATAAGGAATTTTTACTACAGCCATCTATGGGTGAAATTATGAACAACAATCTTATTATTTTTATTTATTTTGTTGGAACGCCATCTATTGAGAGAATTCGTTTTTTTGTAAATAATGAAAGCTACAATTCTTATATCTGAGGTGACAATGCATTTTTCGCATAGAAGTCACCCCTGAATTGCGCCAGACTTATAAGGTCATTTTTGTCTTATTTACCTACTTGTACCAATGTGTAAGTAATCGAATATTTATTTTATTATTGCATATGCGCAAACATTGGATTTTTTTTCCCTGTCGGGAGTCAAAGATATTTTTTAACAGATTTTTAATTATCTCAATAGAGACGAAGTTGGAATATTTATTGTAGGAGAACCGGGAAATCAAGGCACCTACAGGGCTTACGACCTGTCATCGACTGGTTTACGTGATCACTTTATGCGCTTGCGCAACGTTCACCAATTATGCCTTTTAATGAGATCCCTATCAATTCAATTTTGAAAGTTCTATATATTGTAATACTGAAATTCTTTTCGCTTGAAAATAAGGAATTTTTACTACAGCCATCTATGGGTGAAATTATGAACAACAATCTTATTATTTTTATTTATTTTGTTGGAACGCCATCTATTGAGAGAATTGGTTTTTTTGTAAATAATGAAAGCTACAATTCTTATATCTGAGGTGACAATGCATTTTTCGCATAGAAGTCACCCCTGAATTGCGCCAGACTTATAAGGTCATTTTTGTCTTATTTACCTACTTGTACCAATGTGTAAGTAATCGAATATTTATTTTATTATTGCATATGCGCAAACATTGGATTTTTTTTCCCTGTCGGGAGTCAAAGATATTTTTTAACAGATTTTTAATTATCTCAATAGAGACGAAGTTGGAATATTTATTGTAGGAGAACCGGGAAATCAAGGCACCTACAGGGCTTACGACCTGTCATCGGCTGGTTTACGTGATCACTTTATGCGCTTGCGCAACGTTCACCAATTATGCCTTTTAATGAGATCCCTATCAATTCAATTTTGAAAGTTCTATATATTGTAATACTGAAATTCTTTTCGCTTGAAAATAAGGAATTTTTACTACAGCCATCTATGGGTGAAATTATGAACAACAATCTTATTATTTTTATTTATTTTGTTGGAACGCCATCTATTGAGAGAATTGGTTTTTTTGTAAATAATGAAAGCTACAATTCTTATATCTGAGGTGACAATGCATTTTTCGCATAGAAGTCTGGCGCAATTCAGGGGTGACTTCTATGCGAAAAATGCATTGTCACCTCAGATATAAGAATTGTAGCTTTCATTATTTACAAAAAAACCAATTCTCTCAATAGATGGCGTTCCAACAAAATAAATAAAAATAATAAGATTGTTGTTCATAATTTCACCCATAGATGGCTGTAGTAAAAATTCCTTATTTTCAAGCGAAAAGAATTTCAGTATTACAATATATAGAACTTTCAAAATTGAATTAATAGGGATCTCATTAAAAGGCATAATTGGTGAACGTTGCGCAAGCGCATAAAGTGATCACGTAAACCAGCCGATGACAGGTCGTAAGCCCTGTAGGTGCCTTGATTTCCCGGTTCTCCTACAATAAATATTCCAACTTCGTCTCTATTGAGATAATTAAAAATCTGTTAAAAAATATCTTTGACTCCCGACAGGAAAAAAAATTCAATGTTTGCGCATATGCAATAATAAAATAAATATTCGATTACTTACACATTGGTACAAGTAGGTAAATAAGACAAAAATGACCTTATAAGTCTGGCGCAATTCAGGGGTGACTTCTATGCGAAAAATGCATTGTCACCTCAGATATAAGAATTGTAGCTTTCATTATTTACAAAAAAACCAATTCTCTCAATAGATGGCGTTCCAACAAAATAAATAAAAATAATAAGATTGTTGTTCATAATTTCACCCATAGATGGCTGTAGTAAAAATTCCTTATTTTCAAGCGAAAAGAATTTCAGTATTACAATATATAGAACTTTCAAAATTGAATTAATAGGGATCTCATTAAAAGGCATAATTGGTGAACGTTGCGCAAGCGCATAAAGTGATCACGTAAACCAGCCGATGACAGGTCGTAAGCCCTGTAGGTGCCTTGATTTCCCGGTTCTCCTACAATAAATATTCCAACTTCGTCTCTATTGAGATAATTAAAAATCTGTTAAAAAATATCTTTGACTCCCGACAGGAAAAAAAATTCAATGTTTGCGCATATGCAATAATAAAATAAATATTCGATTACTTACACATTGGTACAAGTAGGTAAATAAGACAAAAATGACCTTATAAGTCTGGCGCAATTCAGGGGTGACTTCTATGCGAAAAATGCATTGTCACCTCAGATATAAGAATTGTAGCTTTCATTATTTACAAAAAAACCAATTCTCTCAATAGATGGCGTTCCAACAAAATAAATAAAAATAATAAGATTGTTGTTCATAATTTCACCCATAGATGGCTGTAGTAAAAATTCCTTATTTTCAAGCGAAAAGAATTTCAGTATTACAATATATAGAACTTTCAAAATTGAATTAATAGGGATCTCATTAAAAGGCATAATTGGTGAACGTTGCGCAAGCGCATAAAGTGATCACGTAAACCAGCCGATGACAGGTCGTAAGCCCTGTAGGTGCCTTGATTTCCCGGTTCTCCTACAATAAATATTCCAACTTCGTCTCTATTGAGATAATTAAAAATCTGTTAAAAAATATCTTTGACTCCCGACAGGAAAAAAAATTCAATGTTTGCGCATATGCAATAATAAAATAAATATTCGATTACTTACACATTGGTACAAGTAGGTAAATAAGACAAAAATGACCTTATAAGTCTGGCGCAATTCAGGGGTGACTTCTATGCGAAAAATGCATTGGCACCTCAGATATAAGAATTGTAGCTTTCATTATTTACAAAAAAACCAATTCTCTCAATAGATGGCGTTCCAACAAAATAAATAAAAATAATAAGATTGTTGTTCATAATTTCACCCATAGATGGCTGTAGTAAAAATTCCTTATTTTCAAGCGAAAAGAATTTCAGTATTACAATATATAGAACTTTCAAAATTGAATTAATAGGGATCTCATTAAAAGGCATAATTGGTGAACGTTGCGCAAGCGCATAAAGTGATCACGTAAACCAGCCGATGACAGGTCGTAAGCCCTGTAGGTGCCTTGATTTCCCGGTTCTCCTACAATAAATATTCCAACTTCGTCTCTATTGAGATAATTAAAAATCTGTTAAAAAATATCTTTGACTCCCGACAGAAAAAAAAATTCAATGTTTGCGCATATGCAATAATAAAATAAATATTCGATTACTTACACATTGGTACAAGTAGGTAAATAAGACAAAAATGACCTTATAAGTCTGGCGCAATTCAGGGGTGACTTCTATGCGAAAAATGCATTGTCACCTCAGATATAAGAATTGTAGCTTTCATTATTTACAAAAAAACCAATTCTCTCAATAGATGGCGTTCCAACAAAATAAATAAAAATAATAAGATTGTTGTTCATAATTTCACCCATAGATGGCTGTAGTAAAAATTCCTTATTTTCAAGCGAAAAGAATTTCAGTATTACAATATATAGAACTTTCAAAATTGAATTAATAGGGATCTCATTAAAAGGCATAATTGGTGAACGTTGCGCAAGCGCATAAAGTGATCACGTAAACCAGCCGATGACAGGTCGTAAGCCCTGTAGGTGCCTTGATTTCCCGGTTCTCCTACAATAAATATTCCAACTTCGTCTCTATTGAGATAATTAAAAATCTGTTAAAAAATATCTTTGACTCCCGACAGGAAAAAAAATTCAATGTTTGCGCATATGCAATAATAAAATAAATATTCGATTACTTACACATTGGTACAAGTAGGTAAATAAGACAAAAATGACCTTATAAGTCTGGCGCAATTCAGGGGTGACTTCTATGCGAAAAATGCATTGTCACCTCAGATATAAGAATTGTAGCTTTCATTATTTACAAAAAAACCAATTCTCTCAATAGATGGCGTTCCAACAAAATAAATAAAAATAATAAGATTGTTGTTCATAATTTCACCCATAGATGGCTGTAGTAAAAATTCCTTATTTTCAAGCGAAAAGAATTTCAGTATTACAATATATAGAACTTTCAAAATTGAATTAATAGGGATCTCATTAAAAGGCATAATTGGTGAACGTTGCGCAAGCGCATAAAGTGATCACGTAAACCAGCCGATGACAGGTCGTAAGCCCTGTAGGTGCCTTGATTTCCCGGTTCTCCTACAATAAATATTCCAACTTCGTCTCTATTGAGATAATTAAAAATCTGTTAAAAAATATCTTTGACTCCCGACAGGAAAAAAAATTCAATGTTTGCGCATATGCAATAATAAAATAAATATTCGATTACTTACACATTGGTACAAGTAGGTAAATAAGACAAAAATGACCTTATAAGTCTGGCGCAATTCAGGGGTGACTTCTATGCGAAAAATGCATTGGCACCTCAGATATAAGAATTGTAGCTTTCATTATTTACAAAAAAACCAATTCTCTCAATAGATGGCGTTCCAACAAAATAAATAAAAATAATAAGATTGTTGTTCATAATTTCACCCATAGATGGCTGTAGTAAAAATTCCTTATTTTCAAGCGAAAAGAATTTCAGTATTACAATATATAGAACTTTCAAAATTGAATTGATAGGGATCTCTTTAAAAGGCATAATTGGTGAACGTTGCGCAAGCGCATAAAGTGATCACGTAAACCAGCCGATGACAGGTCGTAAGCCCTGTAGGTGCCTTGATTTCCCGGTTCTCCTACAATAAATATTCCAACTTCGTCTCTATTGAGATAATTAAAAATCTGTTAAAAAATATCTTTGACTCCCGACAGGGAAAAAAAATCCAATGTTTGCGCATATGCAATAATAAAATAAATATTCGATTACTTACACATTGGTACAAGTAGGTAAATTAGACAAAAATGACCTTATAAGTCTGGCGCAATTCAGGGGTGACTTCTATGCGAAAAATGCATTGTCACCTCAGATATAAGAATTGTAGCTTTCATTATTTACAAAAAAACCAATTCTCTCAATAGATGGCGTTCCAACAAAATAAATAAAAATAATAAGATTGTTGTTCATAATTTCACCCATAGATGGCTGTAGTAAAAATTCCTTATTTTCATGCGAAAAGAATTTCAGTATTACAATATATAGAACTTTCAAAATTGAATTGATAGGGATCTCATTAAAAGGCATAATTGGTGAACGTTGCGCAAGCGCATAAAGTGATCACGTAAACCAGCCGATGACAGGTCGTAAGCCCTGTAGGTGCCTTGATTTCCCGGTTCTCCTACAATAAATATTCCAACTTCGTCTCTATTGAGATAATTAAAAATCTGTTAAAAAATATCTTTGACTCCCGACAGGGAAAAAAAAATCCAATGTTTGCGCATATGCAATAATAAAATAAATATTCGATTACAAAACGATTTGTTTAAAATTTTACCTCCCCGAGTACTTAAGTATTACAAAATTACCCCGAGACTTTGTGGTTCCCGAGGTAACAAACAACTTATTCTGCCTTCATAAATATTTGCCCACCTACCTACCAAAAAACTCCCTCATTGTGACTGTAACAAAAGCACAATGGAATTATAACACCCACATTGATAGGGCATTTTACAATGATTACCATCCTCACACTTTACCTCGTGATGCCGATGGAGATGAAATTATTTTGCAAACAAGATAATTACGCGAGATTGCTTGCAAATTTGCTTCTTTTGCGTCGACTGTTTCGATTCTTCGTTGCGTCAAATAATTCTACATTGACACCCTTTTCACGGGCAACAAAGCTTATATTTTAAATAAATTTATAGGTAAGTATGTATACGTAAGAGGCAACTAATACAGGAATATCGAAAACCATAACACGTCATACATTTAAATGTTCATAATCATCGTCAGCTTGTCTGCGTCCAGAGTTGAACATAGATCATCCCCTTTTATTTCACTCCTACCTTTCCTGGCCACACAGCTTCCGATCGCTCTGTCACTCTGTCAATGTAATCTGACAAACGTGTCTGAGGACGATCCATACTTTTCCTTCCCTGGCTTGATCGCCATTCTAGGTCTATCCAGGTCCAGCCACCTTCTGTCTAATCTACCTGTTGGTTATCCTATCTCTTAAAAAGATATTTAATAACCCTTTTTGTCAGCATGAACTTGTGCATATTGGGTCTGTATTTTAAACTTGTGCATATAAATCTTAAGTAGAATTGAGTGATCATTATTGAAGAACCAACCATCAAATTTATTTATTTATTTATAAACAGCATACATTGCCTTTTACATACATACATAAAAACACATTTTGATGAAAAAAATATATAAAAAAATAGATATACAAATAGCAAAAAAATATACCCTTAAACATTAAAACAATAAATTAAAAAATAATAGATGTAAGCAAACATAAAAAAGTTATACCAATGGACTCAAAATAAATAAAAAAGTATTAGTAATACAAAAATAGCAGTAGAAGCAGTATCATGTACATTATAAATAAACGAAAAAGATAATAAAAAAAATGTGTTTATCGTCCGATTATATTTATTTTTCGACAGCATAAAAATGTCACCTAAATGAGAGTATTCAATCCCAATATTATGGAGATTTGCTATGCATCTCCCTTTCTTTAGCCTGTCGTTGTCCACTCCTTAACATTAACTCTCCTCCATGCCTCGGACCGCATTAAATCTTGAGAAACCTGCATTCATGTACCACTCGCGAGTTTCTTGTTGTCGTCTCTCCATGGGAGCCGAGGGCGTCCAGGGTTTGTTTCAATGTTATGCTATATTTTCCAATCTAGAGTATAACATATAAGATTCCTTATATATTATATACTCATAAGTTTCCTTAATTGAAAATATGCTTGTGCTATAGGTGAAGGAAATCGGTCGTGACAGGATTCGATTGGAAAAGCTAAGAGTAACACTCACTTAAAATAAATGCTCACATACGGCTTTGAAACATCCGCATTGACTAAGAAACTGAAAAGCTAAGGGTATCACAAAGAGCGATGGAAAGAAGAATGTTGAATATCTCGCTAAGGGACGACAAAACTAATTAATGGATTAGAAAGAACACAGGAGTAGCGGATGTGGCCAAAAGAATAGAAATAGAGTTGGGCGGGTCATATATCTCGGATGTCGGACGACCAATGGACAAAATTTGTGATGGACTGGAGGCCAAGAACAGGAAGAAGAAGCGTGGGAAGGCCCCAGACCAGATGGTCCGATGACATTAAAAAAGTGGCAGGTCCTGAATGGCGAATAATGACACAGGATAGAGACCAGTGGAAGTCCAAGCGCGAGGCCTTTGTCCAATACTGGACTCAAGAAGAGGCTGAGTAAGTATGTACGTAAGTAAGGATTCGAACTCGCGACCACTGGATTACTAACCCAGCGCGTTAACCACTCTGCCAACACCCATCTGATCATAAGTGAAGAACAAGACTGAATATATCCTTTGTTATCTATATAATTTATACATTTCACCATGGCATATCCCCCAACGTGGGGTAACCAGCGACAGGTGAAACTCCATATATTAGGCAGTATTACCTAAAAAGTCAACATTTAGAATATAATTGATGTACCATGTGCGATGTTATTTTAAACCTGTTGTATTTTCGATTACCCTACTCAATTTCAAAAGTAAAGAAAACATAATATGTAGGTAGATATATGGAATCAGACCAAAAACTGACTGAGAGATGTAGAGTTGTGGGTAAAATAATGCAGTTTAAAAGTGAAAGTCGGAGATGAAAATACGTCTTTGTTAGTAATTATTTTTATCAAATAACACAAAACCATGAGTTCTCCACGTTGGTAGCTCAATTGTCAGCTGGATTCTAGAATGTATTCAGTATTTTGTCAAGATGGTTCTTGTTAGTAGTATGGTGATTCCTTAATTTTGGGTTCACGATCCCTAATCAAGTTGATCGGAAAGAACGGAGATAAATCTTATACCGAATTTTCGACATGGGTTGACTTAACAACATATTAAATAACTAATGCAGTGCTTACCTAAGGTTTTGAATTTCCTAAGGCCAACCGAGAACTTTACCTGATGGAGTTGACATGGAAAAATTCATAGGTAATCGATGGAGGGTTGAGTAGTTTTAGAACTAGGAGGGTTTAATATCTCCATGAAATATTCATATCAGGGAAAATAAATTTGAATATCAAACAACAAATTACACAAAGTACCTACGTACTCGGGTAAACCAACTCCATCGAGCATGCAAGTAGGTCCTTATTAATTTCTACAAAATGGTATAGTAGTTTGCAATAGAATAAGCCAAACTCTCTTTCGAAATTAGTAATTGATATGTTGGTAAAAAATACCTGCACAATCGTCGCTAGTTTGGTACTCACTGCGACAGGTGCTTAGGTGTTAATCACTGGTAATCCTATACTGTAGGATACGATGTGATATAATGATTGCTTTAATGATGAATCATCACTCGAGTTATAATTTATAACTTACATATCTTGACATTAAACTAGGTTTTTTTAAATCAACAAATTGACAATTGTTCTACTTTTTTTTTCATTTAAATGAATCAATATTAATGGGTATTTTAAATCAAACAAATGATTTGGTCTACATATATATTTTTTCCTGAATCCAGGACGACCGTTTCAGCTTATTAGGCCCTTATCAACTGGTAAACATAGAAACTCTGGAAATCAGGAAAAAATATATATGTAGACCAAATCATTTGTTTGATTTAAAATACCCATTATTATGGAATTCTACATATTCAACACCGTCAGCATTGACAAAATTTAAAAATCTGAATCAATATTATTTAGAACACCAACCAATTTGTATGATTTAAAAAAAAACTCGTAATATGGAGTCCTACACCATGAATACCGTCAAAATTGACAATATACCTACATAATATTTCTATCCAATTGTCAATTCGCTCAAAAGAATATATTTCTCTTAACAGATCGACAAAGTTTCGAGCCATGATACACGTGATTAAGGTATAATTATAAGTATAAACACTTCCTTGCACCCTGCGCAAGTGGCGAGTTTATTACCAAAGGCAATTTTTTCCAACTAACCTGTGTTTCCAGCCAAGAGAAGCAATATTAGCGTGAGAAATCAATTTAAATCATTTCTTCCAACTAACCAGTGTTTTCAGCCAAGAGAAGCAATGCTTGCGTGGGAAATCAATTTAAATGATTTCTACTCTGCTGGGGATCGAACCCAGGACACCAGCACAGAAACCAAACGGCTTACCGACTGTGCGCCGGCCTACATTTTTGTAGGGTTAAGGTCTACATTTTTTATGATTTTTCAACTTTGAACTCAAAAAACACCGACTTAGAGGCTTCACAGCATATATGTTCTATACATACATAGATGAACTCAGAATTCGGCGTAGAACATTAAGTATTCATGTCTGTGTACCCCCCCCCCCCCTTATAACAGAACATATTAAATATGTTGCATGATTCACATGTTGATAGTATTGTTATATTAAAATCAAATGCGAAAAGTTATTTTTATTGGCCGGGAGTCAATACAGTCGAGATAAAAACAGAGGATGCAGTAAAAATGAAGAGAAGTGTAGAATCATTACTAGATGGGTCATCAGAATCTCCATTTTTTTAAAATGAATATTATGTCCTTGTTAAACAAGTACATATACATCTCCCTACATTCCCTCAATTAAGCATAAAAGCTTGTGCTACAGGTGAACGAATTACTAACCCAACGCCCTAACCCCTCTGCCACCACTCATCTAATCATGTATCATATCCCCAGATAGCTATGACAAAATAGAGAGGGAAGAGTATAAGAATGATATGTTATTATTTTTGTTTTAAGTAGGTGGAAAGGGAAATTATATAATATGATTGTCAATGAATTTCTATGGCCCGGTCAGTCGGCCCTCAACTCATTGAGTTTGTTAAACTCAAGATTAATGTTAAGGGGAGATTGAATCCATTGCCGTATTACAGTTCAATATGACATGTCAGTTACTAAATCTTCAATTATAGACATATTTTACTTTTTCTGTGGTCTTTTGTGTCTGTTTTCTGTGGACTTTTTCTGTGATCTGTCAAATTTTAAATAACCTCAAATAATACGAACTACAAAACGGGACGCTACGACTTGAAATACTATTGTTTTATTATCCAACATGGTAAATTTAATTTTTATCACCAAAATAATGCTTTTAAATGCCCATGTTCGTTTCAATGGCTGTCAGTTTGTTTTGTTGTGTGGCGCCATCGTCGATACAACTAACGCCTCTAGTGATAGAACACTGAAACTACACTCGTTACCTCTAGTGATAGTAAGTGAAATTACACGCGTTGCCTAGCAAATGACAGTTGACTCACCGTTAAGTACTTAATCCGCCAGAAACGTTGAGTTAAATATTTGTCGTTTTAGTGATATATTTGAGGGAAGATTAGGCCTAAACGGACACTGTAATACGCTATATTTTTGTAAAACTTGAGTTTAGCTCTTAAACTGAGACTGTAATACCGGCCCATAGTGTGTTTTGGATTTCACGTGTTACATGTCACTAGTTCATTGCATGTATGTTTATTACATATATTTCACGTGTTACATGTCACTAGTTCATTGCATGTATGTTTGTTATATATATTTCACGTGTTACATGTCACTAGTTCATTGCATGTATGTTTATTACATATATTTCACGTGTTACATGTATGTGGCTGAAGTTTCGAACGTTCTAACGGAATGAACTAACGGATCAATGGTCAGGATACAATAGTGATAACCCAAGGAAAAAATATTTTTTATTTATTTATTATATATATTTTATTTGTAGTTTTAATTGCTTGTTTATTTATTTATTTATGCATTGACTAGTTTTTTTAATTATTTACTTATTTATGCATTAATGAACGATAAAATAAACGGAAAAAAATTGAAAATAATCTGAATATAAATAAAGTAAACGTCGTTATACCCCACCATATAGGGTAACCAGCGACAGGTTTGCGGAAACGCATAACCTAATAATATAAAGCATTACACATGCGTGTATACCCACACACATTTTTTTATAATCTACGTACTTACTGAATATAAATACACCACCATGTAGGGTATCAGCGACAGGTTTGCGGAAACACATAACCTAATAAAATAAAGGACTACACATGCGTGTATGCCCACGCACATTTTTTTTATAATAAACGTACTTAGTGAATATAAATACACCACCATGTAGGGTAACCAGCGACAGGTTTGCGAAAACGCATAACCTAAGAAAATTATGCACTACACATGCATGTATGCCCACGCACATTTTTTTTATAATTTACGTACTTAGTGAATATAAATACACCACCATGTAGGGTAACCAGCGACAGGTTTGCGGAAACGCATAATCTAATAAAATAAAGCACTACACATGCGTGTATACCCACGCATTTTTTTTTAATAATTAACGTACTTAGTGTTTATACATACACCACCATGTAGGGTAACCAGCGACAGATTTGCGGAAACGTATAACCTAATAAAATAAAGCACTACACTTGCGTGTATGCCCACGCACATTTTATTATAATTTAAGTACTCACTGAATATAAATACACCAACATGTGGGGGAACCAGCGACAGGTTTGCGGAAACGCATATCCTAATAAAATAAAGCACTACACATGCGTGTATGCCCACGCACATTTTTTTATAATAAACGTACTTAGTGAATATAAATACACCACCATGTAGGGTAACCAGCGACAGGTTTGCGAAAATGCATAACCTAAGAAAATTATGCACTACACATGCATGTATGCCCACGCACATTTTTTTTATAATTTACGTACTTAGTGAATATAAATACACCACCATGTAGGGTAAACAGCGACAGATTTGCGGAAACGCATAACCTAATAAAATAAAGCACTACACATTCGTGTATGCCCACGCACATTTTATTATAATTTAAGTACTTACTGAATATAAATACACCACCATGTGGGGTAACCAGCGACAGGTTTGCGGAAACGCATAACCTAATAAAATAAAGCACAACACATGCGTGTATGCCCAAGCACATTTTTTTTTAATTTACGTACTAACTGAATATAAATACACCACCATGTAGGGTAATCAGCGACAGGTTTGCGGAAACGCAGAACCTAATAAAATAAAACACTACACATGCGTGTATACCCACGCATTTTTTTTAATAATTAACGTACTTAGTGTTTATACATACACCACCATGTAGGGTAACCAGCGACAGATTTGCGGAAACGTATAACCTAATAAAATAAAGCACTACACATGCGTGTATGCCCACGCACATTTTATTATAATTTAAGTACTCACTGAATATAAATACACCAACATGTGGGGGAACCAGCGACAGGTTTGCGGAAACGCATATCCTAATAAAATAAAGCACTACACATGCGTGTATGCCCACGCACATTTTTTTATAATAAACGTACTAAGTGAATATAAATACACCACCATGTAGGGTAACCAGCGACAGGTTTGCGAAAATGCATAACCTAAGAATATTATGCACTACACATGCATGTATGCCCACGCACATTTTTTTTATAATTTACGTACTTAGTGAATATAAATACACCACCATGTAGGGTAACCAGCGACAGATTTGCGGAAACGCATAACCTAATAAAATAAAGCACTACACATTCGTGTATGCCCACGCACATTTTATTATAATTTAAGTACTTACTGAATATAAATACACCACCATGTGGGGTAACCAGCGACAGGTTTGCGGAAACGCATAACCTAATACAATAAAGCACAACACATGCGTGTATGCCCAAGCACATTTTTTTTTAATTTACGTACTAACTGAATATAAATACACCACCATGTAGGGTAATCAGCGACAGGTTTGCGGAAACGCAGAACCTAATAAAATAAAGCACTACACATGCGTGTATGCCCACGCACATTTTTTTTATAATTTACATACTAACTGAATATAAATACACCACCATGTAGGGTAATCAGCGACAGGTTTGCGGAAACACATAACCGAATAAAATTAAGCACTACACATGCGTGTATGCCCACGCACATTTTTTTATAATTTACGTCTTACTGAATATAAATACACCACCATGTTGGGTAATCAGCGACAGGTTTGCGCAAACGCATAAAAAATAAAATAAAGCCCTACACATGCGTGTATGCCCACGCACATTTTATTATAATTTAAGTACTTACTGAATATAAATTCACCACCATATATGGGAACCAGCGACAGGTGTGCGGAAACACATTACCTAATAAAATAAAGCACTACACATGCGTGTATGCCCACGCACATTTTTTATAATTTACGTACTAACTGAATATAAATACACCACCATGTAGGGTAATCAGCGACAGGTTTGCGGAAATGCATAACTTAATAAAATTAAGCACTACACATGCGTGTATGCCCACGCACATTTTTTTTTAATTTACGTACTAACTGAATATAAATACACCACCATGTAGGGTAATCAGCGACAGGTTTGCGGAAACACATAACCGAATAAAATTAAGCACTACACATGCGTGTATGCCCACGCACATTTTTTTATAATTTACGTCTTACTGAATATAAATACACCACCATGTTGGGTAATCAGCGACAGGTTTGCGCAAACGCATAACCTAATAAAATAAAGCACTACACATGCGTGTATGCCCACGCACATTTTATTATAATTTAAGTACTTACTGAATATAAATTCACCACCATATATGGGAACCAGCGACAGGTGTGCGGAAACACATAACCTAATAAAATAAAGCACTACACATGCGTGTATGCCCACGCACATTTTTTATAATTTAAGTACTTACTGAATATAAATTCACCACCATATATGGGAACCAGCGACAGGTGTGCGGAAACACATTACCTAATAAAATAAAGCACTACACATGCGTGTATGCCCACGCACATTTTTTTATAATTTACGTACTTACTGAATATAAATACACCACCATGTAGGGTAATCAGCGATAGGTTTGTGGAAACGCATAAGCGAATAAAATTAAGCACAACACATGCGTGTATGCCCACGCACATTTTTTTTAGAATTTACGTACTTAGTAAATATAAAAACACCACCATGTAGGGTAATCAGCGACAGGTTTGCGGAAACGCATAACCTCATAAAATAAAGCACTACGCATGCGTGTATGCCCACGCACATTTTATTATAATTTACGTACTAACTGGATATAAATAAAGTAAACCTCGTTATACCCCACTATGTAGGGTAACCAGCGACAGGTTTGCGGATACGCATAAACTAATTAAATAAAGCATTACACATGCGGGTATGCCCACACACATTATTTTAATAATTTACGTACATACTGAAAATAAATAAAGTTAACCTCGATATACCTCACCATGTAGGGTAAACAGCGGCAGGTTTCCGGATACGGATAACCTAATTAAATAAAGCATTACACATGCGTGTATGCCCACTCAAGTACATTTTTATATTTTACGTACTTAATGAATATAAATAAAGTAAACCTCGATATTTTATTTGGCCAAAGATACCCTCGGAACGGAAAATTTTGAAGTCAAATATAATATTAAAAAAAAATCTAGTACTTTTATTTGGTCAAAGATACCCTCAATTTTTCTGAGGTGTATGAAGCACTACAATGTGCATCTGACGCAAAAATAAAATTCAAATAAAATAAACCGCAACATTGTTTTAAAGCCGATGAACGGAAAATTTTGAAGTCAAATATAATATTAAAAAAAAATCTAGCACTTTTATTTGGTCAAAGATACCCTCAATTTTTCTGACGTGTATGTAGCACTACAATGTGCATCTGACGCAACAATAAAAAACAAAGAAAATAAACCGCAACATTGTTTTCAAGCCGATTAACGGAAAATTTTGAAGTCAAATATAATATTAAAAAAAAATCTAGCACTTTTATTTGGTCAAAGATACCCTCAATTTTTCTGAGGTGTATGTAGCACT
Source organism: Molanna angustata (assembly GCA_963576475.1). Classification (NCBI taxonomy): domain Eukaryota; kingdom Metazoa; phylum Arthropoda; class Insecta; order Trichoptera; family Molannidae; genus Molanna; species Molanna angustata. Next base: position 31,502,937 of record OY754974.1, read on the forward strand.
ACAATGTGCATCTGATGCAAAAATAAAATTTATAAAAAATAAACCGCAACATTGTGTTCAAGCGGATTAACGGAAAATTTTGATGTCAAATATAATATTAAAAAAAAATCTAGCACTTTTATTTGGTCAAAGATACCCTCAATTTTTCTGAGGTGTATGTAGCACTACAATGTGCATCTGACGCAAAAATAAAATTTATAAAAAATAAACCGCAACATTGTGTTCAAGCGGATCAACGGAAAATTTTGATGTCAAATATAATATTAATAAAAAATCTAGCACTTTTATTTGGTCAAAGATACCCTCAATTTTTCTAAGGTGTATGAAGCACTACAATGTGCATGTGACGTAAAAATAAAATTCAAATAAAATAAACCGCAACATTGTTTTCAAGCCGATTAACGGAAAATTTTGAAGTCAAATAAAATATTAAAAAAAATCTTGCACTTTTATTTGGTCAAAGATACCCTCAATTTTTCTGACGTGTATGAAGCACTACAATGTGCATCTGACGCAAAAATAAAATTTATAAAAAATAAACCGCAACATTGTGTTCAAGCGGATTAACGGAAAATTTTGATGTCAAATATAATATTAAAAAAAATCTAGCACTTTTATTTGGTCAAAGATACCCTCAATTTTTCTGAGGTGTATGAAACACTACAATGTGCATCTTACGCAAAAATAAAATTCAAATAAAATAAACCGCAACATTGTTTTCAAGCCGATTAACGGAAAATTTTGAAGTCAAATTAATATTAAAAAAAATCTAGCACTTTTATTTGGTCAAAAATACCCTCAATTTTTCTGAGGTGTATGTAGCACTACAATGTGCATCTGACGCAAAAATAAAATTTATAAAAAATAAACCGCAACATTGTGTTCAAGCGGATTAACGGAAAATTTTGATGTCAAATATAATATTAAAAAAAAATCTAGCACTTTTATTTGGTCAAAGATACCCTCAATTTTTCTGAGGTGTATGTAGCACTACAATGTGCATCTGAAGCAAAAATAAAATTCAAATAAAATAAACCGCAACATTGTTTTCAAGCCGATTAACGTAAAATTTTGAAGTCAAATATAATATTAAAAAAAAATCTAGCACTTTTATTTGGTCAAAGATACCCTCAATTTTTCTGAGGTGTATGGAGCACTACAATGTGCATCTGATGCAAAAATAAAATTTATAAAAAATAAACCGCAACATTGTGTTCAAGCGGATTAACGGAAAATTTTGATGTCAAATATAATATTAAAAAAAAATCTAGCACTTTTATTTGGTCAAAGATACCCTCAATTTTTCTGAGGTGTATGTAGCACTACAATGTGCAACTGAGGCAAAAATTAAATTCAAATAAAATAAACCGCAACATTGTTTTCAAGCCTATTAACGGAAAATTTTGAAGTCAAATATAATATTAAAAAAAAATCTAGCACTTTTATTTGGTCAAAGATACCCTCAATTTTTCTGAGGTGTATGTAGCACTACAATGTGCATCTGATGCAAAAATAAAATTTATAAAAAATAAACCGCAACATTGTGTTCAAGCGGATTAACGGAAAATTTTGATGTCAAATATAATATTAAAAAAAAATCTAGCACTTTTATTTGGTCAAAGATACCCTCAATTTTTCTGAGGTGTATGAAACACTACAATGTGCAACTTACGCAAAAATAAAATTCAAATAAAATAAACCGCAACATTGTTTTCAAGCCGATTAACGGAAAATTTTGAAGTCAAATTAATATTAAAAAAAATCTAGCACTTTTATTTGGTCAAAGATACCCTCAATTTTTCTGAGGTGTATGTAGCACTACAATGTGCATCTGACGCAAAAATAAAATTTATAAAAAATAAACCGCAACATTGTGTTCAAGCGGATTAACGGAAAATTTTGATGTCAAATATAATATTAAAAAAAAATCTAGCACTTTTATTTGGTCAAAGATACCCTCAATTTTTCTGAGGTGTATGAAGCACTACAATGTGCAACTGATGCAAAAATAAAATTCAAATAAAATAAACCGCAACATTGTTTTCAAGCCGAATAACGGAAAATTTTGATGTCAAATATAATATTAAAAAAAAATCTAGCACTTTTATTTGGTCAGAGATACCCTCAATTTTTCTGAGGTGTATGTAGCACTACAATGTGCATCTGACGCAAAAATAAAATTTATAAAAAATAAACCGCAACATTGTGTTCAAGCGGATTAACGGAAAATTTTGATGTCAAATATAATATTAAAAAAAAATCTAGCACTTTTATTTGGTCAAAGATACCCTCAATTTTTCTGAGGTGTATGAAGCACTACAATGTGCATCTGACGTAAAAATAAAATTTATAAAAAATAAACCGCAACATTGTGTTCAAGCGGATTAACGGAAAATTTTGATGTCAAATATAATATTAAAAAAAAATCTAGCACTTTTATTTGGTCAAAGATACCCTCAATTTTTCTGAGGTGTATGTAGCACTACAATGTGCATCTGACGCAAAAATAAAATTTATAAAAAATTAACCGCAACATTGTGTTCAAGCGGATTAACAGAAAATTTTGATGTCAAATATAATATTAAAAAAAAATCTAGCACTTTTATTTGGTCAAAGATACCCTCAATTTTTCTGAGGTGTATGTAGCACTACAATGTGCATCTGACGCAAAAATAAAATTTATAAAAAATAAACCGCAACATTGTGTTCAAGCGGATTAACGGAAAATTTTGATGTCAAATATAATATTAAAAAAAAATCTAGCACTTTTATTTGGTCAAAGATACCCTCAATTTTTCTGAGGTGTATGTAGCACTACAATGTGCATCTGACGCAAAAATAAAATTTATAAAAAATAAACCGCAACATTGTGTTCAAGCGGATTAACGGAAAATTTTGATGTCAAATATAATATTAAAAAAAAATCTAGCACTTTTATTTGGTCAAAGATACCCTCAATTTTTCTGAGGTGTATGTAGCACTACAATGTGCAACTGAGGCAAAAATAAAATTCAAATTAAATAAACCGCGAAAAAAAAATCCTTTCCTAGAATAAGGGGTTACCCAATTATATGGAATTATCCAATGTAATAGGCCGTTTCCACGCTCGCCTTGGCTCGGCGAGAGATCTCGAGCTCTCATATTTCTGAATACCAGAATCCAACTTAAACTCCGAAGTATGTAAATAAATAAATAAAATAAATAATGATTAATATATTTTTTTTATATTCTGATATGCATTTCTTTTAGAATTTTTAAATAATATTTATTATTGAAAAACGTCTATTGTTTGATTAAGAACATGTACATGTAGAGATAATTGAAAAATCCTATATTATAATAAAAATACGTAAGGTCAAAAGTAATGGCCGATATAACCTCAGCATCCTTCATGTTTTGATACTGACGGGCTCGCGAGCATGTAAATAGTGTCCGAGCTGTCGACTTTTAAGCCGTTTACACGCTCGCCGAGACGTTCGCCGCGCCTATACCAACGTATAAATCCGGCATAAGGGTTGATTTAATGTCTGCTCCACACTTAGTCCGCAATGACGAACTTTCCGGGAATCACATGAGATATTTTATATATTTTTTCAATAAAAGATATATAAATAGTTTGAATAGTACAGGTATCGCCAAATAACTTGACTTTTTAACAGAAAGGAAGATATTTGAAGATATTTGGCGATAATTATATACTGTTTTTTTCTTTTACAAAAAGAAAAAATGCTTATGCTGAGAATACTTGTAATAACGATTCAATACATTGACAAGAGCAATAATGTCATTTTTTTTTTAAAAACAAACAAACTTCAAATAGATAGTTTAAAAGGGTAGAATGTTGCACCTCGAAGTGGTTGCCTTTACCAGTGCGCATTGAACACAATGTTGCGGTTTATTTTTTATGATTTTTATTTTTGCGTCGGATGCAGATTGTAGTGCTACATACACGTCAGAAAAATTGAGGGTATCTTAGACCAAATAAAAGTGCTAGATTTTTTTTAATATTATATTTGACATCAAAATTTTCCGTTAATCCGCTTTAACACAATGTTGCGGTTTATTTTTCATGATTTTTATTTTAGCATCAGATGCAGATTGTAGTGCTACATACACGTCAGAAAAATTGAGGGTATCTTTGACCAAATAAAAGTGCTAGATTTTTTTTTAATATTATATATGACATCAAAATTTTCCGTTAATCCGCTTGAACACAATGTTGCGGTTTATTTTTTATAATTTTTATTTTTGCGTCAGATGCACATTGTAGTGCTACATACACGTCAGAAAAATTGAGGGTATCTTTAGCCAAATAAAAGTGCAGGATTTTTTTTTAATATTACATTATTCAACAAAATATGCGGTTAATCGGCTTGAACACAATGTTGCGGTTTATTTTTTATAAGTTTTATTTTTGCGTCAGATGCACATTGTAGTGCTACATACACTCCAGAAAAATTGAGGGTATCTTTGACCAAATAAAAGTGCTAGATTTTTTTTAATATTATATTTGACATCAAAATTTTCCGTTAATCCGCTTGAACACAATGTTGCGGTTTATTTTTTATAAATTTTATTTTTGCGTCAGATGCACATTGTAGTGCTACATATACCTCAGAAAAATTGAGGGTATCTTTGACCAAATAAAAGTGCTAGATTTTTTTTTAATATTATATTTTACTTCAAAATTTTCCGTTAATCGGCTTGAAAACAATGTTGCGGTTTATTTTATTTGAATTTTATTTTTGCGTCAGATGCACATTGTAGTGCTACATACACCTCAGAAAAATTGAGGGTATCTTTGACCAAATAAAAGTGCTAGATTTTTTATTAATGTTATATTTGACTTCAAAATTTTCCGTTAATCGGCTTGAAAACAATGTTGCGGTTTATTTTATTTGAATTTTATTTTTGCTTCAGATGCACATTGTAGTGCTACATACACCTCAGAAAAATTGAGGGTATCTTTGACCAAATAAAAGTGCTAGATTTTTTTTTAATATTATATTTGACTTCAATATTTTCCGTTAATCGGCTTGATAACAATGTTGCGGTTTATTTTATTTGAATTTTATTTTTGCTTCAGATGCACATTGTAGTGCTACATACACCTCAGAAAAATTGAGGGTATCTTTGACCAAATAAAAGTGCTAGATTTTTTTTTAATATTATATTTGACTTCAATATTTTCCGTTAATCGGCTTGATAACAATGTTGCGGTTTATTTTATTTGAATTTTATTTTTGCGTCAGATGCACATTGTAGTGCTACATATACCTCAGAAAAATTGAGGGTATCTTTGACCAAATAAAAGTGCAAGATTTTTTTTAATATTATATTTGACTTCAAAATTTTCCGTTAATCCGCTTGAACACAATGTTGCGGTTTATTTTTTATAAATTTTATTTTTGCGTCAGATGCACATTGTAGTGCTACATACACGTCAGAAAAATTGAGGCTATCTTTGGCCAAATAAAAGTGCAGGATTTTTTTTTTAATATTACATTATTCTACAAAATATGCGGTTAATCGGCTTGAACACAATGTTGCGGTTTATTTTTTATAAGTTTTATTTTTGCGTCAGATGCACATTGTAGTGCTACATACACTCCAGAAAAATTGAGGGTATCTTTGACCAAATAAAAGTGCTAGATTTTTTTTAATATTATATTTGACATCAAAATTTTCCGTTAATCGGCTTGAAAACAATGTTGCGGTTTATTTTATTTGAATTTTATTTTTGCTACAGATGCACATTGTAGTGCTACATACACCTCAGAAAAATTGAGGGTATCTTTGACCAAATAAAAGTGCTAGATTTTTTTTTAATATTATATTTGACTTCAATATTTTCCGTTAATCGGCTTGATAACAATGTTGCGGTTTATTTTATTTGAATTTTATTTTTGCTTCAGATGCACATTGTAGTGCTACATACACCTCAGAAAAATTGAGGGTATCTTTGACCAAATAAAAGTGATAGATTTTTTTTAATATTATATTTGACATCAAAATTTTCCGTTAATCCGCTTGAACACAATGTTGCGGTTTATTTTTTATAAATTTTATTTTTGCGTCAGATGCACATTGTAGTGCTACATATACGTCAGAAAAATTGAGGGTATCTTTGGCCAAATAAAAGTGCAGGATTTTTTTTTAATATTACATTATTCAACAAAATATGCGGTTAATCGGCTTGAACACAATGTTGCGGTTTATTTTTTATAAGTTTTATTTTTGCGTCAGATGAACATTGTAGTGCTACATACACTCCAGAAAAATTGAGGGTATCTTTGACCAAATAAAAGTGCTAGATTTTTTTTAATATTATATTTGACTTCAAAATTTTCCGTTAATCGGCTTGAAAACAATGTTGCGGTTTATTTTATTTGAATTTTCTTTTTGCGTCAGATGCACATTGTAGTGCTACATACACCTTAGAAAAATTGAGGGTATCTTTGACCAAATAAAAGTGCTAGATTTTTTATTAATATTATATTTGACGTCAAAATTTTCCGTTGATCCGCTTGAACACAATGTTGCGGTTTATTTTTTATAAATTTTATTTTTGCGTCAGATGCACATTGTAGTGCTACATACACCTCAGAAAAATTGAGGGTATTTTTGATCAAATAAAAGTGCTAGATTTTTTTTTAATTTTATATTTGACTTCAAAATTTTCCGTTAATCGGCTTGAAAACAATGTTGCGGTTTATTTTATTTGAATTTTATTTTTGCTTCAGATGCACATTGTAGTGCTACATACACCTCAGAAAAATTGAGGGTATCTTTGACCAAATAAAAGTGCTAGATTTTTTTTTAATATTATATTTTACTTCAAAATTTTCCGTTAATCGGCTTGAAAACAATGTTGCGGTTTATTTTATTTGAATTTTATTTTTTCATCAGATGCACATTAAAGTGCTACATACACCTCAGAAAAATTGAGGGTATCTTTGACCAAATAAAAGTGCAGGATTTTTTTTTTAATATTACATTATTCTACAAAATATGCGGTTAATCGGCTTGAACACAATGTTGCGGTTTATTTTTTATAAGTTTTATTTTTGCGTCAGATGCACATTGTAGTGCTTCATACACTCCAGAAAAATTGAGGGTATCTTTGACCAAATAAAAGTGCTAGATTTTTTTTAATATTATATTTGACATCAAAATTTTCCGTTAATCGGCTTGAAAACAATGTTGCGGTTTATTTTATTTGAATTTTATTTTTGCTTCAGATGCACATTGTAGTGCTACATACACCTCAGAAAAATTGAGGGTATCTTTGACCAAATAAAAGTGCTAGATTTTTTTTTAATATTATATTTGACTTCAATATTTTCCGTTAATCGGCTTGATAACAATGTTGCGGTTTATTTTATTTGAATTTTATTTTTGCTTCAGATGCACATTGTAGTGCTACATACACCTCAGAAAAATTGAGGGTATCTTTGACCAAATAAAAGTGCTAGATTTTTTTTTAATATTATATTTTACTTCAAAATTTTCCGTTAATCGGCTTGAAAACAATGTTGCGGTTTATTTTATTTGAATTTTATTTTTGCGTCAGATGCACATTGTAGTGCTACATACACCTCAGAAAAATTGAGGGTATCTTTGACCAAATAAAAGTGCTAGATTTTTTATTAATGTTATATTTGACTTCAAAATTTTCCGTTAATCGGCTTGAAAACAATGTTGCGGTTTATTTTATTTGAATTTTATTTTTGCTTCAGATGCACATTGTAGTGCTACATACACCTCAGAAAAATTGAGGGTATCTTTGACCAAATAAAAGTGCTAGATTTTTTTTTAATATTATATTTGACTTCAATATTTTCCGTTAATCGGCTTGATAACAATGTTGCGGTTTATTTTATTTGAATTTTATTTTTGCTTCAGATGCACATTGTAGTGCTACATACACCTCAGAAAAATTGAGGGTATCTTTGACCAAATAAAAGTGCTAGATTTTTTTTAATATTATATTTGACATCAAAATTTTCCGTTAATCCGCTTGAACACAATGTTGCGGTTTATTTTTTATAAATTTTATTTTTGCGTCAGATGCACATTGTAGTGCTACATATACCTCAGAAAAATTGAGGGTATCTTTGACCAAATAAAAGTGCAAGATTTTTTTTAATATTATATTTGACTTCAAAATTTTCCGTTAATCCGCTTGAACACAATGTTGCGGTTTATTTTTTATAAATTTTATTTTTGCGTCAGATGCACATTGTAGTGCTACATACACGTCAGAAAAATTGAGGCTATCTTTGGCCAAATAAAAGTGCAGGATTTTTTTTTTAATATTACATTATTCTACAAAATATGCGGTTAATCGGCTTGAACACAATGTTGCGGTTTATTTTTTATAAGTTTTATTTTTGCGTCAGATGCACATTGTAGTGCTACATACACTCCAGAAAAATTGAGGGTATCTTTGACCAAATAAAAGTGCTAGATTTTTTTTAATATTATATTTGACATCAAAATTTTCCGTTAATCGGCTTGAAAACAATGTTGCGGTTTATTTTATTTGAATTTTATTTTTGCTACAGATGCACATTGTAGTGCTACATACACCTCAGAAAAATTGAGGGTATCTTTGACCAAATAAAAGTGCTAGATTTTTTTTTAATATTATATTTGACTTCAATATTTTCCGTTAATCGGCTTGATAACAATGTTGCGGTTTATTTTATTTGAATTTTATTTTTGCTTCAGATGCACATTGTAGTGCTACATACACCTCAGAAAAATTGAGGGTATCTTTGACCAAATAAAAGTGATAGATTTTTTTTAATATTATATTTGACATCAAAATTTTCCGTTAATCCGCTTGAACACAATGTTGCGGTTTATTTTTTATAAATTTTATTTTTGCGTCAGATGCACATTTTAGTGCTACATATACGTCAGAAAAATTGAGGGTATCTTTGGCCAAATAAAAGTGCAGGATTTTTTTTTAATATTACATTATTCAACAAAATATGCGGTTAATCGGCTTGAACACAATGTTGCGGTTTATTTTTTATAAGTTTTATTTTTGCGTCAGATGAACATTGTAGTGCTACATACACTCCAGAAAAATTGAGGGTATCTTTGACCAAATAAAAGTGCTAGATTTTTTTTAATATTATATTTGACTTCAAAATTTTCCGTTAATCGGCTTGAAAACAATGTTGCGGTTTATTTTATTTGAATTTTCTTTTTGCGTCAGATGCACATTGTAGTGCTACATACACCTTAGAAAAATTGAGGGTATCTTTGACCAAATAAAAGTGCTAGATTTTTTATTAATATTATATTTGACGTCAAAATTTTCCGTTGATCCGCTTGAACACAATGTTGCGGTTTATTTTTTATAAATTTTATTTTTGCGTCAGATGCACATTGTAGTGCTACATACACCTCAGAAAAATTGAGGGTATTTTTGATCAAATAAAAGTGCTAGATTTTTTTTTAATTTTATATTTGACTTCAAAATTTTCCGTTAATCGGCTTGAAAACAATGTTGCGGTTTATTTTATTTGAATTTTATTTTTGCTTCAGATGCACATTGTAGTGCTACATACCCCTCAGAAAAATTGAGGGTATCTTTGACCAAATAAAAGTGCTAGATTTTTTTTTAATATTATATTTTACTTCAAAATTTTCCGTTAATCGGCTTGAAAACAATGTTGCGGTTTATTTTATTTGAATTTTATTTTTTCATCAGATGCACATTAAAGTGCTACATACACCTCAGAAAAATTGAGGGTATCTTTGACCAAATAAAAGTGCAGGATTTTTTTTTTAATATTACATTATTCTACAAAATATGCGGTTAATCGGCTTGAACACAATGTTGCGGTTTATTTTTTATAAGTTTTATTTTTGCGTCAGATGCACATTGTAGTGCTTCATACACTCCAGAAAAATTGAGGGTATCTTTGACCAAATAAAAGTGCTAGATTTTTTTTAATATTATATTTGACATCAAAATTTTCCGTTAATCGGCTTGAAAACAATGTTGCGGTTTATTTTATTTGAATTTTATTTTTGCTTCAGATGCACATTGTAGTGCTACATACACCTCAGAAAAATTGAGGGTATCTTTGACCAAATAAAAGTGCTAGATTTTTTTTTAATATTATATTTGACTTCAATATTTTCCGTTAATCGGCTTGATAACAATGTTGCGGTTTATTTTATTTGAATTTTATTTTTGCTTCAGATGCACATTGTAGTGCTACATACACCTCAGAAAAATTGAGGGTATCTTTGACCAAATAAAAGTGATAGATTTTTTTTAATATTATATTTGACATCAAAATTTTCCGTTAATCCGCTTGAACACAATGTTGCGGTTTATTTTTTATAAATTTTATTTTTGCGTCAGATGCACATTGTAGTGCTACATACACGTCAGAAAAATTGAGGGTATCTTTGGCCAAATAAAAGTGCAGGATTTTTTTTTAATATTATATTTTACTTCAAAATTTTCCGTTAATCGGCTTGAAAACAATGTTGCGGTTTATTTTATTTGAATTTTATTTTTTCATCAGATGCACATTAAAGTGCTACATACACCTCAGAAAAATTGAGGGTATCTTTGACCAAATAAAAGTGCTAGATTTTTTTTAATATTATATTTGACATCAAAATTTTCCGTTAATCCGCTTGAACACAATGTTGCGGTTTATTTTTTATAAATTTTATTTTTGCGTCAGATGCACATTGTAGTGCTACATACACCTCATAAAAATTGAGGGTATCTTTGACCAAATAAAAGTGCTAGATTTTTTTTAATATTATATTTGACTTCAAAATTTTCCGTTCCGAGGGTATCTTTGGCCAAATAAAATATCGAGGTTTACTTTATTTATATTCAGTAAGGACGTAAAATATAAAAATATACTTGAGTGGGCATACACGCATGTGTAATGTTTTATTTAATTAGGTTATGTGTATCCGCAAACCTGCCGCTGTTTACCCTACATGGTGAGGTATATCGAGGTTTACTTTATTTATTTTCAGTAAGTACGTAAATTATTAAAAAATGTGTGTGGGCATACCCGCATGTGTAATGCTTTATTTTATTAGTTTATGCGTATCCGCAAACCTGTCGATGGTTACCCTACATGGTGGGGTATAACGAGGATTACTTTATTTATATCCAGTTAGTACGTAAATTATTAAAAAAATGTGCATAGTGGGCATACACGCATGTGTAGTGCTTTATTTTATTAGGTTATGCGTTTCCGCAAACCTGTCGCTGGTTACCCCACATGGTGGTGTATTTATATTCAGTAAGTACTTAAATTATAAGAAAATGTGCGTGGGCATACACGAATGTGTAGTGCTTTATTTTATTAGGTTATCCGCAAATCTGTAGCTGGTTGCCCTATATGGTGGTGTATTTATATTCACTAAGTACGTATATTATAAAAAAATGTGCGTGGGCATACACGCATGTGTAGTCCTTTATTTTATTAGGTTATGCGTTTCCGCAAACCTGTCGCTGGTTCCCATATATGGTGGTGAATTTATATTCAGTAAGTATGTAAATTATAAAAAAACGTGCGTGGGCATACACGCCTGTGTAGTGCTTAATTTTATTAGGTAATGCGTTTCCGCAAACCTGTCGCTGATTACCCTTCATGGTGGTGTATTTATATTCAGTTAGTACGTAAATTATAAAAAATGTGCGTGGGCATACACGCATTTGTAGTGCTTTATTTTATTAGGTTATGCGTTTCCTCAAACCTGTCGCTGGTTACCCCACATGGTGGTGTATGTATATTCAGTAAGTACTTAAATTATAATAAAATGTGCGTGGGCATACACGAATGTGTAGTGCTTTATTTTATTAGGTTATGCGTTTCCGCAAACCTGTCGCTGGTTACCCCACATGGTGGTGTATTTATATTCAGTAAGTACTTAAATTCTAATAAAATGTGCGTGGGCATACACGAATGTGTAGTGCTTTATTTTATTAGGTTATCCGCAAATCTGTCGCTGGTTACCCTACATGGTGGTGTATTTATATTCACTAAGTACGTTTATTATAAAAAAAAATGTGCGTGGGCATACACGCATGTGTAGTCCTTTATTTTATTAGGTCATACGTTTCCGCAAACCTGTCGCTGGTTCCCATATATGGTGGTGAATTTATATTCAGTAAGTATGTAAATTATAAAAAAATGTGCGTGGGCATACACGCCTGTGTAGTGCTTAATTTTATTAGGTTATGCGTTTCCGCAAACCTGTCGCTGATTACCCTTCATGGTGGTGTATTTATATTCAGTTAGTACGTAAATTATAAAAAATGTGCGTTGGCATACACGCATTTGTAGTGCTTTATTTTATTAGGTTATGCGTTTCCTCAAACCTGTCGCTGGTTACCCCACATGGTGGTGTATGTATATTCAGTAAGTACTTAAATTATAATAAAATGTGCGTGGGCATACACGAATGTGTAGTGCTTTATTTTATTAGGTTATCCGCAAATCTGTCGCTGGTTACCCTACATGGTGGTGTATTTATATTCACTAAGTACGTAAATTATAAAAAAAATGTGCGTGGGCATACATGCATGTGTAGTGCATAATTTTCTTAGGTTATGCGTTTTCGCAAACCTGTCGCTGGTTACCCTACATGGTGGTGTATTTATATTCACTAAGTACGTTTATTATAAATAAAATGTGCGTGGGCATACACGCATGTGTAGTCCTTTATTTTATTAGGTTATGCGTTTCCGCAAACCTGTCGCTGATACCCTACATGATGGTGTATTTATATTTAGTAAGTACGTAGATTATAAAAAAATGTGTGTGGGTATACACGCATGTGTAATGCTTTATATTATTAGGTTATGCGTTTCCGCAAACCTGTCGCTGGTTACCCTATATGGTGGGGTATAACGACGTTTACTTTATTTATATTCAGATTATTTTCAATTTTTTTCCGTTTATTTTATCGTTCATTAATGCATAAATAAGTAAATAATTAAAAAAAACTAGTTAATGCATAAATAAATAAATAAAAAAGCAATTAAAACTACAAATAAAATATATATAATAAATAAATAAATAAATAAAAAATATTTTTTCCTTGGGTTATCACTATTGTATCCTGACCATTGATCCGTTAGTTCATTCCGTTAGAACGTTCGAAACTTCAGCCACATTTACATGTCACTAGTTCATTGCATGTATGTTTATTACATATATTTGCTATCGTTATTCATAAATTAATATGTACCTATCATTAACCTACATAGCATTTGTCATTATTTCTTGAAGTTCACTCGTGTCACTTATTTTCTTTATCAAGTCGATAAAAGAATAGAGCTCTGAAAATATATTATTTCGTTGCACGAATCGATGTCGCAGATGTGCACTCGGTACAAGGTATTGACATATTGGAAAAATTGTGCAAGCATTCCAGACCCTTACAACACATTTGTCAAAATACAATATTTTGCAACAGAAAATATTGGATCTGCGAGCCGTTATTTGATAATAAATATCCTTGTGTGCTGCACAAGAAGGGCTCAGATGTTAACAATCTGTTATAAAGTGAAAACAAAAACAAACGATAAATAATTTCTTCATACGTTGCTAAAACTTTGTGGCTCATTTTAAATATTTTCGCAAATTGAAATTTGGTACAAATATATTTTTTGTTTTAACCACTGTGAATACTTGGTGTCTAACCGGTTTTCGGAGCTGACCGCTCCCTCCTCAGGACAGACTTGTACTAAATTATTATTAAAAAAATGAACGAACGTGTGCGATATTATGTTGTGGGTGGTAACGCGGAAGACGAAGTACAAAGGACTGTTTTTGTAATTATTATACATGGTGTCCCAAAAAGTATGGTTAATCGGTAAACCAGGGATAGAGGACTCCTAGGGCAATCCAAAAACCTCAATGTATGTTCTACGATTTTTTGTCGTTTTCGAGTTATATTTTTTTTTCGAATTTTTTCGAAAAACTCCGACTGTCACGACATAATTGGTCACAGAGACGCTATTTATTGAGATACACCCTTCATTATTTTTTTCAAAATTGTTGAATAGTGTACGTTTTAGATGTAATAATTTGTTTAATCCAATTTGATACCATAGCTTAAAAAAATGTTGTATCTCAAAAAAGTCAAATCAGAAAATTTACAAAAATGTTTGAGGGCGATTTAAAAATATAAGGTTACATAAAAAAAATTTCCAAACATTTTTCAGAAAATTTCCTTATTTCTTGGTTTGATGATATTTATTTCTTTCATGAAGATATAAGTCTTCTCAGATTAAGATAAAAGTTTTCTTGGTTTGATGATATTTATTTCTTTCATGAAGATATAAGTCTTCTTGAATTGAAATGTTACATTTTGTCCGTTTGAGATATTTATTATCTTGGTCTATTTTAATAAAAATCAATATGTTCTTGTTAAACAAGTACATATACATCTTCCTACGTTCCCTAAAATAAGCAAATAAATGCTTGTGCTATAGGTGAACGAAATAGGTCGAGGCAGGATTCGATCTCGCGACCACAGGATTTCTAGCCCAGCGCGCTAACCGCTCTGCCATCGACCCATCTGAATTGGTAAATAAAACACACCAATATACACAAATATACACTACCGTCATATCTACAAGCTCAAATGAGTTACCAGCATATGGACCAGACTCTCTATATTAGGTACCAATTTCTGATTATTTTCAAATTTAAATAATAATAAAAAAAAATTAAATGTTCAATTTATAAACAAATAATTAAATCAATTAATAAATAAATTTTTATAAAATAAATAAATAAATAACTTACATAAAAAATATTAGTTTAAATAGAACATCATAATATTTTTTTAGTAAAATAGTTTTCTCCACAAAATCTACGTCCCTTTGAAAATAAGGTCGTAACCATTCGAAAGTTCTTTTATGTCACAGTTTAGTAAACATTTAACATACTAAGAATTTACTGGATGTAGGAAAGAACACTTCAGTGGGATGTTTAAATAGTAATGGCGTATAATTTTTTCTCGCAATGCGGTACCATAAAAATTTATATGTTAGGACAGAATCGTATAAAAATGACTTGGGAGAATTTGAACAATCGTACGTTATAATTCACAATTATATATTTTATCAATGTTTGAATAATATTTTTTTTTATGTTTGTATACGGAAGTATAATTTTGAAACGTAAATACTTTATCGGAAACGAGTAAAGTGATACTCGAGTAGTACCCAACACAATCAGACACTAACGGTCGTATTACAAGAGTTATATATTTATTTATTTATTAATAAATTAATTAATTAATTTATTTATTTACTTATTTAATCATTTATTCATTTATTCATTTATTCATTTATTCATTTATTCATTTATTCATTTATTCATTTATTCATTTATTCATTTATTCATTTATTCATTTATTCATTTATTCATTTATTCATTTATTCATTTATTCATTTATTCATTTATTCATTTATTCATTTATTCATTTATTCATTTATTCATTTATTCATTTATTCATTTATTCATTTGTTCATTTGTTCATTTGTTCATTTGTTCATTTATTCATTTATTCATTTATGCATTTATTCATTTATTCATTTATTATTATGTACTGTAGTCTTCATTTACTTGTTTTTTTTTCATTGTCTTTAATATCATTATGCTCTACTGTACTGTTGGATATCCAAAAAATAAATAAATAAATAAATAAATTTATTCATTTATTCATTTATTCATTTATTCATTTATTCATTTATTCATTTATTCATTTATTCATTTATTCATTTATTCATTTATTCATTTATTCATTTATTCATTTATTCATTTATTCATTTATTCATTTATTCATTTATTCATTTATTCATTTATTCATTTATTCATTTATTCATTTATTCATTTATTCATTTATTCATTTATTCATTTATTCATTTATTCATTTATTCATTTATTCATTTATTCATTTGTTCATTTGTTCATTTGTTCATTTGTTCATTTATTCATTTATTCATTTATTCATTTATGCATTTATTCATTTATTATTATGTACTGTAGTCTTCATTTACTTGTTTTTTTTTCATTGTCTTTAATATCATTATGCTCTACTGTACTGTTGGATATCCAAAAAATAAATAAATAAATAAATAAATTTATTCATTTATTCATTTATTCATTTATTCATTTATTCATTTATTCATTTATTCATTTATTCATTTATTCATTTATTCATTTATTCATTTATTCATTTATTCATTTATTCATTTATTCATTTATTCATTTATTCATTTATTCATTTATTCATTTATTCATTTATTCATTTATTCATTTATTCATTTATTCATTTATTCATTTATTCATTTATTCATTTATTCATTTATTCATTTATTCATTTATTCATTTATTCATTTATTCATTTATTCATTTATTCATTTATTCATTTATTCATTTATTCATTTATTCATTTATTCATTTATTCATTTATTCATTTATTCATTTATTCATTTATTCATTTATTCATTTATTCATTTATTCATTTATTCATTTATTCATTTATTCATTTATTCATTTATTCATTTATTCATTTATTCATTTATTTATTTATTTATTTATTTTTATTTATTACTAAGGACCACTTTGAGCTAAAAAGTTATTACACATCAATTGGTTCATAAATAAGAAAACGCTAATATAAAACTGGTCAGCCAATTACAAGTGGCCATATCCTGCATTAAAAATTGGCATACAAATCTATAAGAAAATAAAATATTTTTAATGGAATTTATATAAAAATGAACAGATACAATAGAAATTGTGATCACAACAAAGAAAAATAGTGAAATATGTTAACAAAAGAAAACAAAAAGATAAACATTACTATAAAAGATACAATTAAGCACAAACAAATAAAAAAGAGAAACAAGAGAATTTAAGAATAATGTAAGAAAATGTTGAAAATGTTTTATCTACCAATTCAAATATAATAATAAGAGAATTTAAGAATAAAGTAAGTAAATGTTGAGGTCCCGTAAGCATCACAAATGAGTATGTTGGGGTCTGTGCATCAAGCGGATCAAAATTTACAAGGGGACACAGACACAGACACATTTAATGTTCAACTCCAGTCTGAATAATCATTTCTGCATTCTACATTAAAGCCTCTAAGTTGGTGTTTTTGAAAGAAAAAAAAAACAAGAAAAACATGAAAACTGTAGATCAGGCCATGCAAAATCTCATGGATCTTGTCTTAGAGACTTTTCCGATATGTTAAGAGAAATAAATTCTCAACATATCGGAAAAGTCTCTATAGAGAAATAAATTCTCAACATATCGGAAATAATGCTTCTCTGGACTGGAAACTTTGATTAGTGTGGTGAAATTGTTATTTGGCAATAAACGTGCCATTTGCATAATATGAAGTGTTCGCAATAATCATTTGATTGATTTGGTGTAACATTATAACGACACGAACTATCTTGATACAAATCAAATGTTAGAATAGTTATCAAGGTATTATTTTTGATTCTATTATTAAAGCCCTTGTGGTGAAACATCCTTTCGATGTTCCCACAGCCGTCTCCATCTTTGAAATTTATTCGGAATATCTACAGTTGCCGTGGCTTGACGTATCGCGAATTCTCATCAACATTACTATTCCGTGTACATCGAATATTACAATTTTTAAAAAAACTATAATATAAAACTGTTATTTAAATAAATACAATTATTAGAGTGAATACTATATTTTATTATATGAATTATCAGCTGCCCGAATTGTCTTTAGTATATCTTAATATAGAGAGATGAGTTTTAACAATACTTTTTGAATACGCAAATAATCATCCTGATAAATATTATTTAAAACCAATTAATCACAAACATATAATAACCCATTCTTTTTATTTCAATCTCGGAGAGTACATCAATTCAGATTGTGTTTTTTCTATCGAAACGGTAAATTTTGAAATCATATTATTTGATTTTCATGGAGAAACACAAAATAAATTAGAAAAGGCTTAATCGAAGGCAAAACGAGCAGGACCGGATCTATTGTTATAGACGCTTGGCGCACCAAATTAAGAATAATTCATCGAGGAAGGATTCAAACTCGAGACCACTGGATTACTAATCCAGTGCGGTAATCGCTCTGCCACCTACCTATCAAAATCTATATACATAGGTTTAAGTCTCACTATCGTTTTGAAAATTAACAATATTGCTGCAGTTGAATTCAAAATAAACTTTATAATATCTTCATTGTTTATAAACCAATTTCTTGATCACTTCTAGCTTATATTTAAACGAACAGATTTTCATGATTAAAATATAGAACTATCAAAAAACTCAATAAGAATTGTACTCAATAGGAAGAGAAAAAACTCAATAAGAAGAAAAGTATATAACTCAATAATAGGTGATCACGTAAACCAGCCGATGACAGGTCGTAATCCCTGTAGGTGCTTTGAGTTCCTGGTTCTCCTATAATAGATATTCCAACAATATTGTGATGTTGAAATTTTGTCACATATTATCTTTTTTACAGTGTCGGAATAAATTATTTCTATAATAATTTTCTTCCGAATTTGTTATATTTAGATTCTTTCTTTATATTTGGCATTCCAAATTTATTTACAACTTGTACAACAGCGCCATTCGAACTTATGTTAGATACGGATCTGCCAACGAGTTTCACCACTTTGTTCAGTTGTTGTTGGCAAATGGCAGAAATAATTGACTCGGATAATTGAAAAAAAATCAATAATAAACCAAATTGATATTTGGAAAATTATTGGAATTTATCTGTTTGATGTCGTTCAGACAGACCTTATTATTTTGTTGGATTGGAAGCAATTAAAAAATAATTGTATTGTGATACGGCCGCATTGATTCGAGCGCTGATCGGTTGAGAGTTTTGATGAAATTTGTAAACAATACGCGGTATTGTATTGGTGTTGATACTAAACATTTTCGCACAGACGACATAGCAATTATGTACAAAGCCGTCATGCATGCTTTAGCGGGAAAAACAATCTATTTGAATTGATTTAAATCAAAAATGGTTGTATGCAAACTATACAATTATTGTAATTCGTGGGTTTGTTCGTCGAGTTATAACTGTTCAAAAGTACTTAAATTGAAGTTTAAAAAATAAAAACAAATATAATATCAATATTGAATTTAAAAAAAACAAAAATATTTTTTTTTGTATTTAACAACTAACAGGTACAACTACTTAATATAAATGTCTTCTTCTCTTCTTCTACATCGTCAGCTAGGACTATGTCCTGTAGTTCTCGGCACCTGCTCCTGGGAGGAGGACGTCCAGCTGTCCCTCCATCGTTTGGGTGGTCTTCCTGGAGGTCTGCTACCTGTAGGATGTTCATCAGCTGATATCCTCACTACTCGGTCTGAGCTTGCTCTCCCCACGTGGTCTCTCCAGAAACGTCTTCTTGTTCTACCACTTCGTACCACGTCCTCAACATCACATTTGATCACGGAGGGTTACTCCTGCGATGGGCCGTAGAGTCTTCATCTCCATGGCTCTAAGGAGACTTTTTGTACGGGTGGTGTCAGCTCTTGTCTCTATGGCGTATGTCATGATTGGTCTTATGCAAGTCTTGTAGATCCTGACTTTACTCTCCCTCAGCATATCCCTATTTCTCCACACAGCACTTCTCAGGCATCCAGCCACTACAGCAGCCTTGGTTGCTTGTTCATGTACTTCGTTATAGAGATCATTGCTGCTGGATATTTCTATGCCCAAGTACTTAAATCTCATCACTTGTTCTATAGTTTTATTGTCTATAGCAAGTTTGCAACGTACTGGATATCTTGAGGTTACCATGCTTTTTGTTTTCTCTATTGAGATTTGCATATTTGGTCTTTGGGAAGATAATTGGAATTTATGCAGTAGTTTCTGAAGATCATCCTCGGAATTTGCAATTAAGACGGCATCATCTGCATAACATATTATATCTATATTTTTGTTTCCCATTTTGTAACCTATTCCTAATGCTTTAACATCTTCGATAATCTTGTCCATAATGATGTTAAAAAGAAAAGGGCTCAAACTATCTCCTTGACGAATACCTACTGCAGCTGGAATTTCCTTTGAGAGGTCATCTCCCACCTTTATGCGCATTTTGTTGTTGCTATTTAAATTTTTAATAGCTTTTATAATAGGATGCGGTATGTTCTTTTCTATTAGGATATCCAGTACATCTTCCAGGAGCACTCTGTCAAAAGCTTTGGTTAGGTCGACAAAACACATGTAAGCCGGTACATTATATTCTAAATATAAATGTATGGTAACTAAATTACATAACCTTAAATAAAATAATGTAGTGCCCCAATTACTTGATGTCTTATAATTTATAACAAGGAAGGAATTTGAGGGAGAAGGAAAAGGAAGGGGAGGAAATTAATTTATAAACATTCTTTAAACTATGAATATAAAAATAAAAAGGAAAAAAAAAGAAATTGTAAGAATATACATACATACACACACACACACACACACACACACACACACACACACACACACACACCCTCACACACACACACACACACATGTTGGTACACACCAATATACTTATACATGCATCATACATATATACACACATACATTAGTATTAGTAGTAGTAACTTTTATTTAGACGTAAAAAATACAAAATTAATACATCTAGTCTAAACAATAAGTAGGTATATATATTTTTTTTGATACAATAATAAATTATGGTACATCATAGTATGACACTAAATTATTAAAACATGTAAAAATATGGAGAACATTAATATTTTTTAACATTAGCACATATACACACACGAAATTTAATATTATATGGTTAAATATAATATGGTTAGGCAAATTTGGGTGCATAATCATACATTAATCCTATTCTACCCCATTTTCCTATCCTATTCCCTTGGCCTGAAAAAGAACAATATTCAACGCCATAAATATAAAGATAAAGATGTGACATTATTTATTTAAAAAATGAACATCAGGCCATATTTTAATTACTAACTTATAACTGTCAACTTGATATACCTACCTACCTACTGCACCGCTATTGTAATATTAATATTTTTCATATTAAATCCGCTTAATTTAACTTTAGTGAAGTGCAAACCACATAAAATCTACGCTGTTAATATAGTGGAATGAATTTAGAACTATGTAGTAACCAAGACTATCGAGGCAAGGTTATTCGTACTCACAAACATTCCATCATTTTACCTATATCGAAATAAAAAAAAATATATACTACCTATATAAAATATTTTTTGTATTATATTAGTTTAAATAAACTAATATAATGCAATAAAGGCATTGCAATATATGGCACATATTTAAATCACCTCCGTTTTGCTGACGGCGAAAAATGAAGCTATGGTAGCAGAATTATATGAAGCCTCCAGGAAAATTGGTCTGGAAATAAACATAGACAAAACCAAGATTTTATGCCCAAATTCACACAGTATTTGCATTGGCAATAAGACTATTGGTAATGTTAATGAATACATATACCTTGGACACAAAATTAAATTTGGTAAAGAAAACCAAACCGCCGAACTGCCAAGACGTATTGGCTGAGTTTGGCTGCTTTTGGAAAATTTGAGACACATATTCGATGACAAGGAAATACCGAATAACCTAAAAGCCAAAATAAACAATTCTTGTGTTTGCCAGTGACAACATACGGTCTTAAAACATTGTCACTTACTGCCAGAAGTCTCCACAAACTTGAATGTACTGAACGATCAATGGAAAACAAATGTTCGACGCATCCTTGAGAGACCGAATAAGAAACGAGGAAATAAGACGCCGGTCAAAGGTCACGGCCATTGTAGGAAGAGTGGGAAGGCTAAAATGGCAATGGGCAGGTCATGTGGCAAGACAGAGGGATAAAAGATGGACCCGCAGAAATTTGAATTGGAGACCCAATCATAATAGAAGAAGTACAGGGAGACCACAGAGGAGATTGACTGACGATAATGTCGAACTGGTGGGACATGGGTGGAAGCAGAGTGCCCAGGATAGAGAGAAATGGAAAACCCAGGAAGAGGCTTATATCAAGAAATGGAGTGAAAGGGGCCAAAAAGAAAAAGAGAAGAATTTAAAACCTATATTGAACTTTCATTAACAAGAAAACCATGCTCAAACACAAATAAACAAAATATGGTTGTATTATTCATTTAAGTATATCATTATGTATACCGTAATATCTTTTTTTTTTTTTTTTTTGAAAATGGTCACTGGATGACCGAAACTAGTCAGTGTCATTAAATTAGTAGAACTAAAAACTTCGGTTTTATTTTACCATTCCAAATTTATTTATTATTCTTTTTATTTACTTATTTTTTATAATTTTGTCTACATTAGTCGAGTTTTCCAACAACAAAAATATTAATGCTCCGAACACTTAGCTCTGTATTTATTAAAAAAAAACATCAATGTATAAAACACCTTTCATTCTTATGAACCAAACCAAGCTTTTAGACTCTTCTGTTACTTTAAAAAATATTCCCCGAGTATTAGAGGTGAGGGATTAAGTGGGAAATATCCACGATGAAGTATAAAGCAGAAGAGCTTCGGGTGAGCTCATGAATTATATAATTCTGTGCCACTGAACCAGAATTATTTCGAATTTCGTCTTGTGTCTGAGTAGCTAAAATATGTCATAGTCTCGTCAAAAAAGGTATATTGAATTTATTATAGGTGAGTAATATTATAATAATAATAATGAGATTTTATAAAATTTCTGAGTTTTCTGACATTTATTTACCGACGACTGTTTCGGCATTTTCAGGCCATATACTACTGGTATGTTAAATAAAAATACCTACTTATATAATCAAGTAAAAAAAAATGATGACGCTCTTTGAAGTTTTCTTGGTTGAAATAAATAATATACAATATTTCACATCTGTCCGTTGATTGTTAACATTCATACTGACAATGCGAAGCACATGTTGCCAAACGTAGCTGTTTTACAGCAAACAAATTCAAATACAAAACATGCGTAATTTATTGAAAGGCTATATATTATATTTAAACAATAAAACTATGCAGATTTATTACAAATAAAAACTTGGAATTTATTTGTTGTATTGAAATTTATTTGATTATTATTCTGACGATATGCTTTACATGAAATGCGTCATTATTCAAATAAATAGCACTACAAATAATGACAAAGAAACGAATTTAATATTTACAAAAAAAATAAATCACGAAAAATTAAGAGTTAGTCTAGAACTGGAAACATGGACTAATATATACGATTCAACTGATAGTGACAATTGTGCATATGAATTTTATACCACACTTAATAAACACATTGAAGATGCTACTTATATAAAGAAAACTTATAATGCAAAATATAAAAAAATACAACCGTGGATCACACACGGTATTGTAGTATCAATTAGAAAGAGGGAAAAACTTTATAAACTTGCTAAAAGATTTCCACAGCAAATGAACATTTATAAAAAGTATAGAAATATGACAACTAAATTAATAAGATATGCTAAAGAAAATTATTATAAAAGAAAAATTGAGTCAGCTGAAAATAACAGTAAAAAAATTTGGGAAACATTCAATGAAATTATAAATAAACAAAAGAAAAAACATAATATTGAAACATTAGACATAGAGGGAATACCTGTCAACGTCAATAAAGAGCCAATCAAATGTGCTAATGCTTTTAATATATTTTTTAGCAATGTTGGCAAGGAACTTGCATACAATATTAACAGTAATCATACTGAAGAGCAAATTGACCTT
Source organism: Molanna angustata (assembly GCA_963576475.1). Taxonomy (NCBI): domain Eukaryota; kingdom Metazoa; phylum Arthropoda; class Insecta; order Trichoptera; family Molannidae; genus Molanna; species Molanna angustata. The sequence goes on from OY754974.1 coordinate 31,526,736, forward strand.
GACAATGACTCACCAGAAAATATCTTGACATTTGAAATTATATCAACAGAAGATGTCAAAAAAATTATACATTCACTGAGGGGAGGATCCGCCCCCGGTTTTGATGGAATTACCAGTTTAATATTGAAACAAAATACTGACAATTTAAGTAAACCTATAACACATATGGTAAATGTAAGCCTCTCAAGCGGCGTATTCCCTTCGATTTATAAAAAAACGATTGTAACTCCAATCTACAAGTCGGGTGATGCAAAGAATGTTTCAAATTATAGACCCATATCATTGATTTCTAACATTGCCAAAATTTTTGAAAGGATTATTAAAAAACAAATGACACAATATATCTATAAAAAAAATATTTTAAGTCCCAATCAATTTGGATTCAGAGAAAAAATGGGTACACAAGATGCTATTGCTGCACTTACAACACATGTATATAAGGCTCTTGACAAGGGACATAAATCTCTGGGAATTTTCCTCGACCTTCGTAAGGCATTTGATAGTGTGTCTCATAATAAACTGATTAATAAACTAAATACAATAGGAATTACTGGAAATGCTAAAAAATTGATTCAAAGCTACTTATACCAAAGGAAACAGTTTGTCAGAATTAATGACCTCACAAGTGACTTCGAGACATCTCAATTCGGAATTCCGCAAGGAACCGTTCTTGGTCCTATTTTGTTTATTATCTACGTTAATGATTTGCTTAAACTCAATGTTAAGGGAAAAATTATTTCTTTTGCGGATGATACAATAATACTGAATGAAAATATAAATTGGAGAGAGGTAACTAAAGATGCTAATAATGACATTAATATAGCAAAAAAGTGGTTCAATGATAACCTATTATCTTTAAATACTGACAAAACCTATTTCATACCCTTCACGCTCGTTGGAGATGCTCCTAATAACCTGTTCCTGAAAATTCATCATCATGAAAGTCATGAGATTTGCCAGAATAAATGCACTGAATTAAAACGCACGAAAAGTATAAAATATCTTGGTATCATGATCGACAACAACATTAAATGGAAAGAACAAATAAATTTAATAGTCATTAGAATAAGAAAATTATATTATGTTTTCATTAAATTACGTCGAATAATTCCATTAAAATCATTAAAACAGGTTTATTTTGCATTTGCACAATCTATATTACAATATGGGATTATAGGATAGGGTGCAGCTTTCAAAACTAATTTAAAGCCTTTACAAATAGTCCAAAACACCATTATTAAAATCATCCTTAAGAAACCTTTTGATTATCCAACAAACCAACTTTATCAGGATTTTAATGTTCTCAACATAAATTCACTTTTTAAAAGAGCCTCTCTTTACCAGATATTTAAAGATCATTTCATAAGAAATTTATATCCAACCACTAATTCAAGAAAACATCCAAGAAGAAAGACAAACATTGATATACCATTATTAAAAACGACTACCGGCCAGCTCCATTATACATACCAAGGTGTTAAATGGTTTAATGAGCTGACCGGTAAATATAAATTAAATACAACTGATTTTGATAACTATAAAAATGCTGTTAAGTCTCTTTTTATTTTATAACTTTCTAATGGAATTGTTTAATATTTAATTTATTTTAATTGCATGTTTTCTTCTGCTCTGTATTTTAATTGCATGTTTTTTTCTGTTCTTTATTTTTCTTTTGATATTGTGTACATTATTGGTTTTTGATGAATTATGATAATGAAGATTAATTTTTAGTTTATATAGGAATCCCCCCCAAACCACGAGTATAAGCTCTTTTTGGGGGGTAATATGAATAAAATATTTTTTGTGTATGCTATTATAAGTATTTAAATTGTTAAATTGTTATATTTTATTTCTATATATATAAATAAAATAAAAAAAATAAAAAATGATGGGTCGGTGGCAGAGCGGTTAGCGCGCTGGGCTAGTAATCCAGTGGTCGCGAGTTCGAATCCTGCCTCGACCGATTTCGTTCACCTAAGCACAAGCATTTATTTTAGGGAACGTAAGAAGATGTATATGTACTTGTTTAACAAGGACATATTCATTTTTATTCTAAAAAAAAAAATTAATAGAACAATGGAGTCGTCGTTCGACAAACTAAACCAATAGAACTATGTTTGTATGAAATACATTATTTTTCAACTATATCATATAAATCAAACAATACATGAAGCATATTTTAACGTGAATTGTCATCGGTCATACACAAATTCTGAAAGTTACAGAGCTCTAACTGGTTGAAAAGTTAGTTAAAAACCAGATGCAAAATTTATTTATAGACAGACAGGTGATGTTAAATTAAAATGTACAGCAAAGTAAACCTATGTTTTCAAATAACAATTATTTGATAGTCATAGAATTATTCAAATTGGAAGACATCACCATTGAGAATTTCAAGATATTTAAAAACTAATCAGATGTATACTTTTCGCCTGGCTTCCGGGTGCGCAGAGTGCAAATTTGTGTATTTTTGCTTCGTTGGTATACGTGCAAATCGCCCCCTTTTCGGCGAAACGGCTCAAGATACTTGGCGACAACTCTATATACAGAATTTCGCAGTCTTCACAGAATTAAAAAGATTTTTATAGGTATTTAATAAGGATAGACAAGAAATTGCCAACAAAGATCTGTATTGTGGTATGCATGTATCTTGTAGCTACTCCATTATTTTTTAAAGAGAATATTGGAGTTAGCTAATAAATACCAAATATCATTCAATCGTTTTTTAAGTGTCCAGAGAATAGTTGGGCTTGCATAACTTATTATATATTTGCAATACATTCTAAAACTATGCATGAATAAAAATAATCTGATCACAGAAAACCAATACTTTATTGTTAGAAAAATTATGTAATGAACAAACAATCAAAAGATAAAATCAATACGTTTTGAATTTTTGAAGATTCATAAGACAAATTATCTAAACTTGAGTTATTTCGTAATAATTTCTTTATCGGCTTATACAAAATTTCAAATAAAATTATCTTTATTAAAATTAGGCACTCGAGCCCAAAGGACAGTAGCATGGTATTAAAACAGTACAAATTCGCTTCATAACACGATTGATATAAATTTCAAATTCCGCGAAAGCGACGACGAAATTCCCGGCTCCGTATTTCCAGCGGAACAGAAAGAAAAAGATATTATGACGTTTCTTATAACGCTCGAGAAAATTTGAATATACGCTGGTAGGTAGAGAAGAATTTAAAGTTTGCCGTCTGTGCTTTCCTTTTTATCAATAAAACATTGAATAAGGAACTAACTGCCCAGAGGGATTTAGTTTATTTATATTTGCATGAAATCTTTTGTATCCTTCCTTCTTTATGGGCTCCTGGTAGCTATATGAATTTTTATTTATAAAACTCGACTTATGATATAACTTTTACTTGCTTCCGTTTTGTATTATATTTTATTCATTTATTTATACCTATTTCCGGATTCGTTGAATTTAATATGACGGTATATTTTATTTGTCTGACAGGCTTTACATTAATATTTACTAATATGAGATATTATATTTTATTCATGAACAATGAAAGAAAATATTCTAATATCGTTTATTTTATTTAGAAGTATGTAAAAAATATTTTTTTATTGTTGTGCCAAAATATTTTAAGAAATATGTGTACAAACACAATTTTAAATTTTCAATTATTGCACCCTTTGAAATTTTACATTAGAAGAGGTGTCCGACAGGGTGACACTATTTCTCCCAAACTATTTACATTGGCCCTCGAAGATGTCTTCAAAACTCTGGATTGGTCTAAGAAAGGTATAAATATAAACGGCAAGTATCTCAGCAATCTACGGTTCGCAGATGATATTGTCATATTTGCCAAGGATGAGGAGGAATTGAAAACTATCAAATTATATACTATATAATATTTATTTAGAAATTTTATAAAGCATATTTCTTTTCATATCATTTTCTGTACCTTTTCTTAAGATATTATTTTTTGATAAGATACTGCTTTTTTGTATTTTTAATTGCACAAAATTTCCTCTCAACTTTATACATATTACATATGTTAATATTATTCACAGAAGAAAAAAGTAAATCTCAAATAAGTAAATTGATAAAAATAAATAATATTTGTATTTTATTACAATATTTTTACATCTCAACACGAAGTTGTAATATCATAGGAGAACCAGGAAGTAAAGGCACCTACAGGGCTTACGACCCGTCATTGTCTGGTTTACGTGATCACTTTATGCGTTTAGCAGCATTCACCGATTATGCCTACTTATTGAGTTCCATACAAATCCAATTTTTGATAGTTTTTTAATATTATGCAAAGAATGAAAATCTTTTCGTTAAAAATAAGCTGAAACGTCATCGCCATCTATGAAGTGACTAAGAAAGTTTTTTTTTAAAGTTTTTCTTTTGTGTTTTCAGTCTGAAAGATCCAGACTGAAAACACAATTGAAAACTGTGTCTCCACTGTGAATCGAACCCGGGACCTTTCGCTCTCGCGACTCAGAAAGCTAACCAACTGACCCACGAAGGCCTTTACATTATCATTAGGGTTTTCAATTCAAATTATGTAGGTACTTATAACTACTTATTATTTGCAAAAAAAAAACGTTAAAATTAATTTTAATTAAATTTAAATATTTGAGATATTATATCTTTATGTGGACCATTATAAATTTCATTAAAACTAGAAGGAGTTTCATTTACACACATATACACATACCTATAGCAAAATGAACGATCTAATTAACGAAGCGTTGTGAATTTTCTCTGGTGTGAATATCTTGGAAAGGTAAGAATGTATGTACATAGGTACATTGGCGTGATGTTGCATACGAAAATCTTGTATTAAAGGCTTTAATGGCCGTAGAATATTCCCTGAGGTGTTTCCATGAGTGCACCATTACCTGACTCTTTAATGGAAAATCTATGGAAAGACCAGGCCAAGACTATAAAACTAATTATTACCTTTTACACGGCAGATGCAGACAAACATTTGACGCAAAAATAGTGTTTTTATTTCATAATTTTTTTTTCGTAAAAGTATCATTTTGAGTTTTACACCAGTTATTATATTTTTAGTACTTATTCTACCTATTTTCGGCTTTACATTCCGATGCTAAGCCATTTTTCGGCAGTGCTGAAATTAGTTATTGACTAAGCGTCGAATTACAGTAAATCTGCATGACATGTGTATAATCAACACTATGATAAACATGTTTTCTGCATTGCATTATATTCCAGCTGTTATTCAATTCAACATTATAATCAGAGTCTCACGATAAGCAAGAACCCGCTGTGATATAAATTAGTTGTAGAAAATAGAATAATTAGAACAAGTAATGGACTTGATCTATTATGTTATTTTCTTTAATGGAATATTTATAATGGAATACGACAAAACACTGAGACAAGTATATGAAGCAATAAGCACATGAATATCAAAAGCAAAGTCCGGATATATAAAACATGTGTAAGATCCATTGCCACCTACGGAGAAGAGACCAGAGCAGACACAACGAGAATAAAATCTCCTCCGAGAACATCAGAGATGAGGACATTGAGATGTATAACCGGAAACACACTAAGATATCGAATTCAAAATACTGAAATAAGAAAAAAATTGAAGACAAAAAAAGTACGAAGACATCGTCAGATGGGGAAGACAGCGGAGGTGGATTTTAACAGAATTGATGAAAATAGACTCCCACGTATCACTCTCTAAGAGAACCCAGCTGGTAGAAGACCTACAAAGACATGGCGAGACAACTGGCAGTCCACTTCGCAGGAGACAGAATAGCGGAAGAAACAAATCTTTGGATCTATGAAAAGGAAGAAGAAGAAAAGAACATAATAATGAATGTAAATATTATGGTAAATCATATCATTATAGCGTAATAGAGCTCTCATCGTGGTGGCATGTAGTAATATTGTAAATCTTCCCTTTAAATTCTTACCTAAATCTTTTTGATCATCCATGAATGCTAATTAGTTTTCCAAAATTGGTGTTTCATTTTCTGGTCTTTATGTGGACAATTTACTGTCTTTTTAAAATGTATTTTGTAATCGTGACCATTTGTTACCGTAAATAAATAAAAAAAATATTTGTCAAATCTAGCAACTTTGAAAATAAATAGTTATTAATACTTAACATTCAAAACAACGGCAAAATCTTCGATTTCTAGAACTCTGTTCCATTTCGTTTTAGAGTGCTGAGGGTCCCAGTTCAGTCTCATACTGTTTTATCCACTGTTTTGCGTCTAATAGTTTGTACTAAATTTCAGACTTCTGTTACGAGTATTTGTTGTGAACATACCTACAGTATTTCAAAATATATAGCAATATTTAAATATGATTTTACACAGACCAGAAATCTGATATTTGTAGATCACGGATCGATCGTTGTTTACCTCTGCTAAATATACAAAAGGCAGGTAAATCCAATTACAATTGCAACGTTTAAATTAATTCTGTTTCAGAGAAAATCGATGTAATTTATTGACTTGTATTAAAGAATTGAAATTCTGAAACGTAACTATTTTAAATATGGAGAAGATGTCATTGTTCATTTAAAAGAAATTTAGTGAATCAATAAATCTGTAAGTATCATAACGTAAAAATGCATACAAAAAAGAATATAATTTATATAGATTAATAAATAATAAGAAAATACTGAGCGTTACGCATATTAATTCTGCTTCCTTTCGTTTAATTGTAGAGTTCTCCTCGTATTTTTGACATCTTTTATTCTCACAGAAATATATGACGTAAAAAATAGTATTCATAAATTGACATTAAACTTATTTTAATAATAGTTAAATGCTTTTGCGTTTTTAATAATAATGCTTTTGCGTTTACAAAACAATTATAAGTACCTGCTCGGTTTATGTAATTGCGGATGCAAATGCCTAATTAAAGAACTAATTTATCGAATATTTTTTTAAATGAATACCTATACGCGAAAATTGGATTTATTCCCCTGTCGGGAGTCAAATAATATTTTTACTGACAAACTTTTTAACACTTTAATAGGGACGAAGTTGGGATATTATAGAAGAACCAGGAACTCAAGGACTGTTGCTTTCATTGTTTACAAATAAACCAATTTCTTAATAGATGAGGTTTCAAAAAGGCTTCTTCGTTACTTCATAGATGGCAATAGTAATAGTTTATTATTTTCAGGTGAATAGTTACACAGTATTCATATTTATAGAACTTTCAAAAATTACATTGATAAGGGAACTCAACAAGACATAATTGGTGAACGTTGCGCAAGTGCATAAAGTGATCACGTAAAACAGCCGATGACAGGTCGTTAGCCCTGTAAGTGCCTTGAGTTCTTGGTTCTTTTATAATATCCCAACTTCGTCTCTATTGTGATGTTAATAAATTGTCAATTAAAATGTAGGTAATATTACATTGATGCTGCGCCTTTCAACAGGCAATTTTTATAGCTTTTTACGAGATTGCACGAACAGGAGATCGGAATTCTTCGGGAGTAAGGAGATTGATATAAAGGAATGTCTGGGGTAAGGCCGGGGGTCGATTGATCAGGTATTGATCGATGATATAGTGCTCTCACGTTGTGGTTCATTTATATACTAATATTGTACTTCACTCTTATAATATCTTATCTGTATTTATTAATTAACGCGTGTGTTTATTTAACAATATATGTTATCAAAAGTAAAAGATATATAAAAAAAAAAACTTATTTATGTTTCCTATTTTCAATCTTATTTCTTTCTTATTTCATACTTCGTATTTTTTTTTTCTAGCAAGTGTTGAATTCAAAAGAACCGTTTTATGGTCTAAAACTGTAAAGCAATAAAATAAAATAAAATAATTGCAATTCTGCGTAATTCTTGAACCGAGTTTTTTTTCCAGAATCGATTGGTATGTAATTAAAATGTTCCACCCAAAAGGTATTTTTCTTTCGATAGGACATACACGGTTTCCTTAAATAGGCATTGTACCATTAATCCCCAGCAATATAGAATTTCCGGTATTTGATTGTGGGGGGTTGCGTGGTTATGCGGTATGTTCGTGGATGACCCCACCTTCTCTTTGTGATGCTGGGCTTTCTGACTTAATCCTAATGGACCGATCCTTTCATACATCCAAAAGGTTTTAATAAATTCACCATATCATACGAGCATTTGAGAAAGCTCACGGTTGCCATTTCGTGGAATTTAACAAAATTTAAATATTTTTAGGATGAGTACATATAAAAATATTATATTTTATTACGATATCTTCTTCCCACTGTTCATATGGGAATACAATTGACCGTTTCGCAAAACATTAGATCCAAATAAAAAAAATGCGTGCTATTAAAGTAGATTAGTCACAAACATAGAGACTATCTTCTTATTATTATTATTATTTTAGATCGTAGATCTGTTTTTTCGAGAAAGCTATTCCTGTGAAGCTGAGGTCCAGCTATCCCTCCACCTCTTCGGTGGTCTTCCGGGGAGGCGATGCCCTAGTGGGATTTCGTTTGCCGCTATGGATGGGATTCGAGATGCGTCCATCCTGTTGACATGGTCCCTCCAAAATCTTCTCCTAGCTCTGCTCCATCGTATGATGTCCTCGGTCTCACAGGTCCGCCTAATGTAGTCATTGCGAATTCCGTCCCTAAGCGTCTTCCCTGTGATAGCCTTTAAAACCTTCATTTCCGATTTTCGTAGGAGGTTTTTGGTTCTGGTCGCGTAGTCTCTTGTCTCAACTGCATATATCATGATTGGTCTACACATGTCTTATAAATTCTGACCTTACTATCCGTTCTTATATATTTGCTATGCCAGATGATATTTTTTAAATATCATGAACTAGCGTATGATATTTTTGAGACATCCTGAACTATAGAGACTATCATTTGCAAAAAATAAAATAATATTCCTTGCAAAAATATATGAAAAGAAGGTCATAAAATATGGAATATGCAGACATTTAATACACTCTCCTTATAATTATTACATAGTTGTGATATTTTGGAGACTAAATTAATCTTCTCACATAAAATATGGAATATGCAGACATTTAATACACTCTCCTTATAATTATTACATAGTTGTGATATTTTTAGACTAAATTAATCTTCTCACATAAAATATGGAATATGCAGACATTTAATACACTCTCCTTATAATTATTACATAGTTGTGATATTTTGGAGACTAAATTAATCTTCTCACATAAAATATGGAATATGCAGACATTTAATACACTCTCCTTATAATTATTACATAGTTGTGATATTTTGGAGACTAAATTAATCTTCTCACATAAAATATGGAATATGCAGACATTTAATACACTCTCCTTATAATTATTACATAGTTGTGATATTTTGGAGACTAAATTAATCTTCTCACAAATACAGACTGTAAAGATATTAAAAAAAATCGTCTCGTTTTAGTCAGGAGAGTATGTCATCCAGTAATTAGGGGACTATTATGTAAGTCTTAATATTTTTAAAGTTGTAGCCAAACATCTTGAACTTTTCGCCAAAGAGGGGGACGATTTGCACGTAAACGGACGAAACAAAAAGACTCAAATTTGCGCTCTGCGCAACCGGAAGCTCGTTCAAGATGATTAACGAAAATTTTACTAGCAATACCCTCAGTCCCCCGTATACTCCGTTTGATTCTTGTCTCTGAAGATCCCTGTTGTGTTTGGCGAAAGTACTTAGGCTCATTAAAGTCATTCTCATTTATGGATTAAAGTTTTGTGTCATTATCTATTTTTATCGATTGTTTTATTCATTTAAGGTTACATTCAGTTTTTTTTTATAATATGTAAATACTAAGATAGGGTCTGAAAAACGAAAATTACCATATACCTATGTGTACAAAAAGATAACAATAATAAACCAAATAAGGATACAAAAAAAAAACAATGAAACAGAAAATTATACAGGAATGGGAAAATTAGGAAAAGAAAATCAATGATCATTTAGAAAGCCTTAATATATTCATTGAAATGGCCGTTGATCCAAACATGTCAAGACATGTCAACTTTAAATCAAAATGCTTACATGCTCTATAAACTATAACACACTCCCGGCATATAAAATTTATAAAAATGTACGTAGACCTCCCACACCGTTACATGATTTTGTCTGTGTTTCGTACAATAGTTTGTGGTGTAAAACTTCGGTGCATACTTCTTGCAACAATATTATTACCTACATAGCATTAAACTCTACTGTATATTATACTGACTAGTGAACACAATACTGACTGGTCGGTCAGTATTAGCTCGTTTTTTTGGTTGCAGATGCGGATGGCTTAATGGTTAATATTATCTACTCTTCCCAACTATTTTCTTTTTTATCTTTTATATATTTTAATATACTTGTGTTAAAAAAATATTTTTGCAATTCGTAAATATTTTATGTACTTAGTTTAAACTATTTAAAAGAACTTTTAAAAGGTTTATATCCTGTTAATATAATTATACCTATTTTAAATTCATATTGTAAACTGTTGGTTCTTTAAAATCAATAAAATAAAATAAAATAAAAAATAATAAGTTTGAACAACAGGCATATTGAATAAAATTTCACAAAAATATTTTTTCTAATAAATTACGAGTATCAACGCGATCATTCAGTATATTGAAACATAGATTATTAAAAATAAATTTTTATTTTAACATTTCAACTTAGCCCACGCAGAACGCAATAACTCATTCATCACATTTTTTCACAGTGAAAAAATTTACGACATTTTCTTTATGGATACTCAGAACATCCCCTTGTGTATTACTGGACATCATAAGCAAATATTTTCCATGATAATTTTATTATAATATGGTTTGTGATGAAATGTAGGATGTAGGATACCTTAACCAGAAATAAAATATAATCATATATTATTTTTTGCTGACATCTTGGGTCTGTCTAGTAACTTCATTAATACACTTAGTTAAACAATTCACTCTTCTTCTCTCTGCAAGACCTATTTTACGATCTCTGCGGCTATTTTCATAATATTCATATAATACAGAACTATGACTTTGTGCATGCACTTTATGACTTTATATAGTAGTTGAAACGAGATCGCTAAGAAGAATTTGTAATGGAACGACAGGGTAAGAAATAAGTACACAAGGAAATAATGTTATTTGAAGAAAGGTGTAATTAATAAAATGAAAGTTTCCACATTGAGATGGACTTTATGCATGCACTTTATGACTTTATTTAGTAGTTGAAATGAGATCGCTAAAAAGGAATTTGTAATAGAACGACTCATGACAGGGTAAGAAATGAGTACACAAGGAAATAATGTTATTTGAAGAAAGGTGTAATTAATAAAATGAAAGTTTCCACATTGAGATGGACTTTATGCATGCACTTTATGACTTTATTTAGTAGTTGAAATGAGATCGCTAAAAAGGAATTTGTAATAGAACGACTCATGACAGGGTAAGAAATGAGTACACAAGGAAATAATGTTATTTGAAGAAAGGTGTAATTAATAAAATGAAAGTTTCCGCATTGAGATGGACTTTATGCAAGCACTTATGACTTTATTTAGTAGTTGAAATGAGATCTTTCTTTCCCCCCTTTAGCGCTTTTGTCCCGTTTCTATCGGGGTACGCTTTGACCATGATCCTAGAATTGGGGAGTCTGGTTATTACATTGAAGCGACTGCCATCTGACCTTCGTTACCCTTAGAAAGGGGAACCAGACAAATTGGATCATGGTTACACATAGCTAGTGATATAAATCCGCACATCAATCGTCCTTTTCCTCATGACTGAGGATAGCGGCTGTAGTCTGTCGCCACACGTATGGCCCGCCTCCATGCCAATCTGTTTTGGGCTGAACGCAGAGCACCAGTCACCGAAGACCCCATTGTGGTCTTAACCAAATCGCTCCATCTGGTCGGTGAGCGACCACGAGATCTCCGTCCCTCCACGCTGCCCATCACAACAAGCTTCTCGAGGCAGTCTGGTTTTCTTCTGGCAATGTGTCCAAAGAATTGAAGGATACGTCTGTAACATATCGTCGATTTTCGATCCTCAATCCTTAGCTCGTCTAAAATTGACACATTGGTTCTTCTGGCAGTCCATGGGATGCGCAGCATACGCCTCCAGCACCACATTTCGAAAGCATCGATCCTCTTTCGCTCTGACTCCCTAAGTGTCCATGTTTCCACGCCATAAAGGAACATCGGGAATATCAGAGCCCTGATGAGTCTAGCCTTCGTAGTTTTCGTAATGGTCCTGTCCTTCCATACTCTTGTGAGCTTTCCCAGTGCTCCCTTTGCCATGGCGATGCGTCTTTTTACTTCCGCTTCACAACCACCGGTGTCACATATGTTGGAACCCAGATATGTGAAGTCATGTACTATCTCAAGATGGTTTAGAGAGTTGATCGGGGGAAGTTTACATGCTCTATCAATCACCATCAGTTTGGTTTTGCATTGGTTTATGCTCAGACCGAGTGATAAACTTTCCCTCTCAACACGATCCAAAAGTTGTTTCATATCGGTCTCGTTTGTGGCTATTAGAGTTGTGTCGTCTGCAAAGCGTAAGTTGGAGATTTTCTTGCCACCAATGCTGAATCCAGCCTCCCAACCATCCAGAGCTTTCCTCATTATATACTCTCCGTATATGTTAAAATCCGCAATAGATCTTTTACAAATTCAGAGGTGCGTGCCCCGCCCGGATTCGAACCATCGACCTCAAGCATGTGAGGCGAAGACATTACCGCTGGGCTATCACCGCTTGTAGTAGTTGAAATGAGATCGCTAAGAGGAATTTGTAATAGAACGATGCGTGACAGGGTAAGAAATGAGTACACAAGGAAAGAATATATGTCCAAGAAAGATGTAATTAATAAAATAACAGTTAACACATTGAGATGGCTTTACCATGTGCGAAGAATGAATGCCTGACGAAAAAAATGAACAAAGCAGACAGGAACAAAACGAGAAATCGTGGTATCTCAAGAAGAGAATGGCACGACCATGTGACCGATATTCTGAAAGACATATGTAAGCGTATAGAAAAGAAGAACATGTACATAGGTATTAGACAATGAAATAATTTTGAAGAGGCGATGAATGTGTGTCAAGATAGAAAAATGTAGCCTTCAGCCTCCCCCGTGAGTGATATTTCTTGATGTTCTGTATGTATGAAAAAGGTAAATTTAATTAATATTGATGTATAGGTATATTTGCTACATGAAAAGATTTGTTAAAAGACCCTTATAAGACGAAAGGGTAGTCATATTAAAAAATAATTAATATTTGAAGTATTTTTAATCTATCATAATAAATTAACTAACATTTTTTTATATACCACCACGCCTAACCCACAACGTAGGGAAACCAGCGACAGGTGTGTGGATGTACGATAATTTACAAAAGGAAGCATGACACACGAGTGTATCCCCACACAACAGTCTCCCCTTAAAATGTAAAACATTCTGAATGGGTGGTAAGATTCATTACTGAACTATGTGAAATGTTATTTTGCTTGTTGTATTTTAGATTACCCAGATCTTAGTACACACGAAAAAGGTGGAAGCACTATTCTGATCTGGTGACTCACAGCTAAAATAAAAATATCATAATTATTTTGAAAGTTTTAGGTACATTGTTTACGCTTTATGAAATAATTATCTTTAAACATTCAAGTGACACGTGTTGGTATCAAATAATAATTACAATAGGGGTAGAAACATCCCCATACCATAATCCTTAACCCCTTGTACCCATAATAAATTTCCATACTCCTTTTCCAAGGGTTTGGGGGTTGTATAAGAGAGTATTTAGAGTTTGTCTTTTGGATGCGTACCTTGAATTATAAAGGATCCCTTTGGAACTCTATTCAAAGTGAATTAAGAAAATAATTAGAATTCCTATGAATTAAATTATGCCAGAATCATTTTTCATTTAAATTCTATAATCTCGAAAGGTATTTTGACTTGTTTTATAGAACAAGAAACATCTTTCTTTGGCTCAGAAGTCGGATATCCAACCAACTGAGCCACGAAGGCCGACAAAACATAATTGAAATGAAAGTTTATATCCCGCAGTTAATATTTTTTTATAATTTATCTATGTACAAGTATATATCAAAGAACAAATATATATATTTTTTCACATAAATTCGAATATAATGACGAACGTTTTCGCCTAGATGGCTCGGCATTATCAAGGTCTAAAATAAAAGTAACAATTTTTAACAAAAATCATCCTGCACCACAACATTTGCAGCGTTTCAACTTGTGTGGATGGAGTTACAATGATTTTACAATGTTGCCAAACATGTTAGTCAGTCTAAAATTGAAGAAGTGGGGATATAGTTGGTACCTGTATGTTGCCTTTTATTTTATTTTTATAAATATTTAAAATTTTAGAGCGTTAAGTTTCTATTCTTTACATTTGTGGAATAATGCTTTGGTGTATATTTATTCATTTATTTTAAAATGGATTTCAAAAACCTGAAATTTTTTTATGTAGGTATTTTTTTACATATTATATTTAAAGGCAAGCAAAGGTTTTCAGCTTCTATAAGCTTTTACGGTCCTGCCGTATAGGTGCATTTATTGGACCATTTTATTATGGTTGTGTACTAGGTTTACGTAGAACTCTGTGGCAGGCAGTATTACGGTATTATTTGCACCTCCATGAGATGGAAGGAAGGAATGTCTTGTGATTACGCAAGGCATTAACAACTGAAAGACAAATTTGTTCAGAGAGATAAATAATTGTGCTGACAGTAGAAACTAAATCGTTAAGCCAACATTGTGGCTTTACTAGTGATGTTTATAAATCTTAAGGTGTTGTGTTTACTAAAATGTAAGCAACGCAAAATTACATTTGTATTTTTATGTATAACTTGTTTTACTTACTATATCTTTATTTCATTAGTTATTATCTTAAAAAAAAACTTAAATAAAAGTTGTAAATAAAATCTATGTAGGTAGTTCCAATTCTATAGAAAAACTTAAAATGTGTATCTACAAGGTGTCCCAGAACAGTCTTGACATTTTCACGTGTATAAAAATACTTTTCGCCTCTACTGTACGTTGAACTGTTATCATTTTTGGGCCTAGCCGTGAAGTAAAATAATAAATAGTGGATAAAGTTATATTCGTGGTACTATTATTTGCGATAGAAAGCAAGATATGTTTACTTTCCTACACTTAAGATCTTGTGGAAGTAATATTAGGTAACAAATGTGTAAGACTATGTTCATCCTTATCCCGTGAGTACAATAAACGGAGGGAAAAAACTCTATCTAGTCATATTTAAAAATATATAACTTGGTTGCTGGGGGAAAACAAAATTCAACCGTATCTTGTTAACAACTATCTTAGCTACTGAATATGTAAGTACCTATTTCTTATATACACATTGTACGTAGTTTGATACTTACCCGAAAACAACCCGAGATAAATTGTATCACTTCAAAGGTGCCAGTCAGAGGGTATCCACTAACCAAAGTGTCTGTAAATTGGAAGACGTGATTTCTATCAGTAAGGCTTGACAAATAAGAGGATGAGGTTTTTTTTTATTGACAGTTACATCTCAATAGAGACGAAGTTGGGATGTTATAGAAGAACCAAGAACTCAGGCACCTACAGGGCTTACGATCTGTCATCGGCTGGTTTACTTGATCACTATTTTATTTTATTTTATTTAATTAAGCACAGACACAGGCATGAATGCCTAAATATTTCTGCGCATAAAAGCTTATATAATGGGAAGTACATATCATAATAAGAATTGTTTGTAGGTATATAAATTTCCTACCTACACTACACTATGCAGTGTACGGAAGGTGCAGTGCATGGGGGTATAATAGGATGGAGACGCCTTTGTACATGAAAAGTGCAATCAAATTCATAGCTTATTTTTTATCTGTAAAGTTGTCAGCAACGAATGACGTATGCTGTGCAAACTGGCGCAAACTTCAGTCACATTCTCTTACGATACAGCACGATATCGTTTCGTAAACAAAACACACAAAAATTTCGCAACCATCTTTTTTATTTGTGACCATTTTTGATCCCAAAAATATACTAATTTTTGATTTATCGAAATTAAAATGTCGAACAGGCATTGTTGTGTGGCAAAATGTAGGAGTAGAGGTGGAATATCTTTTCACAAGTAAGTATCGAAACTAACCTAAAAAATTAAAACGTAATATACCTATTATTATAAGTTGTGTAGTTATTATTTGTTTACATGAATCATTCTTAATGATTTAATATTACGAACAGTATAATTGTTTGTGATAGTTTAATAAAATAGTAAAATGGTTTTATTTGTTTGGTTTTGTAAATGGTCGCGGCAGCCATTACTTTTTATAATAATGTTGTATTTGACACAATTTGAGAAAAAAATATAATTTCCATTCACTGTTAATGCTTTTCAATCTTATGTCTCATATTTATAACGTTTTATATAATCCCCAAATATTTTATTTATGATTTAAGAAGATAGAGCACAAAAATCACATCATATGTCACTAGATTCCGCCATATTTTTTTTGAAGGCCGTAGTGATGTGCATAACATTTCCAATCTATATTTATTTTTACCATATCTTTTAATAGTTTTTTATAAATTCAGTCAACTTGCGGTATCTATTAGTTCCTGGCGTTATTTATTTATATTTCTTATGAAACGCGATTTTATATGATTTAAATACAATACTTATATGCAATTTATTAATTTAACAAACATACAGAATACTGTATATAATATTTCATTTATTTATTTCATATTTCTTTTGTGATATAAATAGACATATTTTTTTTACAGATTTTCAAAAAATCCCGCTTTAAGAGCTTTATGGATTGCCGCCGTCAATCGTGGACCAAATGGGCAACCATCTTCAGGCTGTGTCCTTTGTTCGAAGCATTTCAGAGATGATGGAATTGAATGTAGTGGTTATCGAAGAAGAATAAAACCAAATGCTGTTCCTTCAATTTTCTCCCAATTAAATACTGTTTGTCCTGAAGTACGTTGATAGTACTATATTATATCTCATATATTTTGTGTTTATTTATATTAATTATTTATTATATTTTGTACTTTTTTTGTAAATTTTATATATTATACTTACCTACATTATATTAGAAATCCTTACCAATATTACTTGTTTAAATATTATTTTTAGATGCGTAAATAAAAATATTTTTGTGGACGTTATGTTAAACACTATCTCTTTTTTTTCAAACAACTTTGTCCATCTTTAGTGAACCTTCGGTGCCTAGTTTTTCGTCATCAAATCCAGTTCATATTTCTGAAAATGATGTTCCTATTCAGGACTCCCCAAGAAAAATTTATATTTTTCATATAGTTATTAAAACAAACTAATAATTTTTGAAAAAAATATGTTTAAAAAAACTACAGTTATATATATAAATATATATACTATAGTCAAATCTTGTAAGTGACCCGTCTCAGAACAGGTTTTCCTAGTGAGACGGGGAACGAATAATTTTATTGTTATAATGTTTTTGTTTTTGAACAATAAACGTCGGATTGCCGGCACTGAAACTAAATAAACTATTTATGAATTAAGCATTTTTTAATTCAATCCCTTTCCTGTAAATTATTTAAACTCCTGAACTCCTCCACGAAGCACAAGGTTTCATTATTTTTAGGGAGAATCTCCAATTTTGTAATGATCTTTGTAAATATTTTTCTAATATTTTTTTACGGCGCTGGCCGATTTAATAATGATATTAATAAAAATTAAGCCCTTGAGGTGAGTTTTCACGAAAACAGCGCTATATAAATTATCCAACCATATATAAGCACTACAAATAATAACACTTATTTTTTTTGTTTTTAATGAGTGATCCTTATTTTTTCATAACCAAAGTAAAATATATATGACATTTTTGCAGAAAATAATATTTTATTATAAAATGCTTTTGTTCAATTATCGTAATTATAAATTGAAAAATATTCAATTTTAAAATAATATTTGACCATCTCTAATTCGTGGATCATTTTCTAACTTCAACGTTGCCATTAAAATAATATTGCCACGAGATAAAAAAAAGTACTTATTTTTGTCTTTATATTGTCATAACTGTCACTTGTGACTAACTTCCATAGGCTAAGAAGTTGATTGCATTTAGGTATTTGGTTTTTGTATGGAATTTTACGTAAGGGCGACCCCTTGGTGCAGTGTCTATTTTACATGATGTACCTATATAATTATTATGTTGCGGGTGGATGTTACATTGTAAGGTTAGAGTTGTAGATTTAAAGATTAAACAAATGAAACATGAAAATCAACAATAATTAAACATGAGAATATGAACAGAGAAGCTATATGCGCTTGCGCAACGTTCACCGATTATACCTTTATTGAGTTCCTTTATTTATGTAATTTTTGAAAGTTCTATATATTTGAATAAGTGTAAACATTTCACCTGAATAATACGGAATTATACTATTGCCATCTATGAGGTAACGAAGAAAACTTTTTGTAACGCCATCTATTGAGAAGTTGATTTATTTGTAAACTTGTGAATGAGGTGACGGACCTAACGGTGTCTCATACAGATGTCACCTCTGAACTGCGCCAGAAATATTATTTCATTTTTGGCTTGTTTACCTACATGTACCAATGAGAGGATGAGGGTAAGTCTTTTATAAAGCATTGTTGAAAATTTTTAATTGCAAAGTCCTGGAAAAGGTAACACGCAAAACGTTGCACAACGTCTTATACGCATTAAATTATAACTGTTACTGATACTACTTTATCGCTTTAAAGTGTTGTTGAAATAGCAAGTTTTACGCCTTATCTAGCAGGCTTTTATCTGCCAAAGCCACCGCTACTCTGGGTCCATAATAACCAATCTTTGTTACCTGTACTTCCTCATAGAAAAGACATTCAGCCTTTCTATTATGACGTAATTCTAGTAGTCACGAGCTCATGCACTATCTATATACTTACCATCGCGCTGTTTCACAGAAAGAAACGATCGCCACAAAATCCTCATTTGTAGTCCATACCTGTAATTTCAGATGCACTTTTTTGCGTACATTGGTGTGACAAACAAAATATTTTATATCTCTCTCCCAATCTTGTTTCTTCTCTTAAAACCTATTTCCGTGTAAATATGCTGTTATTCCTATAGCACTTAAACCGAGGTTTAACTTTGTTAGGGTTGGTTGAAATTAATGGCTATACTCGCCTTCGAACTATTGCTATAAAAAATTATATAAATTATTAAATACCTTATTACTATCAAAGACCATCAAAAAAATGCATAAATAAACTTTGTAAAAATATATAATTTACTGTAAAAATAAAAAAAAAGTATTTTTACTTTGGGATTCCATGTTATGGGTGACAGGAAAATTATTCGAAAAACAATTATACGAATGCTCAATTTTACGAAAATCAATTTTACGAATGGCAATTATTCGAATCACATTTTTTCGAAAAACAATTTTCCGAACACACGATTATCAGAATTTACAATTGTTCGAATTTTTATGACGTCATGTTGGTAGTATTGTGAGAGGAATAAACCATAGATTTTTATTATAATATACTAGATGTCGTAGTTAGCAAATTTTGTATGAATCGAAAACAAATGACTCACTTTTTGCACGGAGTACTACATCTACATAGTATATTATGTATAATAAAAATCTATGGAATAAACAACATGGCGAAGCACCGCGCTGTCAGATATCCTAGGATGTACACCTATTTTTACTCTCCACACTATGGAATAGGGGAGAGTCATGATTTCGCAAAATTTAAGCGTATTTTTTTTACATCAATTTCTCAATGGGTATCATGTAGAGAATGCACACTATGAGTTTCGTCGTGATGTGTTTGTGTGTATGGCGTATACGCTGTACGCCGTACGCCGTACGCCGTAGCATTTATCTTTTTTGTGTCCTCTCTACAGCCCAAACTATAAGTCTGATCGACTTCATATTAACATCATATGTGTAAAGTGCAAAGACCTAGAGCTGATTAGTTTTCCATAGACAACTTTTGATTTCTTCTCTATGAATTCATCATTTACGTTGTTTTTTTTTTGTGTCCTCTCTGCAGCCCAAACTATAAGTCCGATTGACTTCATATTGATATCACATGTGTTAAGTCCATAAACTTAGAGCTGATTAGTTTTCCATAGACAACGGTTCATTTTTTCCCAATGTTTCTTTATGATTTCATCTATTAAAACTGAAAAAATGCTCTCACGACCTGGAAATTAGAGATATTTTAATTTGGTTTCAACTATTTATACAACACCAAGAATCTTCATAAAATTGTATTCAAAGTTGGTCAATGTTAAAAGAAAAATATTCAACGGTTTCGAAAATTATATTTTATTTAATGGATATTTGTATGAAACTTATATGTAACAAGAGAATTTTTTTATATTTGGCAATGTTCAGTTCATTGATTTCATATTGATATAAGAATATTAATAGCTTGAACTTAGAACTGATTAGCTTTTCATAGATATCATAAAATTTCTTCATATGATATCACGTGTCAACATTGTCAAAATGCTCTAACGCTCTTTGAAACAAAATTTATCTGCTTTTTTTAAAATATTTCATACAACATAAGCAGTCTTCACTATACTGCATTAATAGTTTGTCTATCTTAACATAAAAATATACTATCGGAAGAAAATTTATATTCCTGTTAGTAACATTTAGTATGAATAAAAATGTAATTAGATAAATTTCTATTTATGGAAACGTTCAGTAATTTGATTTCATGTTATAATGTAAAGAGCTTGAACATAGAACTGATTAGCTTTCCATAAATAACAAAAAAAATCTTCATATGATATCACCTGTCAAAATTTGGAAAATGCTCTCGCGTTCTTTAGAACAAAATTTATCTGCTTTTTTTAAAATATTTCATACAACATAAGCATTCTTCCCTATACTCCATTAATAGTTTGTCTATCTTAACATAAAAATATACTATCGGAAGAAAATTTATATTCCTGATAGTAACATTTAGTATGAATAAAAATGTAATTAGATAAATTTCTATGTATGGAAAAGTTCAGTAATTTGATTTCATGTTATAATGTAAAGAGCTTGAACATAGAACTGATTAGCTTTCCATAAATAACAAAAAAAATCTTCATATGATATCACCTGTCAAAATTTGGAAAATGCTCTCGCGTTCTTTAGAACAAAATTTATCTGCTTTTTTTAAAATATTTCATACAACATAAGCATTCTTCACTATACTGCATTAATAGTTTGTTTATCTTAACATAAAAATATACTTTTTTTTAACTTTTCTACGGACAATTCTTGGTAGAACTCCATTTCAAATAATAAATAAATTTGGAATGGTAAAATAAAACCAAAGTTTTCAGTTCTACTAATTTTTTTTTTATTAAAAAATTAAAAAATTAGTAGAACTGAAAACTTTGGTTTTATTTTACCATTCCAAATTTATTTATTATAAAAATATACTATCGGAAGAAAATTTATATTCCTGATAGTAACATTTAGTATGAATAAAAATGTAATTAGATAAATTTCTATGTATGGAAACGTTCAGTAATTTGATTTCATGTTATAATGTAAAGAACTTGAACATAGAACTGATTAGCTTTCCATAAATCAAAAAAAAATCTTCATATAATATCACGTGTCAAAATTTTGAAAATGCCTTCGTGTTCTTTAAAACAAAATTTATCTGCTTTTTTTAAAATATTTCATACAACATAAGCATTCTTCACTATACTGCATTAATAGTTTGTTTATCTTAACATAAAAATATACTATCGGAAGAAAATTTATATTCCTGATAGTAACATTTAGTATGAATAAAAATGTAATAAGATAAATTTCTATGTATGGAAAAGTTCAGTAATTTGATTTCATGTTATAATGTAAAGAGCTTGAACATAGAACTGATTAGCTTTCCATAAATAACAAAAAAAATCTTCATATGATATCACCTGTCAAAATTTGGAAAATGCTCTCGCGTTCTTTAGAACAAAATTTATCTGCTTTTTTTTAAATATTTCATACAACATAAGCATTCTTCACTATACTGCATTAATAGTTTGTTTATCTTAACATAAAAATATACTATCGGAAGAAAATTTATATTCCTGATAGTAACGTTTAGTATGAATAAAAATCTAATAAGATAAATTTCTATGTATGGAAAAGTTCAGTAATTTGATTTCATGTTATAATGTAAAAAGCTTGAACATAGAACTGATTAGCTTTCCATAAACAACAAAAAAAATCTTCATATGATATCACCTGTCAAAATTTGGAAAATGCTCTCGCGTTCTTTAGAACAAAATTTATCTGCTTTTTTTAAAATATTTCATACAACATAAGCATTCTTCACTATACTGCATTAATAGTTTGTTTATCTTAACATAAAAATATACTATCGGAAGAAAATTTATATTCCTGATAGTAACGTTTAGTATGAATAAAAATCTAATAAGATAAATTTCTATGTATGGAAAAGTTCAGTAATTTGATTTCATGTTATAATGTAAAAAGCTTGAACATAGAACTGATTAGCTTTCCATAAACAACAAAAAAAATCTTCATATGATATCACCTGTCAAAATTTGGAAAATGCTCTCGCGTTCTTTAGAACAAAATTTATCTGCTTTTTTTAAAATATTTCATACAACATAAGCATTCTTCACTATACTGCATTAATAGTTTGTTTATCTTAACATAAAAATATACTATCGGAAGAAAATTTACATTCCTGATAGTAACATTTAGTATGAATAAAAATGTAATTAGATAAATTTCTATGTATGGAAAAGTTCAGTAATTTGATTTCATGTTATAATGTAAAGAGCTTGAACATAGAACTGAATAGCTTTCCATAAATAACAAAAAAAATCTTCATATGATATCACCTGTCAAAATTTGGAAAATGCTCTCGCGTTATTTAGAACAAAATTTATCTGCTTTTTTTAAAATATTTCATACAACATAAGCATTCTTCCCTATACTGCATTAATAGTTTGTCTATCTTAACATAAAAATATACTATCGGAAGAAAATTTATATTCCTGATAGTAACATTTAGTATGAATAAAAATGTAATTAGATAAATTTCTATGTATGGAAACGTTCAGTAATTTGATTTCATGTTATTATGTAAAGAGCTTGAACATAGAACTGATTAGCTTTCCATAAATAACAAAAAAATTCTTCATATAATATCACGTGTCAAAATTTTGAAAATGCTCTCGCGTTCTTTAAAACAAAATTTATCTGCTTTTTTTAAAATATTTCATACAACATAAGCATTCTTCACTAAACTGCATTAATAGTTTGTTTATCTTAACATAAAAATATACTATCGGAAGAAAATTTATATTCCTGATAGTAACATTTAGTATGAATAAAAATGTAATTTGATAAATTTCTATGTATGGAAACGTTCAGTAATTTGATTTCATGTTATAATGTAAAGAGCTTGAACATAGAACTGATTAGCTTTCCATAAATAACAAAAAAATCTTCATATGATATCACGTGTCAAAATTTTGAAAATGCTCTCGCGTTCTTTAAATCAAAATTTATCTGCTTTTTTAAAAATATTTCATACAACATAAGCATTCTTCACTATACTGCATTAATAGTTTGTCTATCTTAACATAAAAATATACTATCGGAAGAAAATTTATATTCCTGATAGTAACATTTAGTATGAATAAAAATGTAATTAGATAAATTTCTATGTATGGAAACGTTCAGTAATTTGATTTCATGTTATAATGTAAAGAGCTTGAACATAGAACTGATTAGCTTTCCATAAATAACAAAAAAATCTTCATATGATATCACGTGTCAAAATTTTGAAAATGCTCTCGCATTCTTTAAATCAAAATTTATCTGCTTTTTTTTAAAATATTTCATACAACATAAGCATTCTTCACTATACTGCATTAATAGTTTGTTTATCTTAACATAAAAATATACTATCGGAAGAAAATTTATATTCCTGGTAGTAACATTTAGTATGAATAAAAATGTAATTAGATAAATTTCTATGTATGGAAAAGTTCAGTAATTTGATTTCATGTTATAATGTAAAGAGCTTGAACATAGAACTGATTAGCTTTCCATAAATAACAAAAAAATTCTTCATATGATATCACCTGTCCAAATTTGGAAAATGCTCTCGCGTTCTTTAGAACAAAATTTATCTGCTTTTTTTAAAATATTTCATACAACATAAGCATTCTTCCCTATACTGCATTAATAGTTTGTCTATCTTAACATAAAAATATACTATCGGAAGAAAATTTATATTCCTGATAGTAACATTTAGTATGAATAAAAATGTAATTAGATAAATTTCTATGTATGGAAACGTTCAGTAATTTGATATAATGTTATTATGTAAAGAGCTTGAACATAGAACTGATTAGCTTTCCATAAATAACAAAAAAATTCTTCATATAATATCACGTGTCAAAATTTTGAAAATGCTCTCGCGTTCTTTAAAACAAAATTTATCTGCTTTTTTTAAAATATTTCATACAACATAAGCATTCTTCACTAAACTGCATTAATAGTTTGTTTATCTTAACATAAAAATATACTATCGGAAGAAAATTTATATTCCTGATAGTAACATTTAGTATGAATAAAAATGTAATTTGATAAATTTCTATGTATGGAAACGTTCAGTAATTTGATTTCATGTTATAATGTAAAGAGCTTGAACATAGAACTGATTAGCTTTCCATAAATAACAAAAAAATCTTCATATGATATCACGTGTCAAAATTTTGAAAATGCTCTCGCGTTCTTTAAATCAAAATTTATCTGCTTTTTTAAAAATATTTCATACAACATAAGCATTCTTCACTATACTGCATTAATAGTTTGTCTATCTTAACATAAAAATATACTATCGGAAGAAAATTTATATTCCTGATAGTAACATTTAGTATGAATAAAAATGTAATTAGATAAATTTCTATGTATGGAAACGTTCAGTAATTTGATTTCATGTTATAATGTAAAGAGCTTGAACATAGAACTGATTAGCTTTCCATAAATAACAAAAAAATCTTCATATGATATCACGTGTCAAAATTTTGAAAATGCTCTCGCATTCTTTAAATCAAAATTTATCTGCTTTTTTTTAAAATATTTCATACAACATAAGCATTCTTCACTATACTGCATTAATAGTTTGTTTATCTTAACATAAAAATATACTATCGGAAGAAAATTTATATTCCTGGTAGTAACATTTAGTATGAATAAAAATGTAATTAGATAAATTTCTATGTATGGAAAAGTTCAGTAAATTGATTTCATGTTATAATGTAAAGAGCTTGAACATAGAACTGATTAGCTTTCCATAAATAACAAAAAAATTCTTCATATGATATCACCTGTCCAAATTTGGAAAATGCTCTCGCGTTCTTTAGAACAAAATTTATCTGCTTTTTTTAAAATATTTCATACAACATAAGCATTCTTCCCTATACTGCATTAATAGTTTGTCTATCTTAACATAAAAATATACTATCGGAAGAAAATTTATATTCCTGATAGTAACATTTAGTATGAATAAAAATGTAATTAGATAAATTTCTATGTATGGAAACGTTCAGTAATTTGATTTCATGTTATAATGTAAAGAGCTTGAACATAGAACTGATTAGCTTTCCATAAATAACAAAAAAATTCTTCATATGATATCACCTGTCAAAATTTGGAAATACTCTTGCGTTCTTTAAAACAAAATTTATCTGCTTTTTTAAAAATATTTCATACAACATAAGCATTCTTCACTATACTGCATTAATAGTTTGTCTATCTTAACATAAAAATATACTATCGGAAGAAAATTTATATTCCTGATAGTAACATTTAGTATGAATAAAAATGTAATTAGATAAATTTCTATGTATGGAAACGTTCAGTAATTTGATTTCATGTTATAATGTAAAGAGCTTGAACATAGAACTGATTAGCTTTCCATAAATAACAAAAAAATCTTCATATGATATCACGTGTCAAAATTTTGAAAATGCTCTCGCGTTCTTTAAATCAAAATTTATCTGCTTTTTTTAAAATATTTCATACAACATAAGCATTCTTCACTATACTGCATTAATAGTTTGTTTATCTTAACATAAAAATATACTATCGGAAGAAAATTTATATTCCTGGTAGTAACATTTAGTATGAATAAAAATGTAATTAGATAAATTTCTATGTATAGAAAAGTTCAGTAATTTGATTTCATGTTATAATGTAAAGAGCTTGAACATAGAACTGATTAGCTTTCCATAAATAACAAAAAAATTCTTCATATGATATCACCTGTCAAAATTTGGAAAATACTCTTGCGTTCTTTAAAACAAAATTTATGTGCTTTTTTAAAAATATTTCATACAACATAAGCATTCTTCACTATACTGCATTAATAGTTTGTCTATCTTAACATAAAAATATACTATCGGAAGAAAATTTATATTCCTGATAGTAACATTATTATGAATAAAAATGAAATTAGATAAATTTCTATGTATGGAAACGTTCAGTAATTTGATTTCATGTTATAATGTAAAGAGCTTGAACATAGAACTGATTAGCTTTCCATAAATAACAAAAAAATTCTTCATATGATATCACCTGTCAAAATTTGGAAAATACTCTTGCGTTCTTTAAAACAAAATTTATCTGCTTTTTTAAAAATATTTCATACAACATAAGCATTCTTCACTATACTGCATTAATAGTTTGTCTATCTTAACATAAAAATATACTATCGGAAGAAAATTTATATTCCTGGTAGTAACATTTAGTATGAATAAAAATGTAATTAGATAAATTTCTATGTATGGAAAAGTTCAGTAATTTGATTTCATGTTATAATGTAAAGAGCTTGAACATAGAACTGATTAGCTTTCCATAAATAACAAAAAAATTCTTCATATGATATCACCTGTCCAAATTTGGAAAATGCTCTCGCGTTCTTTAGAACAAAATTTATCTGCTTTTTTTAAAATATTTCATACAACATAAGCATTCTTCCCTATACTGCATTAATAGTTTGTCTATCTTAACATAAAAATATACTATCGGAAGAAAATTTATATTCCTGATAGTAACATTTAGTATGAATAAAAATGTAATTAGATAAATTTCTATGTATGGAAACGTTCAGTAATTTGATTTCATGTTATAATGTAAAGAGCTTGAACATAGAACTGATTAGCTTTCCATAAATAACAAAAAAATTCTTCATATGATATCACCTGTCAAAATTTGGAAAATACTCTTGCGTTCTTTAAAACAAAATTTATCTGCTTTTTTAAAAATATTTCATACAACATAAGCATTCTTCACTATACTGCATTAATAGTTTGTCTATCTTAACATAAAAATATACTATCGGAAGAAAATTTATATTCCTGATAGTAACATTTAGTATGAATAAAAATGTAATTAGATAAATTTCTATGTATGGAAACGTTCAGTAATTTGATTTCATGTTATAATGTAAAGAGCTTGAACATAGAACTGATTAGCTTTCCATAAATAACAAAAAAATCTTCATATGATATCACGTGTCAAAATTTTGAAAATGCTCTCGCGTTCTTTAAATCAAAATTTATCTGCTTTTTTTAAAATATTTCATACAACATAAGCATTCTTCACTATACTGCATTAATAGTTTGTTTATCTTAACATAAAAATATACTATCGGAAGAAAATTTATATTCCTGGTAGTAACATTTAGTATGAATAAAAATGTAATTAGATAAATTTCTATGTATAGAAAAGTTCAGTAATTTGATTTCATGTTATAATGTAAAGAGCTTGAACATAGAACTGATTAGCTTTCCATAAATAACAAAAAAATTCTTCATATGATATCACCTGTCAAAATTTGGAAAATACTCTTGCGTTCTTTAAAACAAAATTTATGTGCTTTTTTAAAAATATTTCATACAACATAAGCATTCTTCACTATACTGCATTAATAGTTTGTCTATCTTAACATAAAAATATACTATCGGAAGAAAATTTATATTCCTGATAGTAACATTATTATGAATAAAAATGAAATTAGATAAATTTCTATGTATGGAAACGTTCAGTAATTTGATTTTATGTTATAATGTAAAGAGCTTGAACATAGAACTGATTAGCTTTCCATAAATAACAAAAAAATCTTCATATGATATCACGTGTCAAAATTTTGAAAATGCTCTCGCGTTCTTTAAATCAAAATTTATCTGCTTTTTTTAAAATATTTCATACAACATAAGCATTCTTCACTATACGGCATTAATAGTTTGTCTATCTTAACATGAAAATATACCATCGTTAGAAAATTTATATTCCTGGTAGTAAAATTTAGAATGAATAAAATATTTCACTGTCAATATTTGTGGTGTGGAGAGTTTAGTGTTGGCCACAACCCACTCGTTTAAACCTAAACCTACAAAACTTTGGTAAAAATAGGTTGGTTAGGTTTGTTTGTAGTTATAATTGCGACTGGCGTGAGCCAGTTGCATTATATATTTAAAAAAAGTAACTATAATATTAAAATAAAATAACTAAATTGGTGTGAATACTAGATAAACATAAACTGGTGTACAAACTAGGCTATCCCGCGCTGTCAATCATCAGTTATTAAAAATGTGTAAACATACGTACCCAACAATAATACAACAAGTAATAATAGTCTTCATCGAATATATTTTACTGGCAACAAATATGTCAAAGGAGGCAACATAATGACACAAAAATATATTAAATTCGGTTAATTGGTTTTCCAACAAATGTTAGTTCGAATAATTTGCTTTCGGACAATTGTCATTCTGATAACTGAATATTTTTATTATTGCATATGCACAAACATTGGATTTTTTTCCCTGTCGGGAGTCAAAGATATTTTTTAACAGATTTTTAATTATCTCAATAGAGACGAAGTTGGAATATTTATTGTAGGAGAACCGGGAAATCAAGGCACCTACAGGGCTTACGACCTGTCATCGGCTATTTACAAAAAACCAATTCTCTCAATAGATGGCGTTCCAACAAAATAAATAAAAATAATAAGATTGTTGTTCATAATTTCACCCATAGATGGCTGTAGTAAAAATTCCTTATTTTCAAGCGAAAAGAATTTCAGTATTACAATATATAGAACTTTCAAAATTGAATTGATAGGGATCTCAATAAAAGGCATAATTGGTGAACGTTGCGCAAGCGCATAAAGTGATCACGTAAACCAGCCGATGACAGGTCGTAAGCCCTGTAGGTGCCTTGATTTCCCGGTTCTCCTACAATAAATATTCCAACTTCGTCTCTATTGAGATAATTAAAAATCTGATAACTGATTTTCGAATAATTGTTATTCGTACAATTGCGCATTCGAACAATTGTGTTTCGAAGAATTTTCATGTAATCATGTTATGTTGTCAGTCACATACAAATAATAATAATATGGAGTTCCATCAAGGGTAGACTTTAAAATCTTTAATCCTTAGTTTTACCGAGGATTCTAGGTAATTGGTATGTTATTAAACTGCCAGTTTCTATGCTTATAATATATGTATCTACTTGAATGCGTTGACCTAAAAAGATAAATATATAACGAATATTGAGTTCTATCAACGTGAGACAAACATACATAAAAAGTATAAAATTGTTCACAATAACAGTCAATTTTTCATGAAAAATATTGTCCCATCGGATGGGTTAAACGTAGAAAGATAATAATAACTGTGGAAAAAGTTTTGAGATAAAAGCAAAAACAAACTCTCAAAATAAGAACAAAAAGCAAACCCAATCGATCTGAACATCGTACAGATAATCAATCGTGCCTAACAGAAGTGGCTCAATATAGTATTATTTTTTCCACTAAACGGGGTTTAAGACCGTATCAGCATAAGAATTGATTGCCCGCCATTACTAATGTTATCGGTTTCTTCAAATGATTTGTGATCGGTAATTTTGTTCGGAAAATATACCCTAGAAACTCTGCCTGAAGATAAGGTGATCTGTGTATATAAATAATTTTAATCAGCATAGGACAGGTCGTATTCCCTAAATATTTTTTTATTTGTAATTGGTTCTCGGGTAACCAATAACGGATAGGTATAATGTCAAATATTATTTAACAAGGTAAAAACGCACCCAATATCAAGTTCCCACATTCTGGAGACATTCATTTATTGTCTCACAGATCCAGACCGAAAATACAATTAAAAACCATGTCTCCACCGAGAACCGAACCCGCCACCTCTGGTTCAGGTATCTGATGTTTGACCAATTGAACCACGAAGCTCGACAGATTTGCATTTTTTTTTATTGAAAAATAATAAAAACATAAGATACTACAAAAAGAAAACAATGATTCTGAGTCACGCCAAGTCTAATTTCTATCTCATGATTTTCCTTTCTTAAAAATCTCTTAAAAACTCACTTTTTCTTATCTTCAATAGGAGTATTATTAATAAGTAGGTACTTTGGGAGTTACGTTTTATGTGGTACGTTAAAAGAAAGTATTCAATCATGATTTACCCTGGAGGGCAAGTTTGGTTTGACCGGCGAAATCAAAACCCTAGTGATTACCCATATCATGGATATAATTATTATATGGAGTTCTATAATATCTTCAGATGTCATAGAACTCCATACGATAATTATATCCATGAAATGGGTAATCAGTATTATAGGGTTTTGATTTCGCCGGTCGGACCAGACTTGACCCCCTGGGAGTTATTATTTGTAAATTCTTAAATAAAAACAATAATGTATCATTTTTGGGATTCAAATGCAATGTTTATTTATACAGAATTATGTTCATAATTATACTTCTCTGTTTATTATACTTTTATAACGATTTATATTTACACTTATTCTATGTAATTTTATCAAAAATGATTAACGGTTATATTGATTAATGTTTATATAGAATATGCAACCTGAAGTGAAATGGGCGGGAACAAAGATGGACCAAGAAAATTTTAGAATGGAGACCACGTGAGGACAGGAGAAGTAGAGGAAGACAACCTAAGCGATGGTATAAAGATGGTTGCTGGTACCTGGATGCAGAAGGCCCAGGACAGAGAAACCTGAAGATGTCAATGTCCAGCAGTGGACAGAGACGGTTGAATAAACAATAGAATAATATGCAATGCTAAGATCATTGAAATATAATATGATTCCTTGAAGAATTTATGAACTCTGATGGGGTAGATCTCCGATAAAGCAATAAGTACTTGAAAATATAGAAAATGTAATACGGCTGTATAAGTTTTGTATTGCTCAGAAAAGTATTACAAGGAAAGACGACATGAATACTTCATAGAATTTCACAATTGTGCATGCGCAAAACTTTTTTACAGAATATCCATCTACAGTGGGCTTAGTAAACTGTATTTTTCATTTATTTTAAATATAAAAGACACATGTACCTACAGATCAAACTTTGTTTTATATGGTTTATTTTCTATAATAACAATTATTTATAATGTGACATGATAATTCGCCGTTTAATGTAACATGATAATTCGCCGTTAAATGTAACATGATAATTCCAATGCACTTGGCTAGTTTTTGGCTCTAGAAAACAATGTAGGAACTCTTTATTAATTTGTTGAAGGCGCCAAGACTTTAAGCTCCACGTATGTCAAAAGGTAATTTATTCCACTTCATGATTGACTCTATCCAACTACCTTGTGAAGAATTGCTACTGTCACGTTCAATAGCTTCATATATGGAGACTGTAATCAGCCCTATGCGGAATGCAAGAATGAGCTGCAAAATAACAGCTCTGCTGTTGAAACGTTCTAGATTTTCAATCTCGGCATTGTTGTTGACTGGTAGAAATTGCCTTTGGGCAATTACACATGTGGAAATTGTGTTTGCAAAATAAACGAATAGTAATAAAGAATTAAGAATTTTCGTAGTGCACAGAGAAAATTTTTGAAACATGTATCCTGTCTGTGTTAACGTATGGTATGTAAACTATCACGCTAACTGCGCGGACGATACATAAGTTAAAATGCACGCAAAGATCCACGGAAAGACAGATAAATGCGAAAATCAGGAGCTAGACTAAAGATGCCATCGGCGGTTTATGTTGCCAGACAGGGAATGGACATATGGGTACCCAGAATTCTGAAATGGAGACCATGGGATTTGAAAGAGGAAATAGACCGTACTCAGAAAAGGTTGGCCGATGATATTTTCCCCATCGCTGAAAAATACGATTGGAAGTACTAAGATGTGGCCTACTTCTAGCAGTAGGGAGATGGCTGAAGGAAATGAAGGAGAAAAAAAGCGCTCAAAGAACAATAAAAAATTATGGATAGAAGATTCTCGATGGTAAACTGAGATCAACTTCAAATCCTTATATGTTGGGCATCAGAGAAGTGACCAAGAACCGAAATCGATGGAAGTCTTCTGATGATAAGTCGCCGTATCTATGTCATAATAATTAAAAAAATGTTTATGTGTCATCCTAAGTGCCTTTTCATACGACCTGGTTGCCTGGTAGTCGGCGCCGGGTAAGCGCCGGGTAACTGGCAGCGAAGTGCATGAGCACACATGGTAGCTTTCACACGCACCGGCATGCATGCCCATACAACTACCCGGCGCCGGCTACCAGGCAACCGGGTCGTGTGAAAAGGCACGAACAATCTCGTTCTTAGATATCTTTCAATTGTCACATTCGTTCTCGACAGAGGCCGAGCGCACCGCCCCGCGCCCATGAGAAATGCTGTAGCAGAAGTGTGAAAAAATGTGATCAAATGGCAATAATCACTTAATTAGTACTGTACCAATATAACTAAGAGACTTCACGTTGCTTGGGTTGGTTGGAAGAAATTGCCTTATGGCAATAAACCTACCTTTGTACACATGTATATAAATTATATAAATAAATAAATGGCTTGACAAATACGAATACATAATAAATTTATTCCTAACCTCAAATGGCAAACGTGTTGATAAAATTTTTCATGCAACCAATTTCTATTCAATTTATAAAGCAACTCGCTCACGCGAGTCGCTATTGTCAAAAGGCACTAACTAAACCTAACCGAATATCATACAAGATGTTATACGACAACGAAATAATAGTATGATAATATGTACGTAAATTCTCTATTCCCGTTAATTTTTTGGCTAGGTTTAGTTAGTGTTTAATGATAATAGCGACTCGCGTGAGCGAGTTGCTTTATAAATTGAATGGAAATTTGTTGCAGAAATAATTTTATCAACACCTTTGCCATTTGAGGTTACGAAAAAGATTATTATGTATTCGCATTTGATCATATTTTTCAAATAAATTAGTTTTCTCAATATATTTTTAAGTAACTCTGTGATATTTACGATTTTTAATACAGTTTTTTATTATTTGTGTTGAAAATTTTCGCTTTTAATGTCAACATTAACAGCTCTTCCGACATTGGTAAAATGACCAGTGCGTTTTCTAAGGTCTAGTCAAATTCATTTATGAACAAAGATAGAAATGTTCTTATGTAAGGCAATGAAAACACGAACTGATTTAGATAGATCCCAATGTAGCTACCCAAAGTTAAAGGTATACAAACATAGATTTGAGACAAGAAAAGTAATTAGTTTTAAGGTCCTTTGTAGGGGAAAGCAACATTAATTCCATAGTGTCAGTGATTTATATGAACGTTTTAAGTTTATGTGATTGGAGTCGCACTGAATGAATGAAGCTATTTATATGAAGCTAATTCTACAACCTGGTTTTTATATCTACTATGGTGGTACATACATAATAAATTCAAATTAAATCAAACCTTAAAGTGTTGTCGTATAATACAACATGTAAAGAAAACTGATTTCTTATATAAGGTATTGGAAAATGTTCATTGTAGATTAAAAATTAAACAAAAATTATCATAAATATTGCCAAATTACTTGAAAGATAAAGAGGTAAATTTGGATGTTTTTTTAGCTGGCATTTAACCAGCCAAGGATAACACCCATTTTTTTTATAGAAACGCAGTCTATTGAAAAGAGTGGGTTGTGGCCAACACTCTCCACTACATAATATGTAGTAAGTGTACATGTTTTCTTCTGTAATGATTGACAATCTGTTGATGCATTTTTATGAAGTACACTTCTATTAGATTCTTAAACAAATATTAGATTCCCAGAGGACAAAAGTTTTCACAATACACCATACATACAAAAAATTGTAACATAACTCAAGTATGCGCTTTATACATGATACCTGTCGAAAAATTGAAGTAAAAAAATTGCATTAATAGTAAGATGAGTGTTAGATACAGAGAGAAGGGAATATTGCACCTACCTGGTGGCGAATTTCTTCCTTCTTCTGGAGTCTTCACGGAAGGCACTCACTGTTCTCTGGTATCACAACACACACTATATTGGTAAAAGACACCACTTCCAAACACGGTTTTGGTTAATGAAGAGGCGCACGGCGCGTAATTTTTAGTTGACACGAAATGACACGAAATATGTATATTTCGATAGTATGTATCGAAACTAATTAACTTCAACTGTATGTGACGTACACGACGAGTTGACGACGATGTATATACTGCTGTATCGTACAGCTGACTACACATGTAGGTAGCAATATATTTGGACAGGAAAAGGTATGGAGTGTTGCCACATTTACCGAACAATACTTACTTACTTTCCGTGTCCGGAACACCATCATATTGGTTGGTGCTCCGGTGGTGGAAGGATTGGCCGGCATTCTGCCGTTTCCAGGGACGCCCGATTGCTTTTCCGAAGTTAACCGAAACTCAATCTACGTGGAGGCTCCTTAATGAGTATGTATGAGACAATGTATCAATGTTTATGAGGCGATGGATATGTGTCAAGATAGAAGACTACGGTGTTCGGTTCTCACTGCCTATCCCTCGAGGAAGATAGTAGTGGAGAGTAAAAAAAACACTTATCTATAGAGACACATACATATGTACATTAGACTGGGCCGTACAATTTTTTTTTCGAATCCACATATAAAAGGGGTCTTCAAAGTTGCTTATTTGGATACTGTTAATCTAAAAAATATTTAATACTACTTTTGGCCATCTACAGATTATTTTTCTGCCTCAAATAAAATCATATAAAGATATCATTTAATGATTCGGCGGATATTTTGTGGTAGTTAATATTAACCATATTTGAATCATAAATTCGCTATAAACCACTTGTTTTTTGAGTCACTTCGCGACATGTTTCGGAAGCGCTGTCCTTCCATCGACCAGCGTGTCTAGACCGGTCGATGGAAGGAGAGCGCTTCCGAAACATGTCGCGAAGTGACTCAAAAAACAAGTGGTTTATAGCGAATTTATGATTCAAATATGGTCATATAAAGATAATTATTTATGTTCGTTGCAATACGTAGAATGCAGTAGTTATAGTTAATATGTGTATCTGATCTGCTGTTATAGAGGAAACTATTACGTACGTATACTTATTGTAGCTATGTTAAATGTTGTGGATCTTTTGGGAATGGCTCATGATTTTTCATGTTTCGAAAACACAATTCTCATTTTTTACCCCTATCGAATACCTACCACGGTGAATCTGAGTCTTGGTGGCTGAAGCAACTGCGTATGTAATAAAAAAAATATGTATATTACATATATAGATTTTACTGTATCCTATTCGAATATAATTCCCACATACAGGATTAGCCTTAGTGGGATCCTTACATATATTTGAAAATATTTAAGTTATATTTATATGCTATGTACCTAACTATGTAAGGATTTGAAATAAAATAAATAAATAAATAAATGTCATTTTAAGTGCATTATTACGTGTTGTTCTACTGTGTCGCACGCCAATAGAAATAGATTTTTTTAAAGCAAATTTCATAACTGAATGTTTTGGTTAAATTTTGAGAATAATATGAAGGTTTAATTGACATTTCAAGAAAAATATAAATAAACGATAAACATAGATGTCTGTAATTTATGCTTTTCGAGACGTTGCGTCGTAACGAAAAATAAATTTACATAGAACAGGATTCGTCGAGAAAGGATTTATATTCATCTCCATTTAAACCGCAGATTAAGTGGGTACTTAAAAGACGAAAAAAAAATATTGTTCATGATAATACCACCGAAAGTAATTAATATTTATTTTGCTTAATCTGTGCCTCTCTTGGGATTTGTTATAAATGTCCTTCAAACGACCTAGTCAAAGATATATTTTCAGCTCGTTCAAGTTTTTGTAAAATTTTAATTTTTGTATTTTTAAATTTTTGCTAACTTTGTTTTCCCCAGAGGGTCTCAATCAAAATATTATTATAAGGAACAAGAAAATGACTTGAAATAATATTTGAATATTACGTATAATAGTTAAATCAGTTTTTTGATAACTTATCGATATCTACTTACAGGTCCGAATGCCGAGTCCGACCTAAATAATAAATTCTATATACTAACCATGTTTTCATTGCACAGTCGCTCAATTAAGTTAGGAGATCACAAGGCTTCCTAACTGAAGGATGCTACGAAGTTTTTGTATGAGAATTGCATTGCAGTGACATATTGAACTACAACTTGAAACGAGATATATCGAATGCAATCAGTCTGAACTTACTTACTTACTTACTTCCGATGGTCATACAACTCCGGTAGAGCTTTAGCCTCCTGAACAATAGCTTTCCAAGCCTTCCTGTCAGCTGCAGTGGACAACCAGTCATCACAAGCATTCAGCACGTTCAGATCTCATCAATCTCTGCTTTGGTCTTCCCAGGGGTCTCTTACCCACAGGGTTATTTTGCAGAATACATTTTGTGGCTCTTTTTTCCCCTGATCTGACAACATGTCCAATCCAAGCTAATCTTCTGGACCTAATTTCGCTGGTGATTAAATGTTGTCCTGTCAATGCAAAAATTTCCTCATTGCTTCGTGGTCTCCAGGTACCTGCCCCCCTCATTGTTCGATCTCGTAATGTTTGATTTTTTGACGTGGTAGGGTCGTTAGCCCCACACACAACCCCGAATATGAATGAAGGGCCGCACTTGCCGTTGGTCAGCGGGTCCACCGGACCTAGCCGGGAGGACTGTTGGATAGATAGATCCACCGACTGTACCCCTCATCCGCCACCCGAGGGACGCTCCTCAGTCTGAAATCAGTTTTAAAATGTTTTTTTTAAAATCCTTTGAATCGAAAGGAATACAATATTCCACTTTCACTATTTTGAATTGAAATTCATCGGGCACTTCGTTTTAATTCGTTCAAAAATAATGATTTCACTTTTCATCAAAACAAGATATTTTTTGCGTAAGGATTCAAAGATTTTGCAGCAAGATATAAGGCATTATTCTTTATTCAGATTACCGGAAAAATCAAGAATCTTGGTCTATTATTCTTGTTTGCTGAAAGAGGAGGATAAATCCGAATAATTTTATTTCCTGGATGGAAATAACGTTTTCTGTTAATGCTGCGGGGACTTAGGACAAACAATAATAATTTATTCATTTCCCTTTACTCAAGGGGAAGTTGTGTGTTTCGCAAACAAATTTCATATTTAATAATTCAAACGGTAATAATTTGTGATTGTGTTTTAATCTGTTATTTCATTCAAGAGTGTGAAGACACATGTAGAAGTTGAGACTTTCTCAACACAATCGGATTTTGGGGGTTCTCAGTGAATCTGAAATTTGAAATAAAATAATCTTTGTAGGTTTACCTGATACTTTTATGTAGCTATAATCCGTTTTACAGTGAAAATAATAACTGTAAATTTAGTTTATTTTATTTTATTTCAATTGTTAACAAAACAATCATAACAGAGTGCAATAATTACATATATAAAACAATTCAAGGACCAAAAACTGTTAACAGCTTATTACTTAATAGTGAAATGCACTTTAACAATTATAAACATGTACATTCTTAAATCTAAATAAAAAAGTAAGAAAAGTAAAATAACAAAAAAGTTGTCATTGCTTGGTGGGACTTTGAGGAAAAAAGGAAAAGGAGGAGATAATGGGAGAAGAAAAAAATGCACACAATTCGTACACCAGTCCACCCTCCCAGCAAGTGAAACCCTCAACATTCTCCTGAACTTGTTCAATGAGGTATGATTAATATCGATGTTGTTAAAAAAGGTGTTGAAGTTTCCACATGCCCTTTGGAGAAAGGAACTTTGAGCATAATTCGTGGTGCACCTGGGCATTCTAAAAGTGAGAGATGTCCTAGAACTTCGGAGAAGACAATTAAAACCTATCCCATTCAAAAGATCAGGAGAGTCTACCATATTATTTAGTAATTTGTACAAAAAAGTTAAGTCAATATTAATGATTTTTTTTTTATTTTTCGCTTTTTTTCTTTTCTATTTAGACGTTTTTTTTTGTTTAATCATATTTTTAAATGTCCAAGGCATAGCTGAAAGACAGCTGCACCGTGCATCTACATGTGGTGTTCAGGCGATAAACGCCTTTTTTGTAATAATGTGAATTGAAATGATGTCAAATGCATCATAAGTATTTTTTTATAATAAATAAATAATTATTTATTGATTATAAAAAATCCAATCTTTGCAAATATTTGCGTATATGAAAATATAAAAATATTCGATTTACATACACATTGGTACATTTAGGTAAACAAGCCAAAAATGAAATAAAAATATATCTGGCGCATTGTTACCTCATGCATAATAACTGTGGCTTTCATTGTATATGAACCAATACCTCAATAGAGTGTGTTGCAAAAATATTTCTTCGTCTATTCATAGATGGCAACGGAAAAAAACAGCTTATTTTCAAGAACAAAAAATATCTATAAATAAAATATATAAAGATCTAAAAAAAAATAAAATTATTGATAAGGAAGTCAATAAATGGCATAATTGGTGAAGGTTGCACAAGCGTAGAAAGTGATCACGTAAACTATCCGATGACAGGTTGTGAGCCCTGTATGTGTCTTGAGATTCCGGTTCTTCCTTAATATTCCAACTTCGCCTCTATTTAGATATAAAAAAAATGTTATAAAAATACCATAGACTCTCGACAAGGAAAAAATCCAATGTTTATGTATATGGAACAAAAAAATATTCGAATTATTTATTTATTTACAAATGTGGACTAATTACGACTCCTTAAAGAAAATACACAAAGCTGAACTTCTTAATCGTGCTGTTCATTCGGATGGTCGCGTTAATTTTGAAAAGCCTTAACTGTCTGATTTTTGTTTGTGTACATGGCGTGCTATGATCTTTTGTATCCTCGAATCCTTCGGTAGGCCCCCAAGTTTGAGGTTGGCCTCTTAGGGGCAGTGGTATGAAATAATATGCTTGATCACCGCTCCTGTCATGTTCACCGCTCCGGGGATAAACAGGACTTTACGTCTTACACGTTCCCAATGTAGTGGGGTAGGAGACTTGTGAAAGACCTCTCAATGTCCTCTGTATAGTCTAAAGTAAAAGTTCAATCAATTTCTTATTTTAGATAAATTTCTAAGATAGTCGAAAACATATGATGCAAATGTTATCCAATATTAAGCAAAAAGTTAGCACATCGTAGAGGACGGAGCTAACTGGTTATAAATAAATTTACCTCAAAATTTTAACAGCCCTAAAACCTTTTCATTACCCGAATATACTTTTTTCAAACCCTTTTCCTTTTATCGATGAATCAATGGAAAAAAATAAGTCAACGAGAAAAAATTCTTAGAAATTTATCAATGTAATGGGAGTAGAACCGATGAAACAGCTGCTCAAAAACGTGACCCTTATAGAATTTGATAAGTCCTTTTTTTCAATTTAGTTTGGCGTTAAAAAAGGGAGAATATTTCTGGAAAAACTTCCAGTCCACAATCAGTCATTGCGGGGCAATTTTCCTTGGCTTGGAAAAAACGCCAAGTTGTCTCTTTCGTCAGAAACCTCTCTTAATCTTCATGGAAATGACAACGTTATGAATATCAGCCGGTCGGATGATTAATAGAATATTTTAATTTGGTAAAAAAATCAGAATTAGGCCGGAAATTTTGCAGGAAATTTGTCTGGTGGTTTTTTACTTACGCACCGAAAAAAATATTATATATAAGAAATGATGATTGAAAGAGTAATTGTGGAAATTTGTTTGAAATCTTTTATTAAAGCTGTTCTAAGTGGAATAAAAAATATTCAGGGATCAGAAAATAATAATCTGAATCAAATAAAATCGAATTAAACCTATTTATTTCCGAGATCACGTATTCTTACGGCACACTATGTACATTTAAGTATTGTCAATCAGGAAGGGGGGGCAAGTTCGGTCAAACGGCGGATGGAAAGCCCTCCATTTAGAAATTTTAAAATTGTCTTTATAGAATTCTCTTGCTACATAA
This sequence comes from Molanna angustata, assembly GCA_963576475.1. Taxonomy (NCBI): domain Eukaryota; kingdom Metazoa; phylum Arthropoda; class Insecta; order Trichoptera; family Molannidae; genus Molanna; species Molanna angustata. The sequence goes on from OY754974.1 coordinate 31,567,045, forward strand.
TATATGTATATACATAGTCTAAGAGTCAACGTCAAAAAACATTCATTTTTAATGGCTTTTTTTTGATATTTTCTTCCTTATTGAATATAGGTATGAAAAGGATAAGTCTGGCACCTGGGAGTGATTTGGCTAACAAGTGTGCATCCCATTTCTATAGGTGAAAAATGTAGATTAGTATCATATGTACTTTTTGTGATATTACACCGTCCGTCTAATTACTATGAAACTTCGAATATTTTTATTATTGCATATGCGCAAACATTGGGTTTTTTTCCTGTCGGGAGTCAAAGATATTTTTTAACAGATTTTCAATTATCTCAATAGAGACGAAGTTGGAATATTTACTGTTGGAGAACCGGGAAATCAAGGCACCTACAGGGCTTACGACCTGACATCGGCTGGTTTATGTGATCACTTTATGCGTTTGCGCAACGTTCACCAATTATGCCTTTTAATGAGATCCCTATCAATTCAATTTTTGAAAGTTCTATATATTGCAATACTGAAATTCTTTTCGCTTGAAAATAAGGATTTTTACTACAGCCATCTATGTGTGAAATTATGAACAACATTTTTATTATTTTTATTTATTTTTGTTGCAACGCCATCTATTGAGAGAATTGATTTTTTGTAAATTGGTTTTTTTACGACCGATGACAGGTCGTAAGCCCTGTAGGTGCCTTGATTTCCTGGTTCTCCTACAGTAAATATTCCAACTTCATCTCTATTGAGATAATTAAAAATCTGTTAAAAAATAACTATGAAACTTGTTCAGCGCCCATTCGGGAAGATTTATATTAAAAAAAATTCATATTTCAGTAACAGTAAGTACATATTTTACACATGGACGAATTGTTTAGTTACAAATAACACACAAGTACAAATTATATGGAAATGATGTTAAAATCTGCAATTTTCACCGTGAAAGAGGATGCGCAACGCGCACTGGTAAACGGCCTTATTGTTGACATTCAAATCTCATTTAGAATTTTCGCCAAAAACCTACCTTTATAATTAAGACGGTAGGTATGTATGTTTTAATCAACGATTAGTTTTGTTATATAAAAATAGTTTAATTCAATCTGAATTTCGCCAAAATATAGGTACAAGAATTTTCAGATTGGGTCATTCAATTACATTTTATACGACGAAAGGGTAATAATATATTTTTTTATTGTTCTTTGGGAGAATATTTTTTATTAACTACGTACCTACGCGCATTTCATTCAGAGTATATATGAAGGTTATATAAAAATATTATTATTTCGTCAGGGCGAAATAATGAAAGTGGTGAAAGAAGAAGAAAAAAATATGAAAAGTAGAGTAGGACGCGTACCGAGGGGGCAATTCGGAGGCAGTCAAGTTTCCAAAAGATAATTCCACATTCCAGTTGAAACAATAAACCGGTGGTGCCTTTGTTTCTGTTTCCATTGTTGGCTAGTGTACCAGAGCTCACGCTACGGTTGAATTGCATTCATACACTGTTTTAAAACATGTTTAAAATAGTGTAATTAATACAAAACACACAATCCTCTCGTTCCAACATGATGAAACACACACATTTAGTAGATAGTCCTTTCTTTGTCTGCTTTATTTTTGTTATAATTTATTGGATACCACATTATATTCAAGACGATGATCAAAAAAGAATATTTTCATTTTGTCAATGTTGGCGGCACTTATAATGTAAAATGTACATCCTTATATTTGGGTTTTATTTCGTAAAATATCTTATGATCACATATACCAAAATATTTCCTAACACAAGTTGATCGTTTCAGCAAATAAGGCCTTTACCAATAGATATTTGTCGAATCTAAATTAAATATTTTATTCATTAAAATGCCAAAAATTGATAATATTGGTTTGTTTTCATTTGTTAAGACACATACTTCTATATTGATTTCATTATTTTTATCAATACTTTCTTACACCTTGTGAAAGTGACGAGTTTTTTGCCAAATGTCATTTTTTACAAATAGCCAGTATTTTTCAATCCAGAAAAACATGATTCGTATTATATTTTTTAATAATCTGTGACTAACTTGCAATAATCGGCAAAGAATCACTAGATTTATATGTAGATTGAGAAATATTTTTCTATAGATTGCGTTGTGGATTGAGACTTTGGCATTGTTTGATATTATATTTCGATCATTCATTAAAGTGTTCCTTTCATTCAGTTTCCTGCCATAACTTCTCTTTCGATGTCCTTACTAAGCTGTCCATTCCGTCGAAACACGCTTTTCAGATAGATTAGACTTATGGACTTGCTCGAGCCATTCATTCTCTACTTTTATTTGACAAACTGTTCTGCTTTCACTCTTTGCAAAGATAATCACATTTTTAGCAGCATATGATGTATGAAAGAACATTTTTATGATTAGAGAGACACATGGTAGAGATGACAACAAAATAAAATATGTTTTGTCATAAAATGTTACCATTAGACTTTTTTAATTCAATTACATAATTCACAATATAAATATCTAATTGTTAATTTTCTTTTTTTTTCAGAGACAAAAATGAGATGATGTGAGATTAATCTAATGGGTAAGTATCTTATTAGTTTTATAGACAAAAAAAAAAGTAACTTTGATGTATGTACAATCATTAAGACGCAGGGTAAGGCAGTGTAGGTGGGTTAAATGTAAACTTTTACACTAAAGTATAAGAATGTACGTCCTAAAAGATTACAATCGTGTGCGCTCGAGAAAGTGCAGATGTTTGAATCAGAGCCTTATGTAAAATAATATTGTTTAAGTATTTGATTTTACACAAAAGTAAGAACATGCGTAAAAACGTATTAGACAAAAAAAAATATTCGTGTTTCTAACATCATAAGTTTATTTTTTTAGTAAAGTTATATAAGTTTAAGTAACACGGAGAAAACAAGTATTATTACATAGGAGACCTAGGAAGAAGAAGATGCACATACTTGATATTTTGAAAAATGCAATTAAAAATACAATTTAATTTGGATTTTTTAATGCGGAACAACATAATTGTTGGGGTTGATTCACTTTGCAAAATTATGATTATACATCTACTTATGTCGCGTATTGTTATACACAATATGTACTTATTGGAAATAATCTTATGAACCTCAATTCCGAGAATATATCACTTTCGGAAATAACTTTGTTTCAAATAACGTTGAATTTTCTTGACATATTTTCTGCGGATTGTCACAAAAGATTGATTTCCTTTTATTCCTTCCTCTGGAAATGTATGAAAGTCAAGAAGCATATTTGGACTTATTTTGTTGACAAAATATATACCTACCATAATACACACATAATAGGTACACCATGAAAATACTATATTTAGGAATACTGCGTATATCATTTACAAATAAGTGTGCCTTGCTCTCTTGATAAGCTCAAACCCTTGATCCATACCGTGTTTTTCCTCCTACACGCTTTAGTGTGATGTTTCAATTTAGTGAAGATTGCTTCAAATTAACGGAGGCATAGACCCACATTCAACGTTGGTTGGAAAAAATGCCCATAGGCAATAAAACTGCCAGAATTGGTAGATAACTACATGGTTACTCAACTGTATCGTTCGCAGTTAGTACCATTTATATAATATCAAATTCATCTCTACTATCCAATACAATGATATAAAAATATAATATATCCAAAATGAAATGAATGTGAATGTGAATCGAAAGAAATTAAATATCAATAATTATTTAATTTCTTTCGATTTCTTTTGTTTATTGTATTTTTTGGCTGACATCTTTTGTTTGAACTTTTAACTGTGTAGGTTGATATATAAATAATATTTTACTGTGATTTTTTTATTGTTAAGGTTGATTTATGTATATTTTTTATAGTTTTTTTTTGTATACTTAATATGTATGTGTTATATTTTTATGTGTTGTAAAAGGTACTAACTTTACTGATAATTGCTTCGGAACAAACTCTGTCTAGTGAAGCAGTTATCTTTAATGTATTTTTTTTTTAATATTAAATTTGAATTCGGTAAAAAAAAGAAAGACTAGACCTTTGAACACACCCCAGCTCATTATTACCAAGATCGGATGAACTGTCATAGATGAAGTCAATCGCGAAAATTTTCAACACAAAAAATAATACGTTGTATTAAAAATAGTGCGTATCGTACAACTACGTAAATAAAATGTTGAAAATATATAATTTATTTGATAAATATGTATGCGAATGCATAGTTATTTTATTCCTAACCTCAAATGACAAAGGTGCTGATAACATTTTTTCTGTAACCAATTTCCATTTGATTTATAATATAGTAACAAAATTGAAAAAAAAAACTGGTCATGCAAAACACAATATCATTAAAGGCGTGCAAACTAGATAGGGCATGCGTTGTGACACGAGAATCTCTTACTCATAATCTTGGAGGAGGTGGTTACGAAAACAACTGGCAGAGGGCGTCCCGTATATTGGTAGTTTGCGTGTGGGAGCGGGTTGTGTATGGTGGAGATTATTACGTATATTGCTAGTTTGCGTGTGGTTGCAGGTTGTGTATGGTGGAGATTAGTACGTATATTGGTAAGTTGCATGTGGGAGCGGGTTGTGGTGGTGGAGATTAGTACGTATATTGGTAAGTTGCGTGTGGGAGCGGGTTGTGTATGGTGGAGATTAGTACGTATATTGGTAGTTTGCGTGTGGGAGCAGGTTGTGTATGGTGGAGATTATTACGTATATTGGTAGTTTGCGTGTGGGAGCAGGTTGTGTATGGTGGAGATTAGTACGTATATTGGTAGTTTGCGTGTGAGAGCGGGTGGTGTATTGCGGGTTGCGTGTGGGAGCGGATTGTGAAACAATGTTCACAGGAAGAAATTTCAATATCACAGTTAAAGAGCAAAGAAAGGTTCCAAAATCAACAATTTCTCCGAACTCGTGAGTCATCTAATTAATCACAACCACTTATTTGATAAAGAAACAGATTTTAAAATTTTACAAACGAATAGCCAAGGATTAAAATAATATAATCCGGAAGCCTTTAAAATTAGAAAATCATGGAGTAAATATGAAAAAAAAACATAAACAACCAAATAAATTTAAGTAATTCGCCACTATTTTATATGTTTCCGCTTACCTCTACCCGCCTCCACAGTACCGTTAGTTTCAATGAGTCACACAGCCGTTAGCGCGTGGACACATTCTGATTTAGTATAAGTTTGTCCGGAGGAAGAAGCGGCAAGCTTCGAAAAAGTTGGAACGAAAATGCTTAAAAGTCGTGGTTCATACAAATTTATTGTATAATTTTTTATTTATTATTAAATATGTATGTCTGCAATATTTAATTTTTTTAATTCATTGAAAATGAATATTTCTTCATCGATTTGAAATCAGGTAAGTATATATAATATGTGTAATTTTTGAAAGAAAAACATTCACAAACTTTCTTTTAAAACGAATGGTATGAGAAATAATAATTTCTTATTGAAAAGTAATCTATTTAAAAACATATTTTTACCGAGCGCTCAGATAAAAAACTTAATCGTTAAAACTTTAGTATTTGGTCATAGTTTGTGGATAAGAGAACGGGTATAGCATGAATTGAAATATTTTCGTAGCAAGAATATAAATGTTTTTTCTTGAGAGAATAAATTTTTAATACAAACATTATATGTACATGAAGTCGGCAAAAGTTATGAAAATTTAACGAATTCGCCATACAAACATACTTAGCCTTAAACCAAAACCCTGCGTATAGTTGAAGAAATCCCTGGATCTCATTATTCCAGTCGCTATATTTCCTAGTCACAAACACTTGGAAGAGAAGGAAGAAGTTGTAGATTGAATTAACTTAGTAGTAGGTTCTTTGCACGGCTTCGAGGAAAAAACAAAAAACGCTATCCAACTTTTTCGATATTATTTTAAATAAAATCCAGTCTGAGAGGCTGACAGGAACCAAACGAAAGCTGGAAAAGTTTACAGAAGCCAATTTATTGAATTTAAGGATTCCTCAAATGATTAGATAAAGGATAAATCATAAATAAAAATATTCTATTACCAATTTTGGATTGAGAAATTCCAAGAAAGCTCAACAAAGGCACGATACAAAAATAATGGAAAAATAAAATTTTGGTATTTCAAAGATCAATAACGTTAGAAGAATATTGAACTTTTAATACTTACAATATCGTAGGTAGTTTTAATAAAAGATTGTGATGAATATGTTTGAGAGAAGAAATTTATAACCATAATATACATCAACAATCAACCCTAGAATGCGATGCTAATATTAAGCAGTCCATTCACGATGTGTCATTCGGCATCGCTCCATATGGAACGGCTGCATTTGGAGCATTGTAAAATTTTCATCACACTCACAGGCGCGCCATCGTACCATCGAACAATCAAAATTAGTACCTATACACAAGCGGTCGGCGTTTTCGCATTAATAATTTCTATTATTTTTTTTATTTTTCAAGTAAAAATGAGTTATAATTCTGATGATGAGTTTTATACAACTGCTGTATAGCGGTTTATTTATATATAAAAAGAAAAAAACAAAGAGAAAATGTTGTATTTTCGCATTCACGAGTGTCAAATAGCTCGGCGCAATGAGATGGCTGCAATGTACCGCTGGTTTTCGCACTCACGAGCATGCCGTACCGACAGGATGCGCCGCGCCGTTTTTCGCGGCACTATGGAGTTTCGATCTATGGAGTTTGGAATTCCGTTTTGGTGTGTCAGACATTCACGAGCGCATTTTGGAGTGATGGCAAGCCATTTGGAAGGATGGCACGAATGGGGGCCTTTATAGACACCTGTTTTAACCAATTCAAGCTGAAGTTAATTCGGTACAAAATATATTTTTTCAATTATTTGATTTATTAGACAGTTTATAACACGAGTTTCTTAAATGTAGCATCATGTTATTGACATTTCATACACACATTCATAGGTCATGTCCCTAACGGAGTAGGGAAACGATCACCATCAATATTATATAACCCGAGATGCAAAACCTAGAAGGTACTTATAATAAAAATGTATTTTTGAACGTATTAAAATATGTAAAATGGACACAAAGGGTAGGTACTTGAGCATTAGGTACTAAAAGGAATCCGTGAAAGGTTTATTTTTTCAAAAAGCGACATCTTGTGTAATGGAAATTTATACAAAATTTAAAGATAATGTACCAATCATATAAAACTGAATGTATAACTGAAAATCGGGATCCGTTCCTACGATATTTTTTGTCGCATAATATGAAAGTTCATTTAAATAACATTTGAATACCAAATCCTTTGAAAGATCTCTGGAAGAAGAGGGGTGTACAAGTAAAACCCTTCTATAATCTTTTGTATGTTGTAATAATTCTTCGCTGTTAAGAGAGTTCCATATATCAGAAAATATTGTGAATGTAGGCATTATGAAAATTTTTACTAATACACATTGTTGTTTTTGAAATTTAAATTATCATAAATCGATCATATTGAAAAAAATAATTCATAGTACCTTCAAGGTATGCCTTGCGTTAAAATACATCATTTTATAGGTATTAAGAATCTACGTACTAACTTAATTATTAAATCACCTATAGATATATTACTCCGCCTTGGAAACTAGTAGGTATAACGATGTTGATATGTTTTGATGATTTTCAATGGCTACTTAACGCAAATAATACTTTTAGTTATTTATTTAAATTTCTGTACGAATAATTAGTACACTTGCGGGTTGATTACCTGATACTAATTTCTTCCAACGAACCAGAGTTAGTGTTAAATATACAAAACAGTGTATACTATGGTAATAAGTTAGTCGCAATTAAAAAAATAAACAAAGATAGCAGGCGAAAATTAAAAAAAAACAAAGAAGATAGCATATAAGAACAATTCATAGCAAAGATAGGAAAACTAAAGGATAAGGAAAGGAAGAGGAGAGGAAGATTTATGTAATCAGGAATTGCCAGATAAATATTTTTGCTTTAGCCTTATCTTGAAGATGTTTAGTGATATAGGCGACGTGATATCAGGACTTAGACTATTCCATGGTCTAGATGTTATTGATTCGCTTTGATTATTTTTTTCCTAAATCTTCTTCTTTTTTTATATCAATTTATTTGACAATTTTTTATCATTTTAAATTCATATTGAATTTTCTTTAACTACTCGTGTTTACTTTTTGTATTTGTTTGTGTTATTAATATGTTTACACTTTTTGGTGTTCATGTTTTTCCTACACTGCATACCTATATATTAATATGTTTAATGTAAATGCCCCAGTAAGGGCGTAGGTAAGTATATGTTTGTTATAAATAAATAAAAAAAAAACTTCCAACAGGATGATGATATGTTTGTATGTTTTGAAGATTAAGTATCAAACTATTGAGTCCCCGTAATATTCTGTAGTGTATACTGCCTTACAATATGTAAGAAACGATGTCGTCATTAAATTCAATTATTATAACAAAAATTGAGATATACCTACTACAACAATGTTCATATTTATTAAAACAAATTAAATTATCTAGTTGGGGTGTTTCGGTTTATTTCGATATTAAAAAAAAAACTTTAGAAATATAAGCAGATAAACACAAAATTTATCACTAAAAAATGGTTTTATTAACACAAAATGTTTGAGAATATCTGGATTTTTTTTTTAAAAAAACGTATTTTGTTTTTTTTTCTTTGTCTATATTTATACTAATATTCAGGGTTCTAGCTTATATGGTTTCAGAGATATATGAAAAAATAAAGTAAAAATTCATAATTTGATAACCCCTGACTGAAAGAATAAATAAAAATTCTGAGTATAAAAATTTTGTAGGCCTATAACTATCTATATATTCTAAAATTTTGGGCTCTGTGAATTGAGCGGATCAAAAGTAAAAAGAGGGGGACGGACACACACACACACACACAGAGACACACTAAATGTTCTTCTCCGAATTCTGAGTAAATCATTGTAAATTATTTAAAAGAGCAAAATAAAATGCAACAAACGCATCATCAAGCTTTCGATTGGGAATAGTTCACCCATCCAGATACTTAACATATCAAAGGATTAGGCTCTGAGGAGGTCTCTATACTACCTAACAACCCTACTGATTCCCGAATATTAACGTTTAAAAAATCTTTAACAATTCTACATGTATTCATAATTACCGTTTTTTGCATTTTTATTATTAAATTTTTCGATAAATCTATAATTTCTAAATTACGGATTAACGATTTTGGAATAATGCCAGTGGCTGAAATAATGAACGGTAATATTATTATTTTACGAGAATGCCAAAGTCTTTTAATCTCATTACCTAAAGCGGTGTATTTTCTAATTTTTTCATCAAAAGTTTTTATAATATTACTAGAATTTGGAATAGCCACGTCGCAAATATATGTTATTTTTTTAATTTTATCATGTATTATTAAATCGGGTCTGTTATGTTGAATTGACCGGTCAGTTAATATTGTTTTATCGTAATAAAGCGAAATATTATTATTTTCTAAAAATGAAATCGGATCATATTCATAATATGGTTTTATGTTTTGATTATATTATAATTATTATATTATAATTTTTTTTTTTGATTATTTTATAATTATTATTGGTAATTATAATCGAACTTTTGTGGAAAAATACTTTTGTGGAAAAATACACTAACCTTCATCTTCTTCTTCCTTTAGTAGACCTGTTGGTCTGTAATACAAAAAATATGCCTCCTGAGATGACGAAGTCCAACTATCCTTTCATCTCTTGGGTGGTCTTCCGGGTAGATGGTGACAATAAGGAATTTCATTTGCCGCTGTATACGCAAGTCTATCACTGTTTCATTCTGGCTACGTGGTCCCTCCAATGTCTTCTTCTGGATCTACTCCACCGCACGATGTCCTCTATTCCACATGTTTTTTTCTTATTTCAATAGTGCGAACACGATTTTGGATAGTTTTTCCAGTGATTGACCTTAGACCCATCATTTCCGTTGTCCTAAGGAGCCCCTCAGTGCATACAGTGTCTGCTAACCAATCATGTTAAATTGCAATTGCAAATCAGTTGATGGACCTGTCTTAATATAACGATAAATCGTTTATTTTTTACGTCACGGACCCAATAACGAAATCACAAAATGATTTTCCCAAATCGCTTTTTCTCAGCGAGGAATCTAGGCTCAATATCTTATCCGTGGGCGGTTACATATGAGTAGTTTTATTTGCTTCCTTTTGAGGGTTAGTTACCCCTGGGCGGATTGTCACACGACTTTCCCATATCCATTGTTAACCCTCTCTAAGATATTTACATGAGACCGACTTCCGCGTAAGCCAACCGTAAGCCAAAAAAATATAACGTACCTACCTGGGTCCGCGTAACGTACGTTTGCTACGTTTAAAAATTCATATCGTTACATTTGCTCGCTGAAGATTTTATCGAGAGCCATATCTCGAATATTAATATGGAGACAGATAGAAAAAAAGGTCAATACAAACAGATAATAATAATAATAATACAGCATAAAAACAACAAGGTCCCTTTTTATGTTTGTTTTTGAAAAAAAGTATAAAGTGCTTGTTAATATATTCATCATCAGAACTATCGACACAATTTCGATACGTGATATATTTGAAATGTACGTGATCTATAGAAATAATACGTATGCATCTGATGAAATGAGTGAAAGTAAAATGGAAGGCTAGGAGCAGTTCAGGAGAATATTAAAAATATCAAAATTAAGTTACAGTTCAATGTTGTGTGTTTTAATAAAATTTTTCAAGACATTATTTTTTGGATTATTAAGAGATAACAGGTGGGAGATACTAATTGGAGATGTATGAACAGTGTCGATATAAGATTGATACAAACCACTGATATTAGACCGGTTATTGCAGTTAAAAAAGATATGGTCCAGAGTCTCCTCCTCTAGACCACACTCACAGATGGGACTGCTAAATACATGTATTCTAAACAGGTGAGTAGCCACAATACAGTGACCAATTCTCATTGAACACTGGCGGGCTAGTTGCCATTAAAAAAATTCTTCCAACCAACCAGATTACAAAGTACGACAAAATTGTGGATGTGCATCTACAAAATAATGATAACGAAAAAAAATCAAAGAAAATGTATATTAAGATAAGATAATAATAAAAAAAAATGAAAATAATTCATAGCAAAAAAAGGATAGGAAAAGGACGAGAGGAAATCCGGATCAGGTGTTCAAGGATAAATATTCCTTCTTTAGTTTTTTCTTGACAATACAAAGTGAGTTATACGACGCAATATCCGGACTTAGGCTATTCCATAATCTTGCTGATGATTACTTCGAACGTAGAGCTGAGAAAAAATTTATTATGGATAGGGATGGGTAGTGTTGTACGTTCAGCAGATAAGAGTGAAAGTGAATCAACACTGAATTATGTAAATAAAAATAAAATAAAATAATTCTTTATTTTTCGTAGATATTAATAAAAAAAATATACTTAACGAGTCCGGATCTCAGATTTTGCCACATCAATGTGTAGTGGAGGAAATTGCCCTGTCGGTTAGACCTATAAAGTCATCTATGTGACGGTCTTTGTCCAATTCTGCGTAAGACAGTAAAAATATTACTTATAATACAAAGATGATCAAAAAGTAACAAATATATAAAAACTTTTACAATTATTACTATATAAACAAAGGTCAATTTAATACGAGAATTCTTAAAATCTCTACTGTACATGAATACATAGCACATTTCATAAATTGATAATTTTGATGTAGATAGTTGAAGCTATTTGTACAGGAAACTCATATTGTTTTCAAACTTCGTTGACGATCGTTGGACACAATTTTTGGGTATATCTATGTATTCTTTAAAATACAATATTAAATCTTTCCTTATTTAAGAAGCAAATAAATATTTTTGAATAAGTTGTTGAGAGTATGGGCTCTAGGTAAATACGATCCATAAATTGATAATTTGCGCCATACACCGGAAACATACGTTCTGAAAAATTAAGATTGAACAATGTTAACAATTCGGTCGGCCTTTGTGGTTCTGTGGGGATTGAGGAGGCAAGCCCCTCTGGCTTGCCTATATAAATCCCCACCAACGACGAGCCAAGACAGTTCTCATTTAACATTCTCACTGGCCAGTCAATAAACACAATGTAACCCAATCAGCAGTTTCAATATCTTCCCACTATAGGTACCCACCATACTTCTATATAGTGGTGAAACCCGACGTGATATATACCTATAGTGGGAACGGTGTTGATGTTTAGAAATTTTGTAATTTGAGCCTTCGTGAACCGTGGACTAGATAACGAATTCGTCCTACACGTTCGTCACAGTGCAAGCTTGCAAAAATAAACATCAAGCGATAACACCGCTGTGAAAATTCAATACTGCTGACACTTACTTTTTTTTTGTCGTGAGAACTCATAATCTGAGAAGTGACTACTGCCCCATCGTGATGTCTACCACGCTACCAGCAACTCCCGCCTGCGAACTTTTCTGCATCCCGTCAAGCTAGATCCGCTTGACCACGACAATCCAAGCCGCTCGCTCTCATCTCATCGCCTCCACGACAAGCCCAAGCTGCTCGCTCTCGTCTCATCGCCTCCATGAAAAGCCCAAGCAGCTCGCTCTCGTCTCATCGCCACTACGACAAGCCCAAGCAGCTCGCTCTCGTCTCATCGCCACCACGACAAGCCCAAACCGCTCATCCGTGTCTCGTTGACATGACAAGCTGATACCGCTCATCCTTGTCTCATCGAGAGATAACGAAACCAGACAAGGACTTAGATTTAAGACATTCCCTTAACCTTCGTGCTCCTGCCAGACATGGACTCACATCTTTGCTGACACACGCAAGAAATCATCTCACCGATTCATAACCCATGATTGAGGACCTAGTGCTCACTTTACAGCTCCTGCAAAAGGAAGTAAAGTCACTAACAAGCATCCTCATCAGGCTATACTGGAAGACCATTCCAAAGCTGTTAATCACTTGACACGCCGTAAGCAACAAGCAAATCAACTACACCATCTCGCTTATAGATTTCCTCTCCAACACCTTTTCCTCATCTGGAAGACGTCCTGCAACTACCAGTACGTTTTGCAATACAACCCACTCGAAAAGTCCAAGATCCAACGTAGGATCAAGCCAAAAGCAAAGAAGAGCACGACCAAGCAACACATTTCTCTGTCCGGCCTGCACAAACACCGGAAGCCCAGGATTACGTATGCCAGTACCTACAGCTACTCGATCTCTGGAATTCAACATCCGGTCGAGTTAACATACTTTCGTTCAACAAGAACCAACAGCAACCAAATCAACATTTTCATCAAATCGTTCTACCTTTTAGTGTCCTCTAAGTGTTTTCAAAATAATGTATTCTATCGTAACAAAAAAACTTCAGTCGTGAATTTACGCAACCTACGATATTTGATTTTCTATGTATTTCGTTAATTTTCATTATGCCAACTAATCATTCTCACACGGCTAAGTTCAGGTGTTTTTCCAAGGAACTGCAGACCTTGATTAATAACTGAATTTCAATCTCAGCAAATCTGATCAATTTGCTGACTAAAAAATTAAACATAAAAAATCTCGTTTTCTTTGTACCATTTTAATTTATTTTTCTTTGTAATATGATACGCAGCGCCAAATGCTTAACAGCAATCCGAATGTTATCTATTTATAATATAGTCAAACAAGCAACACAACACAATTTGAGACATTTCTTCATATCTTAATTAATAATATTTTTCCATTCAATGTACACATTGCACGATTCCAATGTTTCTCAAACTTTGAATATTTATTTTACATGTTTGATAATCTTTTATGTTCACACTGTTAAATCATACAATGTATTTTACTGTTTTTACAAATTATGTATGTCAAATTTAATTGTTATATGTAGCGTTATCACTTAGAGGGGAGCACTGTGGGGATTGAGGAGGCAAGCCCCTCTGGCTTGCCTATATAAATTCCCACCAACGACGAGCCAAGACAGTTCTCATTTAACATTCTCACTGGCCAGTCAATAAACACAATGTAACCCAATCAGCAGTTTCAATATCTTCCCACTATAGGTACCCACCATACTTCTATAGTTCAATTGGTCAGTTGATTGCTGATCCAAAGGTCCCGGGTTCGATTCCCGGTAGAGACACAGTATTTCAATTTTGAATTCAGTCTGGATCTGTGAGATGATAACTATCGTAAATGAAAGTGAAATAACAAAAAATAAAAGCTAAATAATTGCAATGGTTACTGATGACATTATGTATATAGACACATTATATGAGAACAAAACGCTCTACAAAAATGGTACAGTTCTACGAATTCTTACAATATCACCGACAAAGAGCACATACAACAGAAAACATTATGTGATAAAGAGATAATTCAGTATCTAATAGACCATGTCCGGACAATTGGCCGTAGCCGATTGGCCGTGGAAAATTGACCGTACGCCCTTTTTACCGTATGGACAATTTATCGTGAGCACAATTTACCGTGGGGACAATTTACCGTGGGGACAATTTACCGTGAGGACAATTTACCGTACGGACAATTGACCGTGAGGACAGTTGGCCGTGAGGACAATTGGCCGTGGGGACAGTTGACCGTACGGACAATTGACCATGGACAATTTATCGTATGGACAATTGACCGTATGGACAATTCACCGTGCGGAAAATATTTTTAGCATCAGAAAATTTTTTCTTTCTTTTTTCGTTTGGGTTAAATAAATTGCGTGAATAAAAAAATGTTCGTTTATGGCGACGAACCGATTGCCTTTTTTTTATTTCACGATACTAGGAGAAATCCAATATGTCGACAGTGATTAAAACGAAATTTTACAAAATAAGCGGTAATTATGTAGTTCTAATTTGCTACATTTTGAGATATAAGAAGACGTCTGTTCTTAAACTTCTTGTTCTTTTTTTTATTTTTCGAGATGGATATCGATTTACACTAATAAGAAGGTGTAGATTTTGAAACAATTTAAACTTCTTTGTTATCTTTTGAAATGATGAGAAACCAATATGGCGGCCGTGATTTAAGGATGAGTTTTCAAAGTGAATGATTATGTTGGGTGTATCGAGTTTTTATTTGCTACATTTTGAGATTTAAGAAGGCGTCTGTTCTTAAACTACTTCTTGTTCTTTTTTTGATTTTTGAAGATGGATATCGATTCATACTAATTAAAAGGTGGAGATTTCGAAATAAATTAAACATCTTTGTTTTCTTTTGAAATTATGAGAAAACAATATGGCGGCCACGATTTAAATATATGTATAGTTTTTAACAAAAATGTAAGGGCGTGCGGTCAATTGTCCACGGCCAATCGGCTACGGCCAATTGTCCGGGAATCAGTAATAGACACATTTTCAGACATATTTTCTCTTTTACTCCAGTGCAATCAAATCATAACTATCTCTCACATCAATTAATGTCTGAGAAAAAAACGAACTTGTGTGAAAAAGCTAACATAACAACAGAATCCCTCTACATAGCTAGAAGCAAATTTGACTTGACTCTCGTTTACTCAAAATAAAAATAAATATCGAAAAATCCATATACCTAGTAATTGAATATATATGCTGCATGAAATGATATATCTGGTCGTTCCTTTACAGTTCTAGTGTAACGCAGTTTTTTTTTGGCGTGTAAAATGCAGTTTCAACAAAAGTAACGTTAATAGCTTGACAACGTTAGTAACGTTAACGTCAAAATACTTTGATTTCATGAAATTGTTCAAAAATGTGTCGTTTGATGGCATTAGATTTCAATGAAACAACCAAAAGTATTGAATAATTTTATGAAATCAAAGTATTTTAACTATTCTTTTACTTTAATCTTTGTTCGAGAAACACAGCCTTACTATTTGTTTACGGAATTTAAAGACTAGTAACGTATTTATTATTTTTATATATTTTATATTTTATATAATGAACGAACAACTAAAAAACAACGTAAAAAATAATATAATCAACGAACAACTAAATATACACAATTTCTTGATATGTTTAAAAATAATAAAAACACAAAATAACCACCCCTCCTCCCGGCCTTTTTTATATTCAATGTTTAAATACGCCATCAACCAACTTATTTATTATTTATTGACAAATATAAATTTAGGTACACCTACTTGTGAGTTATGTATTATTTACCTTGTTTCAAATATATTATAAATTCATGTATACCTACTTATAAGTTATGTATTATTTATCTTGATTTTTATTTTTAATATGTTTTTGCTGTTGTCTGTGTTTTTTATTTTTAATATGTTTTAATATGTGCTTGCTGTTGCTGTATGTATTATTTATCTTGTTTTTTATTTTTAATATGTTTTTGCTGTTGTCCTCAGTATAATCTTGTTTACATATAAGAATTATTATAAGTTATCACCCATATTTTATTAGTAATTAAAAAATATAATAATTGACTTAATTAGAAAAATAAATTGTAATGATAAATTTAAGTAGACAACCCTGTTCCTATCTACATACAAGCCTATTTTTATATATCATTGATGGTAACCATAAAAATGTATTTTGGATAAAAAAGTATTTTATTTTATTTTATTGATTTTATAGAACCATCAGTTTACAATATGAATTAACAATAGGTATAATAATATTAACAGGTTATAAAACTTTTAAAGGTTCTTTGAAATGTTTTAAACCAAGTTCGTAAATTATTTAACAATTGCAAAAATATTTTTTTAATTACAGTGTCCTTGTACACTTATAATTTGCTGGCGTGGATCTCTTATATTTTGCAACTAAAAGATGTATATTCTTCATACACTTTATAATAATACGATCAAATAGACAATATACAATTCAAGGTCAATACTACAATATTATACGGAGGTATCTATTTAACGGCGAAACGCATAATGCCGCGCCACGCGCCCTTTCAAACACTATATACACACACAGACATGCTATCTCTTTCACACACATATCTCACATTAATACAGGTATATTAGAATATGAAAAAGAAAAGAGTTGGGAAGAGTAGGTAGGTAAATTAACTATTTAGCCATCTGCATCCGTATTGGAATACTTTCTAATAAAGTTGAGAAAAGAGTTGCATGCGACCCCTCGTTTTGATTTTTATTTCAAAAAGAGGTTGTCTAAATATAAAGTTTATTTTTAGTGGATCGATTGTAAAAAAGTAAGCCGTGTATCGAAAAGATGTTTAATAATTATTAAAGTACACAATTTGGGAATTCATTTCTTAAAAATAATATCGTCCAAATGTAGAACCTCGCGTTCGCAACACTATTATGACGGCTCGGCAGGTGGAGTGATGGCTACCATTTCGTGACGGATTATTTCTTTCAAATGCGCCAGGGAAGTCGGTTTACTGGCGTAAACTTTAGATTTAAGGTAACCCCATAGGAAAAAATCCATAGGGGTTAAATCAGGACTGCGTGGAGGCCAATTTATGTCACCTCTCCTGGAGATCAATTTGCCTGGGAAAATTTCACGAACTCGTGTCAGAGATGTATTGGACGTGTGTGACGTTGCTCCGTCCTGCTAGAACCATGTTCTTTGGTTAAAGCCAGGAAAGTTATGCAGTTCAGGCACCAAGAAGTCGTCTAACATCTCCACATAACACTCTGAATACAAATGCAAAGTTTGAAGATAAAACTTTCTTTTGAGGTACCTTGTACTTGACTGTTAGCTTCCATCTTTGTCAGTTAAAATAATAAAGAGACGTTAAGAGTAATGCGTAATTTATCTAATTTTGTTTTACGACATTCTAAAATGTTCTTGAAATGAAAGCAATCGTCTGAAAAACGAGAATGTAGCAATTGATGGTTTTATACTAATGGATTAAGTCAAATATTGGGCTCTCTTCACAGTAATGGCTCCATTACAGAACCACTATAATGTTGGATAGTTCACAAGAGACCAGTTTCTATATCTAGAAAGGATGAAGCAATTGCCGGATTCAATGTTGTGGCAGACGGCTTGAGAATAATTGAGATAAATTTATAAAAGAATAAACTATATGTACTCGAACCAAAAACTTGTAAGTAATGAAAAACATTGATTAAAAATGATATGTATCTGTTTCCGTAGACTTGAAAATTTATGAACGCAATCAAAATCTATATGAAGTATTTATTATTTGTTTTGTATGAGAGAAGTAAATTGTAATATTCTAATACAAAATACCACGTATTTTGATCTAATATCCAGCCTACACAAATATTATACGTTGCGATAATTTGATGGACCACTTTTTTGAGCGTTTTTTTTCTGTCAAATGCGCATTCCCCGGAGATTTTTGTACCCATGTAAACGTGGATGATTCCCAACAAAGATATAGGTATACTGAATAATTTATCCGAGAATACGGAGGAGACATTATAAGTATACGTTATATTGAAAAAGAACGTGGAGATTATCACATATTTCCATTCTGAATAGATTTCTACACGATTCAGGGAATGAAAAAAAAAATTCTCTTTCAAACAGCATTGATAAAACGAAAGGTGTGAACGTCATGGCACATTTGTATGGAAATCCATGGTTATTCACCACTTCGAACGTTTTGCAGTAAGGTAAATAGATTTCCATTGGTACATACTGACTCTTGAAAACATTCAATGTTCTTGTGCAATAAAGATTGTTACATATTACTTTTTAGCTATGCCAATCTATTACTTTTATCGAGAGTTAAGACTTTTACGAGATACACGTATGAATACATCAATAGGTATATTTTTGAATATATTTAATTCGTGGGCAACATAAAGCACAAAAGAAGATTAATTAAAAATTAAACAACAATTTTCTAGTAAGATGAGTACAAAAGCAAAAAAAAACACAAGAAAATGGGTCATAGTTTCAATCCTAGAAAATCAGACAGTAAAGGCTTTCCAAAATTGGCACAACCATCAAGAATACACAGCACGATTAAGGAGTTTATTTTTTTTTGCATTGCGATGTCCAATGTTTTACATTTTTTTTCTCGACGTGCCGACCGCCATGGTACAGTTGGTAAGCTGCTTGGTTCTATGCAGGCGTCCTGGGTTTGATCCTCAGCAGAGGAGAAATTTATTTTTGTTAATTTCTCATGCAAACATACTTACTTCTTTATACTTCTTTGGGCTGGGAACACTGATTTGTTGGAAGAAATTGACATATGGCAATAGACTCGCCGCTTGCGCAGGGTGCAATGGAGTGTCGATTAAATTTTGAATTATTCATAATAAATTTTTTGAAATACATACTAGTTCATATATTGTTCTATTATTTATTTTTGTTTTGAAAGGTTTTGTATATTTTTTTGTTTTTCTAATTGTGCCGCCCGCTGCGTCGTGACACAGTTAGAAAGCCGTTTGGCTTTTGTATGGGCCTCCTGGGTTCAATCCCCAGCCGATGAGAAATTTATTTCTTTCTCACGCAAATGTTACTTCTCTGGTCTGAAAACACTTAGTTGGAAGAAATCGCCTTATTGCAACAGACTCCCCACTTGTGCAAGGAATTGTTTATTATTTATTTATTTTCTTTTATGATCATTTTATAAAAATTGTAGATAGTAGTACTGGTGCAAGTTAAATTTTATAATAAATCCAAAATAAATATGAACATACCTACTTCATTATTGCCCTATCGTAATGAACTTTCAAAGCTTCACTCCGATTTGTCGCTTAGTTGAATTCTTGTTTTTATCGATAAAATACTGAATGAATGAGAATTTATTTGAACATCCTGAATAAAACACGAGTTATTTATAAATTTACAAATTGGAAGGTTGAGGCGGTAGACAGGAGAGGTTGGAGGCGAAAACTCATAGAGGCCAAGGCTCAATATGGGCCGTAGAGCCATCGAAGAAGAAGAAGATTTATAAATTTAAGAATAAAATTAGAAATAAAGACGAAATAACAAATAAAGATACGAAATGACCATCTCATTATTAAAATATTGAATCAATATGTAGAAATAAAAATAATAATATTTAGGAATATATATTTTGTCTGTAGGTAGGTGTGTCACTGATCTCCTCAGTGAAATTTTTTGGGTGCATCAAAGTCGGCCCCTGGATTGGTTAGATTCACAATTTGAATCAAAGAATGTAACAGTGGAAAAAAATATGTAGAAAATGTACGCCTGGTATTATGCAAACGGTATATTTTTGATAGTTATGATAAAATTAAATACATCCTTGTATTGTGGACTAGAGACCCTAAGGTCAAAGATGCTTTCGGGAAAGACCGAACCGAGGACATAAATTATGTAGAGATTAAGTAAACACATTAGGTTCACTTATATTCGATATATTTTTACACACGAAATAATATAAATAAATCATGTAATGAAAGTTTCACGAGTAAACCAGGCATTAAAAGAGATGATGAATGAATTGGTAGTCCGCTTATATACACTCACCCCCGAGGTTCATTAACAAACATGGCGTCATTGAACACCCTGTTACTAGGCACCCCTTTAGGTAGTTCAATATTATGAAAAAGAATATTGTTGTAAAGCCAATATTTGTGGTCGATGACCTCCCCTCGTGCGTTTACAACTACTTGCAGACAGATGTATTTTCTAAGTACCTAGGTATGTTGGAGAATTTGCCACAATATAATAATTATTTTGTACGTGTGTATGTCACCAAGCTCCTTAACGGCTGCAATATCAGGGAAGTTATAATATATTGTGTATATGTTAGGTATTTTCACTTTGACAAGTCTCCTTTGTAAGGAGACATCTGTGTAATTGTTGATAAAAAGACTATTTGATTAGTGATGAGACACTGGATCATTTGTTTCTTGAATGCCCCATAAACGATAGGGATCCGTCCTTTTTTACCGACCTCACAGAGATTGGGGTTCCAATGCCAACAAATGTGAGGACATTGTTAAGCTACAATTCCAGGCAGGTGAACATTTTGATCCAAAAATTCATTATAATTAATGACATCAAAATCTAACTCTGTACGTACATAAAATTGAAATTGATAAAAAAATAATTTAGGTTTCTATCTATTTAGACAATTTGATATGTTAACTTGTATGGCTGAGAACACTCTTAACGGGTGAAGAGCAAAAAAAAAATAAGGAGCATGGTTTAGAACCATACTATGGGATATTATTTTATTAACGTATGAGAAATAGTTCTTATATTTAAGGACATACATATGTCTATTATTAATTATTGATTTATTGAAATATACTTTTTTAGTTTCTATTCAAGAAATTTATTTATTTATTTATTTAATTTCAATTTACGGTTTGATAACCTTTTACACATACAAGTATACATAATATATTAAAAACAACAGAATTCAAAAAAAAAAAACAAATAAAAACAAACAAATATACAAAACGAAAATAAAAAATGAATAACAATATAAAAAAGGTGAAAACATGTAAAAATATGTAAAAAAGAATGAAAAACATTTAAAAAAAAAATATGTAAAAAATAATGAAAAACATTTAAAAAAAAAATATGTAAAAAAAAAACATGCGAGAAACATTCAAAAATATGTTAAAAAAATAAACAAAAAACATGTAAAAATATGTAAAAAAATAAACAAAATACATGTAAAAAATAATGAAAATCATGTAACAAATATGTAAAAAATATGTAAAAAATAAACAAAAAGCATGCAAAAATATGTAAATAAACAATGAAGAACATGTTAAAAATATGAAAAAAAAAGTAAACATACATGCAAAAATTAATACAGGAAAAAAGAAATGAGAAAAGTAGTTTAAAAACCGACAAAATAATCTAATGTTTGGTCTCATTAACAAGTGCAGTGTATAGGCAACTTCTATAGATGCCGATCGAGTCATTAAATATAAGAAATGACTCATAATTAATGATTATTGATTTTAATTTTTGAAAGGGAACAATAAAGAGATTTCTTTATCAATTGAAAATTAAGAAATCTCATTCTGGTTACAGACATCACCTTGTAGACAGTTAACTATAACTTGTAAATATTTTACATTGTACTTGTATTATTCCTGAAGTATTGTATTAAACATAATATTTTAATACAAGAGTAAATCACTTAAAAACTCCTCAAATCATTAAAAGATATTCTCTCTTCTGGAGAAAAGAGAATATTCTACACAAGTCAACGTTCGGGCAGGACAACCCCTGTCGGATCCACTAGTATATTATAAAACGAACAGCACAAAGAAATGTACTTCAAGCATGACAGGAATGTACTTCAAGCATGACAGGAATGTGTTGCGTTAACTCAACTTATTCCTCAAATGTAAAATAAAAGTAGAGGAACTATTAATTCATTCTAACTTTGAAGCAAAATTTTCCATTGTTCACAATAATTGCTCCGCTCACAAGATTGTATGTTTTTCGATTAAACACTTAATGGCGACAAAATTGAATTTCATCGGGTTTCTAGACAATATAAAAATGTTAAGTACGGTTTTGAGAATATCACCACACATTTTCATACATTTTTAACGAGTCGTTTGGCCTTTTCATATGCCGTGTTTGTTTAAGCATTGATTAAATTTTCCCTGGCAAGTGGCGGATCAGACGGGTTTAAACTGAGATTAACACGCGTACCATTAACCACTGAATTTCTGCGTTGCCTTACTAATGCCCCCCGACCATTCCCTACATACGGACGATTATTATGCTTTGTCGTGTGCTGGTAATGTGGGATTCTCTTTCATATTATTACAACAGAAAATTCCCACAGGCTTACGGTCAACCTAACGTCAAACTTATTCTGAAGGCAAAAGCAAACACGATCTTGGTATATTACCGCATGTTGACAAAACAAGAGAAATAAATAATTCAAAACTAAATAATTATTATTTCTATGTATAATTAAACTGTTTCATTGTAATCATGAGTAAACCAAACACAGTTTAAAGACTCAAAAACCATATTAAATTCATTCGTTGTTTGGATTCTTGTAAAGGACTCTTATATTAATTAGTTAGATTCAACGCATATTATTTTTTAATATTTACATGAGGTCCTCTTTCGAAAGTTTTTTTTTACATTCTCAATATTTTTTTTCATCTGCCAATTGTTTACAATTGTTATTAATAGGGCATTTACAATAAATAAAAGATAAATACAACAATGTAGGCACAACAAAACAACAATAAGTGTAAATACATCAATAACATACATAATAAAAAAGTAGTTAAAGGCAGGACAATATAAAACAACATAATTCAACATAGTAAAAGAAAATAGAGGTAAATGATATAAAAAAAAACTAGACATAAAAGAAGAAGAAAAAAATAAACAGTATTACATATTCTATTTAAACAACAAAAATAAACAAAGCAAAGTAAAAATAAAAAAATATAATTTTCTTTAAGTATCCTTTTGAAACCATCTATAGTGTGTACAAACAGCACTATGTTGGTTTCCAAGGCGGTGCAATCTGCATAGTATATGTATTGGTGAGTTAATAATAAAGTTATTTCGATGATTCTCTATATGAAAAGGTGCATTTTGACGTGAAGAAAACCTGAAGCAACTGTAGATACTCTGAATTTTATCATTCCAACTAGGTCAGGGGTGTCAAATATACCATTGATTATTTTAAATGAAAAAATAAACCACAAATCGTTCTTCTGTTTGATAGTTTCGATAAATTTAGAACACTTATTTGGAAATCATAATGTTTTAAAAATCGCGATAATTTTTAGTTAAGGATTGAAATGAAAACATAATGCAATGAAATTATTCATTGTCCATATATTATGTTAGAATGAAATAAAAGTGACTAAATTGAAAAACCATTTAATATAAATACACTCTGTACAGGTAATTATTCCTATTTGGAAATTTACTGCCTCACTAGAGAGTCGTTTTTAAGCCACCATTTTTCAATTTCTAAACATACAGTCTTAATTAGTACAATGAATACAATAGTAAATGTTCTCTATTTGAGGACCAATTGAAGTTATCAAGTAACGTATTGTTTTCATATCATATCTAAATAATTAAAAAAATAAAATTGGTGAGTTAAACTCTTCATAAAATTATGAAAATACGTAAATTATGTATAGAGAGGTTGATTCATAAAAATAATGAATATGTCCCTGTAACAAGAAGTGGCGGCTACTAAACAAAAAGTTTTACGGTTAGGCGGAGCAAAACAAAAACACTTGTTTTTGTTGCAAAGCTTCGATATTTAATACTAACACTTTAAAAAATTAAAACCTGCTATTGTCTGAATACCGGCTTTTGAGAGAAGGATCCTTCAAACGATCTACGGGCCATTAAAGAGAATAATGGCTCGCGTCGTCGATACAACAGGGAGCTATATGAGACCTATGAGGAGCCAGATGTGATCAGTTCCATCAAGATAGGGCGCTTGAGATGGGCTGGTCACATAATCCAAATGGAGGACGACAACTCCACAAAACGCATCACACTCTCTGTGCCACAAGGTCGAAGGAGACCAGGAAGACCAAGGACTCGATGGATGGGCAATGTTGATGCCGATGCCTCCGCAGTAAATATTAGAAACTGGAGAACCGATGGCAACGGATATACGGGAATGGAGGAGACTCCTGAATTCAGCCAAAGCCCACCCAAGGCTGTCGAGCTCACGATGATGGTGAGGACGATTGCCTGAATCTTTCGATGCTCAACACTGACAATGCGTTGAGACTGTCATGATGTTTCTAAAATATGTTTTGATTCTTTTTAGTTAATTTATTTAAATCCACATTAACATACTTACAAAAATAACAACAATACAATAGTGCAACATAGTACAATTAAATAATGAAACATAGATAATTTAGAATATGTTGGCACTGACAAAATGAATACTATTTATCATTACCAACATCCAGTGGATAAGAACTATTCCACTAAGCAGTGCTTGTGTAGGAATAGCTTTATATTCATTTTAATTGATACAGTCCACACGTAGTGTAATGAAATGAAGTACAAATCATTGTTGTTCATAAAATTAAATCCATACCAGATCTTTTGCTTCTGCTGGATCCACTATCGTCCGGCTAGGACACACGGTAGAGCATTTCTTTGATTCTCAGAGGGAATACAGGTGGATAATTGAGAAACAGCGAGCGTGACCAGAACAAAACTGTATATTCTTTTGTGAAAGAGAGACAAATTTAATTAGAGATAGAATGGTACATATGGGTTAGTGTGATATGAGGTAATGATGGTGATGTTTGATGATTAAGAATAGTCTTACTTTCTAGGGTGGCCAACTAATTAAAATAAACAGTGATCACTATTGTACATTTATATGAGCCTTAAGTATTTAAATATTTCAAAAGTCAGTTCCAGATTAAATTTATTTTTCAGGCCGAAGGGCCAACACTGGGTAATTAAGGAATTTCTTTTTTTTCTTACCAAACTTAGTTCTAAGGGTATGTCGATATCAGTAATTCTAGGGACGATTCACGAAAAGGGGGTGTGCGAAAGTCAATGATCTCAAACCTTTAGTCCGACGGTGGGGAGAAATTGCCTTATCACGTATTCAACAAGGCCTGATGTTTCCAACCGTGATGGAGGTGAAGAAGAGAAGCGGCAGGGGCGATCTAATGTTGAAGCCACTCCAGACTTTCTCTCATCAAGGGGAGAAGCCTAATCCGAGGTGATAACAAGGCAGTTGGCCTACTGTCAGTCGTATACATCCCGTGTGGCAGACATAGGTGTTAACACTTCGTTATGTGTTCATACAACCACGCGAAGTCACTTTGAAGATTAATAAACATTATAAAACTGTCACGAAGTAAGTCTTGCGACCATTTGTTCAAAAGGTATTGTTCATACGCAGCAGATTGAGATGTTAACACTTCGTTATGTGAACATACAACTACACGAAGTCACTTTGAAAATTAATGAAATTGAAAAACAGTCACGAAGTATGGCTTGCTACCATTTATTCAAAAGGTATTGTTCATACTCAGCAGATTGAGATGTTAACACTTCGTTATGTGTTCATACAACTACGCGAAGTCACTTTGAAAATTAATGAAATTGAAAAACAGTCACGAAGTATGGCTTGCTACCATTTATTCAAAAGGTATTGTTCATACGCAGCAGATTGAGATGTTAACACTTCGTTATGTGAACATACAACTACACGAAGTCACTTTGAAAATTAATGAAATTGAAAAACAGTCACGAAGTATGGCTTGCTACCATTTATTCAAAAGGTCTTGTTCATACGCAGCAGATTGAGGTGTTAACACTTCGTTATGTGAACATACAACTACACGAAGTCACTTTGAAAATTAATGAAATTGAAAAACAGTCACGAAGTATGGCTTGCTACCATTTATTCAAAAGGTCTTGTTCATACGCAGCAGATTGAGGTGTTAACACTTCGTTATGTGAACATACAACTACACGAAGTCACTTTGAAAATTAATGAAATTGAAAAACAGTCACGAAGTATGGCTTGCTACCATTTATTCAAAGGGTCTTGTTCATACGCAGCAGATTGAGGTGTTAACACTTCGTCGTGTGAACATACAACTACACGAAGTCACTTTGAAAATTAAAGAAATTGAAAAACAGTCACGAAGTATGGCTTGCTACCATTTATTCAAAAGGTATTGTTCATACTCAGCAGATTGAGATGTTAACACTTCGTTATGTGTTCATACAACTACGCGAAGTCACTTTGAAAATTAATGAAATTGTAAAACAGTCACGAAGTATGGCTTGCTACCATTTATTCAAAAGGTCTTGTTCATACGCAGCAGATTGAGGTGTTAACACTTCGTCGTGTGAACATACAACTACACGAAGTCACTTTGAAAATTAAAGAAATTGGAAAACAGTCACGAAGTATGGCTTGCTACCATTTAATCAAAAGGTACAGCTCGTACGCAGCCGATTGAGATTTAAACACTTCGTTATGGATTCACACACCTACGCGAGGTCACTTTGAAAATTAATGAAATTATAAAACTGTCTCCAAGTATGACTTGCGACCATTTATTTAAAAGGTACAGCTCGTACGCAGCCGATTGAGATTTAAACACTTCGTTATGGATTCACACACCTACGCGAGGTCACTTTGAAAATTAATGAAATTAAAAAACTGTCTCCAAGTATGACTTGCGACCATTTATTTAAAAGGTACAGCTCGTACGCAGCCGATGGAGATTTAAACACTTCGTTATGGATTCACACACCTACGCGAGGTCACTTTGAAAATTAATGAAATTAAAAAACTGTCTCCAAGTATGACTTGCGACCATTTATTTAAAAGGTACAGCTCGTACGCAACAGATTCAGGTGTTAACACTCCGTTATGTGTTCATTCAACTACGCGAAGACACTTTGAAATTTAATGAACTTAAAAAACTGTCTCCAAGTATGACTTGCGACCATTTATTTAAAAGGTACAGCTCGTACGCAACAGATTCAGATGTTAACACTCCGTTATGTGTTCATTCAACTACGCGAAGACACTTTGAAATTTAATGAACTTAAAAAACTGTCTCCAAGTATTACTTGCGACCATTTATTTAAACGGTACAGCTCGTACGCAACAGATGGAGAGGTTAACACTTCGTTATGTGTTCATATAACCACGCGAAGACACTTTGAAATTTAATGAACTTAGAAAATTAAAAAAAACCGAACCGAAGTATGTATTGCGATGTTGTTTTATACGCCTCCTTCACGCATAAGGCGGTATACTCAGAGATCCGACTCGGATTTTTAGATAATTAGTTTATAACGACACTCTCTGTTTAGTTACAATGCCTTACATCGATTTCAGGCATAAAACACAATGAACTGAGTGAATACGCTGATAGATCGCGGAGGAAAACAAAGCGTGGTGTTGTGACCGTTAGAAAAAGACGCCGACTGATGGCGGAAGTTGACGCGGGGGAACGGTAGGTGGACGAGGGGGGCGGTGCGGGCCGCTTGACACCAGCTGCGTTTTTAGCGAGACCTTGAACTAGTTCAAGACGTAACTACTGCCGCGAGATTTAATTTGAAAAGATGATTATTTAAATACGTAGTGAGCGTACCGCTCGCTACACTCCAATCAAAGTTACCCAAACAAAAAGAAAAAGAAAAGAAAAAAAAATTCCGTAAGCCGGCCTGTGCAAATTGGGGAGAATGAAAGACCCTGACTGTAATGAAGAGAAGTAACGAGAGGAACTTATAACCACGACCAGATTCTTAGTTTATGAGGAGTATGGTGAGTTGCGTGTTCTCGGCTGGTCACACCAGTACATCGCAACCACCTCCAGTAGTGAGACCGACCTAGTGACTCTTGGTCATCGTAGGTTTGTCGAGGGTGTAGGCAATGGGTAACATACTTAAGGTATGTGCCCCCCTACTCAAGATCAAGGTTTCGTACGTGAATCATAATTGATTATAGCATTCAGAAGGAATACGCCCTAATTGTGCGAGTTCGGAATCATACTAATGTTCAAACTTCGTTGAAACCTAGGTTGGACTCGAATAAGGACTCCTACTCGCGATACGACACGATCGGGGTTATATGTTGGGTTGCGCAGCGGTGTGGTACAGATACCAATGTTCGGCAACTAGCTTCTACCTATAGCCATGATTAATTCTAGGAAAACACTCCATTGATGAACAATACAGGGGGGGAGCACCGAAAGAATTAGAGTTGCCAATCTAATAGGCGAACTCTCTTCAGCCTTACCCAAACAAACTTAACAATAATCGGCGAACTCGAAGCTAGTCGCTTTCCTACACGCATGTGAGTTGAGCAATCAGATATCTCACTCAGGGCAACCGACTGGAAACATAAGTATAATGTCGCGGAGCAAGCGTGCTTGAACAGTCCGCTTGCTATGTGCGAAACAACAAAATTAATGACTTACATTCACAAAAGGAAAATAACAATCTTGTAGCTACAGTTTGTGACCACACTGGATAGCTGGCCAAGCGATCCATCACGATGGACGCGAATCGATGCTTGCCAATTCTCAACACGACTCCTCAAGCGAAGACTTGGCATCAGGCTACTACCTGGGATTCCTTCCTAACGACAGTTTACAAATACAATGAATATAAGGACAAGGGGCCTATCACGACAGACGCAAACTGAAGTTATTATTCACTTGTAACGACAGTTCACAAATACAATGAATATCAGGACAAGGGGCCTATCACGGTAAGCGCGAACTGAAGTCTGCATAGCCTCAAAATGACTCCTCAAGTGAAGACTTGGCATCAGGCTACTACCTGGGATCCTTTCTCAACCACAGTTCACAAATACAATGAATATCAGGACAAGGGACCAATCACAATAGACGCAAACTGAGGTTCTTCACGCAACCGCTTGGTACTACCACTCTTGCTTAACTCTACACCGGTCAAGTAGTACCCAACCGAAGGGAATCAAGCCAAATGGCGAGTTGACAATCCAGTATTCGACTCGTTAGTAATACACAAGAAAAGGGCGAGTTGACAATCTAATATTCAACTCTGGGATAATACACACAAAACAAGGGAGAGTTGACAATTCAATATTCAGCTCAGAAACACTTATATATAATACAAGGCGAGTTGACAATCCAGTATTCAACTCTGAAATAATACACACAAAACAAGGGTGAGTTGACAATTCAATATTCAACTCAGAAACATTTAAACATAAAACAAGGACGAGTTGTCAATTCAATATACAATTCGGGAACTTATGTATTCTAACAAGGAAATCTTTAGCGAGAACTCCTAGTAGTACACAAGGGGAGGGAAGGGGTTATATACAGTTAGGGCTACCACTTAGGATGCCTGTCAGAAGGCGGCTAGCTCCTTCAGGAATGGAGACAGGATCCTAGCAATCATGCATTGGTCACAATTATTTATACACATACCCTTGCATACATCATTCTTTTACAGATGGTCCTTACAAAATTCATTGTTCACACTACTTTAATTTCACGCAATCTTTAATTGCCAGCACATTTTATGACCGGTACATGACTGCAGGGCATAATTGAAAAGGGGGTTACATAATTCATCCGGAATGAGAAGTGTATCGTTAGGCGCCACTGATTTTTTGCGGATCAAACCAGAAACCAAGTTTACAATTTGCAACTTATCAATAGGTTTATTGCTAGATAAGGGTCTCAGCACAACAATTAATACTTAATTAAACTTAATCAGGTCCTTGATATGGTACCTGCCACTATGTTTACCCTCACAGTCGCGAACCTCGTAAATGGTGTCCGAAATTTTATTCGATACGACGCATTTGATGAATCGAGGGGCGAGCTTGTTTGAGAAGTACTTTCCAGCGTCAGATTGGGTGAATGCCCTGCGCCAGACCACTGCGCCTTCGGACAGTGAGCAGTGTTTCCTACGCAGGTTGTATCGTTTCGCGTTTACTTTGAACGCAGTCAATAGTGCGCTAGATACCTTCTCGTAAAGTTGCTCCATGGTTGAAAGGCTCGTTCCATAAGAATTATCCTTGCTCGCTGGCTCCTCCGAGCTATTGGTGACCTGTTCCATTTTGTCGTGAAATGAAGCATGCGGACAGGGGTGGAACCCGTGCGTCAGGAAGAACGGTGTGTAACCGGTGGCGATGTTCACGCAATTATTGAGGCAGGAGCAGATCTTAGGCAGCATTGTGCACCAGGTTCGCTGGTTCTCCCCCACTAATATTGACAGGGCGGTTACGATGGTAGAGTTGTATCTTTCCACAGTATTGTTCTGGGGGTGATAGTACGCGTTATAGAATAGGTCTCGTATACCGAAGCGATCAGCGAACTCCTTGAAATCCTTGGATATGAATTGCTTGCCGTTGTCCATAATTAAAGTACGAGGTACACCGTAAGGCAGAAAGATCTTTTCTTCTATAAGCTTGGTGATAGCCGGGGCTGTGGCACGTCGCAACGGCAGTGCCCATAAGAATTTCGTGAAGTTATCGACCACCGACAGTATGTAAATATTTTGTTTATGTGAACAGGGAAGCGGCCCAACAAGGTCTACGCTCAATGACTGCATGGGATGATCTAGACGTTTAGGCACGCTCATCAAACCCAGAGGTGCTTGGTTGTTATGTTTATATGCCTTACAGGTGTCACATTTTGATACAACCTGTTTAACCGTGTTCGTAATGTTTTTCCAATAGAAGGTCCGTGAGACCACCTCCAAAGTTTTTCTGATTCCAGGGTGGCAAAAGTTAGTGTGGAAGTCCTGTACGATACTTTCCTGTTCTCCGGCGGGCACCACGACCTTCCAGGAGCTATTTCTGAATGGAGGGTCAGTTTCGGGAACAGTTTTACAGTATTTGTAGAGGTGTCCGTTACTTATCATATAGTTGGGTGTGGAGTTAGCATTGGTCGAACATTCCTGGAACAGACGTAGATAGGCTGGATCAGTAACATTCTGAAACGGTGTAGGGAACGTTAAACTGGATACTTCAATTCTGCTTAGTGCGTCGGCCAAGTTGTTCTCGCATCCCTTTTTGTATACAAAGTCGAAGCTGTATTGTGAGAGGCGGCAGGCCCATCTGGCCAGGCGTCCCGATGGTGAAGACAAGTTGTTCAGGTATTTAAGACAGCCGTGGTCGCTGATCACTTTGAAGTGCGTTCCGTCTAAATAACTCCTAAAGTGGTGTACCGAGTCCACAATGCTCAAGAGTTCCCTCTCGGTGGTGCTGTAAGACCTTTCGGCAGGTAGCAGTTTCCTGGAAAAATATGCAATGGCGTGCTCTGAGCCGTCCGGGCTCCTTTGGGCCAGGAAGCTCCCAATGCTCACGCCGCTGGCGTCACAGGTGAGTACGTATGGTAGGGAATAGTCGGGGGGCTTCAACACCGGAGAAGATATCATTGCGCTTTTTAGGCTTACGAAGGCTTGTTCAGCTTCGTCGTCCCAAGGGAGATTATTCTTTGCGATTTTCTTGCTGGTGAGGCGGCATAGAGGGGATGCAATACGAGAAAAGTCCTTGATGTGTCTTCTATAGTATGCACATAATCCAATGAACCCGCGAACCTGTTTGACAGTTGAGGGCCTAGGGTAATTGACCATCACGTCAATCTTTTCGGGGTCGGTCCTGATGCCTTCTCGGTCGACTATGTGGCCGAGATACTTTAAGCTTTGTTTGCAAAATTCAGATTTCGCTAACTTAATGGTTAGGTTGGCCTGTTTTAGTCTGTCACACACAGTTTTTAGTAGCTTGCAGTGTGACTGGAAGTCCGGGCTGCATACCAGTATGTCATCAAGATATACAAAGACGTGGTCTCCCAAGTCTGTGAACAGTCCATCCATCATACGTTGCATTTCGGCCGGGATATTTTTTAGTCCGAAAGGGGTAACCTTGAACTGGAACTGTCCTCGGCCTTCTACGAAGAAGGCGGTCTTTGGCTTGGATTCCTCGTCCAGTCTCATCTGCCAGAACCCGTGGGAGAGGTCCAGGGCTGTGAGGAACTTAGTGTCGCGCAGATTGTCCAAGATGCGATGAATGTTGGGCAACCGGTAAGAGTCAGAGCGAGTGATCGAGTTAAGGCGACGTGGGTCAAGTACGAAGCGCCCAGAGCCGTCTTTCTTGGGAACAATGAAAACATTGTTCAACCAGGGGCTCCGCGCCGGTTCTATTACGTCGAGTTTGATCATTTCATCCAGTTCTGCGATGAGTTGTTCGCGTCTCACGTGAGAAAGGGGATAAGTCTTTTGTTTAACCGGGGCGTGATCACCAGTGTCTATGATGTGGGAAACTAGGTCGGTGCGGCCTAGTCCCACCTTTTCATAAGCAATCTGGTCGAAGTCTTGTTTGAGCAGATCCAGTTGTTTCAATTCTGCAAGAGAAAGGTCGGCTGTAGAGTTTAGACAGGAAGGGGTCGACAGCGGTGAAATGTACAGGGGAGGCATGTTGATAGCATATAATGATGACACCTTATCTGGGAATAGGGTCGGGGTTAGTCCGGACTTCTTCAAGAAGGGTGCCCCCAAAATAAACCCTTCTGCAAGAGACGGAGCTACAAGAAATTCAACAAAGGTTGTTTGCTTATAAAATCTGAGGGGCAGCGTGAGGGAGCCCAGGATCGCATGGGGATGGCCGTCCGCTGTGTGAATGGAAGTGTCGCCCGGCACTAGGTCATAACCCAATTCGAGGAAATTCTTGTATAATGTGCCACCCAAAACATTAACTGCAGCTCCGCTGTCTAAGAGCGAACGGAAGGCGATGTTGTTGATTTTGAAGTGTAGGTATGGACGATCGTCTCGCGCATTTGTGATGGCTGATACATGTAGGTATTTAGTATTGTAGAAGAGTTTGACCGATCTCAACCAGTCCTCCCACTCTGTCTTTTGTTGAGAATGGGACGGTCTATAATAGGGCTGGGTGGTTATTCGTTTTTTGGCAACTTTTGGAGGAGAGGTGGGGGTCTAGAAACGTCTGGGAGGTTTCTGGGGG
Organism: Molanna angustata; assembly: GCA_963576475.1. Classification (NCBI taxonomy): domain Eukaryota; kingdom Metazoa; phylum Arthropoda; class Insecta; order Trichoptera; family Molannidae; genus Molanna; species Molanna angustata. Next base: position 31,600,372 of record OY754974.1, read on the forward strand.
TTGTCGGAGGGTGACCTTGTGGGTCAGTTCTCTGGTACTTTTGAAAGCGGGGAGAGGTTCGTCTTCCGAGGGGATTCGCTCGTGACCGATTAGGGCACAGTCTTGCAAAATGTCCGGTTCTTCCGCAGGAGTAGCATTTGGGACTGTACGAACGCGGTTCAGGGTTAGACAAGGAGGCTGCAGCCTTGGTGCGCCGGGGCCGGCGGGGGGAGGTAGGGGCAGTCTCGTCCTTGTGGCCAAGCGACATCTGTTCGAGTGTAAGACACAGTCGCTCCAGATCCAATACTGTCGTGGGTTGTGAGCCGATGATTATAGGGAGGAACTTCTTGTCGAGTCCTCTTTTGAAAACTTGAAGGAGCTCGTCCTCTGGCAAGGGTGAGGACAATGAGTTATTTTTGTTGATGATTCGGCAAATATAATCGGCCGCAGATTCCGAGTCTTGCTGCTTAGAGGACCAAATTTCTAGCTTGATGTCGGTGGAATAGGTTTGTGATTCAAAACGGTCGAGAAAGAGCTTCTTCAATGTGTTCCAGTCGCAGTTCTTTCTAGGGTTTGTACGATAAAATAATAAGGCACGTCCTACAAGAAATTCAGGAATGATTGTGGACAATAAATTAGTATTGAACCTGCGGGAAGTAGCGATCTCCTCTAGGCGTACGAGGAATTCTCGGACGTCATTTGTTCCGTTAAACTTTGGGACAGGCCACGTGGCAAAGTTTGTGTTTATGATTCCTCCAGGGTCTCGATCTCCACGTGAGGTATAACTTGACGAATTGGAGGGCGGCTCGACTGGGGATGGGGGCAATAAGGCGACAGTTCCTGGGGGAGGGGCGCTCTGGGGTCTGGAGCTCGATTCGGAACTGGATGAGAATGGGCGGGCTATTAGATCATTCTCGGCGGTGTGGGAGCTCTCGGAAACCGACGCCAGTTCGGGGGCGTTCTCAAGTGAGTGGTACGCTACAGACCTACTGGGGATGGCTACGTTGTCTGTATTAAAGGGACGGGAGGCATTAAAAGCATTGGCCTGGGAACGCAAGGAGGCCAAATTGTCGGTAGGAACGATGTTTCTGTCGCGCAATGCTTTAGCAAGGGTTTTTGCATTTGCAAGATTTATTCTCTCGATTAAATCCATGACGTCGACTATTGCGAGACAACAGAGGAAACGAGGATTTTTGTTACGACGTGGTTACAATATAGGAGGCTGTCAGAATAAAGGGGAAAAAATAAAACACAAAAGAACAAGCAGTTTCGAGTGAGGGTCCGCTCGCAGATCTCATTGAGCAGACTGTCATCAAAGGACAAGCGTACGTGTCAATTGATGAGAGTCATAGCCCCACGTTGGTAAACGTCAGTGTAATGAAATGAAGTACAAATCATTGTTGTTCATAAAATTAAATCCATACCAGATCTTTTGCTTCTGCTGGATCCACTATCGTCCGGCTAGGACACACGGTAGAGCATTTCTTTGATTCTCAGAGGGAATACAGGTGGATAATTGAGAAACAGCGAGCGTGACCAGAACAAAACTGTATATTCTTTTGTGAAAGAGAGACAAATTTAATTAGAGATAGAATGGTACATATGGGTTAGTGTGATATGAGGTAATGATGGTGATGTTTGATGATTAAGAATAGTCTTACTTTCTAGGGTGGCCAACTAATTAAAATAAACAGTGATCACTATTGTACATTTATATGAGCCTTAAGTATTTAAATATTTCAAAAGTCAGTTCCAGATTAAATTTATTTTTCAGGCCGAAGGGCCAACACTGGGTAATTAAGGAATTTCTTTTTTTTCTTACCAAACTTAGTTCTAAGGGTATGTCGATATCAGTAATTCTAGGGACGATTCACGAAAAGGGGGTGTGCGAAAGTCAATGATCTCAAACCTTTAGTCCGACGGTGGGGAGAAATTGCCTTATCACGTATTCAACAAGGCCTGATGTTTCCAACCGTGATGGAGGTGAAGAAGAGAAGCGGCAGGGGCGATCTAATGTTGAAGCCACTCCAGACTTTCTCTCATCAAGGGGAGAAGCCTAATCCGAGGTGATAACAAGGCAGTTGGCCTACTGTCAGTCGTATACATCCCGTGTGGCAGACATAGGTGTTAACACTTCGTTATGTGTTCATACAACCACGCGAAGTCACTTTGAAGAATAATAAACATTATAAAACTGTCACGAAGTAAGTCTTGCGACCATTTGTTCAAAAGGTATTGTTCATACGCAGCAGATTGAGATGTTAACACTTCGTTATGTGAACATACAACTACACGAAGTCACTTTGAAAATTAATGAAATTGAAAAACAGTCACGAAGTATGGCTTGCTACCATTTATTCAAAAGGTATTGTTCATACTCAGCAGATTGAGATGTTAACACTTCGTTATGTGTTCATACAACTACGCGAAGTCACTTTGAAAATTAATGAAATTGAAAAACAGTCACGAAGTATGGCTTGCTACCATTTATTCAAAAGGTATTGTTCATACGCAGCAGATTGAGATGTTAACACTTCGTTATGTGAACATACAACTACACGAAGTCACTTTGAAAATTAATGAAATTGAAAAACAGTCACGAAGTATGGCTTGCTACCATTTATTCAAAAGGTCTTGTTCATACGCAGCAGATTGAGGTGTTAACACTTCGTTATGTGAACATACAACTACACGAAGTCACTTTGAAAATTAATGAAATTGAAAAACAGTCACGAAGTATGGCTTGCTACCATTTATTCAAAAGGTCTTGTTCATACGCAGCAGATTGAGGTGTTAACACTTCGTTATGTGAACATACAACTACACGAAGTCACTTTGAAAATTAATGAAATTGAAAAACAGTCACGAAGTATGGCTTGCTACCATTTATTCAAAGGGTCTTGTTCATACGCAGCAGATTGAGGTGTTAACACTTCGTCGTGTGAACATACAACTACACGAAGTCACTTTGAAAATTAAAGAAATTGAAAAACAGTCACGAAGTATGGCTTGCTACCATTTATTCAAAAGGTATTGTTCATACTCAGCAGATTGAGATGTTGACACTTCGTTATGTGTTCATACAACTACGCGAAGTCACTTTGAAAATTAATGAAATTGTAAAACAGTCACGAAGTATGGCTTGCTACCATTTATTCAAAAGGTCTTGTTCATACGCAGCAGATTGAGGTGTTAACACTTCGTCGTGTGAACATACAACTACACGAAGTCACTTTGAAAATTAAAGAAATTGGAAAACAGTCACGAAGTATGGCTTGCTACCATTTAATCAAAAGGTACAGCTCGTACGCAGCCGATTGAGATTTAAACACTTCGTTATGGATTCACACACCTACGCGAGGTCACTTTGAAAATTAATGAAATTATAAAACTGTCTCCAAGTATGACTTGCGACCATTTATTTAAAAGGTACAGCTTGTACGCAGCCGATTGAGATTTAAACACTTCGTTATGGATTCACACACCTACGCGAGGTCACTTTGAAAATTAATGAAATTAAAAAACTGTCTCCAAGTATGACTTGCGACCATTTATTTAAAAGGTACAGCTCGTACGCAGCCGATGGAGATTAAAACACTTCGTTATGGATTCACACACCTACGCGAGGTCACTTTGAAAATTAATGAAATTAAAAAACTGTCTCCAAGTATGACTTGCGACCATTTATTTAAAAGGTACAGCTCGTACGCAACAGATTCAGGTGTTAACACTCCGTTATGTGTTCATTCAACTACGCGAAGACACTTTGAAATTTAATGAACTTAAAAAACTGTCTCCAAGTATGACTTGCGACCATTTATTTAAAAGGTACAGCTCGTACGCAACAGATTCAGATGTTAACACTCCGTTATGTGTTCATTCAACTACGCGAAGACACTTTGAAATTTAATGAACTTAAAAAACTGTCTCCAAGTATTACTTGCGACCATTTATTTAAACGGTACAGCTCGTACGCAACAGATGGAGAGGTTAACACTTCGTTATGTGTTCATATAACCACGCGAAGACACTTTGAAATTTAATGAACTTAGAAAATTAAAAAAAACCGAACCGAAGTATGTATTGCGATGTTGTTTTATACGCCTCCTTCACGCATAAGGCGGTATACTCAGAGATCCGACTCGGATTTTTAGATAATTAGTTTATAACGACACTCTCTGTTTAGTTACAATGCCTTACATCGATTTCAGGCATAAAACACAATGAACTGAGTGAATACGCTGATAGATCGCGGAGGAAAACAAAGCGTGGTGTTGTGACCGTTAGAAAAAGACGCCGACTGATGGCGGAAGTTGACGCGGGGGAACGGTAGGTGGACGAGGGGGGCGGTGCGGGCCGCTTGACACCAGCTGCGTTTTTAGCGAGACCTTGAACTAGTTCAAGACGTAACTACTGCCGCGAGATTTAATTTGAAAAGATGATTATTTAAATACGTAGTGAGCGTACCGCTCGCTACAGTAGGTACATCACATATCATTATCGTCGGGTGGATGCAGAACTATTATAAGTCGCATTTTTAACCAAAATCACTTTTTGATGCAAATATGTTCGCAAACGTAGAATTTACTCTGTGCAGAAATATTATAAATGTATTCCAAATAAATTTTTCATAATTCCTATTTGTGCAGAAGTATAATAAGTAAAATATACATTTAATTTTCGTGCTGTACTATTATAAGTGCTACAATGTTACTTAACACTGTTCTGCATAAAAATATCTAGTTGTTTATGACACATATTAGCATCATTACCAATTTGAACCAATTTTCGAACTGCCAAAGTCCTATTTCAGTCCCCCTCTTCCTCCAAAAACAAGTCCTAGATATAGAAAGAGGTTTTATTATAGTCCAAGAATAAAAAAATAGTGGTTCAAGTGACATTCTGTTGTTGAGAATTACAAGAAATTATGTTGCAGAACGATGTTAAGTCACAACACGTAACTTGTAGTAGTACTGCACACATATTTTTTGTGCTATAGTAAGACATAATATAATAAAAATCCAGAAAATTCAGATTTTCTTCAAATTTTAATATCTGTCGTTCTATTTTTAATGCTGAATTAAGAAGTAATCAAATTTTTATACTTGGTGTACAAGTTTTATTACAAAAATCATAAAAGTTATTTAGAAATGATGAAATGAAAACTTTAAATGATTCTCCTGAACATTTTAGTAAACTGCAGTTATAATAGTTCTGCGTTCACCCAACGTTATGTCCAACACATAATTAAAACATATCGCAATTTCAAATATATAATATATAATGTGGAAAAATGACGTTCACCATCAACGGAATTCGTGAGAATTGTGTATATTAGTTTCAAAAGTTTAACGGATTCTGAAAAAGACTCGGCTAGACTATTATTTAAAAATAGTTTTAAAATTGAAATAGTGCCATCAGCCTCCCTAAAATCGTCACGATTGTAAAAAATGCAAAGTCATTTTTAAATATAACACAAAAATCCACACGGGATACAATAATTCAGTCATTTAGAAAAATTATACAATATCTTAAGAATTATAATTTTTAATCAAATAAACTTATTTAAATAACAGCGAAGTGCTCCCCGCCTAACATACATATGTAGAATCGGCAAACTATAGCTAATCGATGCGGCGCGCCAAAGTCGTCGAGCATTCGTATGATATCTCTCATTTTACGAGCCAGTAGAGTTGTAACCAAACATCTTGAACTTTTAGCCGAGAAAGAGGGCGATTTGCACGTAAACCAACGAAGCAAAAAGACACATATATTATTTGCGCTCTGCGCAACCGGAAGCTCGTTCAAGATGCTTGGCGAAAATTATACGTTGTCTTAATTTCCACACACTTGTTATTTAGTGACGACATCGCTTCATACAATTTGTATGACAGTAGCCTATATACACAATATGTAAGAAGACTTAATAGTTTGATACTTAATCTCCAAACATATATACATACCATCATGCTGTTTTCATATTCCGGGTAGGAAAAAAGAACTGACCTCCATACTGTCCTATCCCTACATGTGTTGTATAGAAAACTAAATATCTTAAAATATTCAATAATTTGGATTTATCGGTTTATAGTTTGGTACTTATACTTCAACTATACATACTATCGCTATCGACAGTTGGATCTCATGTGTAACATGCAACTAGTTGATACAGAATTTGGTTTTTGCTTTTCTTTTATTTCACCGGTTCATTACTTCAGCGCACCCAAGGAGTGTCCGCCACTGGTAACAAATACATATACGTTCCAAATGCATAAATGCTTGTACTATATGTAGGTGAACGAAATCAGTCGTTTCAGGATTCAAACTCGTGACTACTGCATTAGAATGTTTTAGTTTGTACAATATATTATTATTACCAATCTGCCAAAAGTTATGCCTCCTGGAAAAGCTTTTATACCTTGTTACTAGCAAATAAATCTAATCTGACAAGCTTTACATTTTTTTTATCCATTGCGAAATTATTGTTTTGTGGCTCCAAATAAGAAATATGATTATTTATGAAAAAAAAAAATTTTATATAATGTTATATTTGTAATATAATGTAATATTTGGTAAATTTATGTATATAAAAAAACTCTGTCTTTGTAAAAATAATATTAGCTTACATATGGTCACCCTAACCTCCTTTACCCCTCTACTTCTCCTTTCCTCCCCTCTCACTGCTTTTACCTAAACATATTATTTTTAAGTTTTGTTAACTAGTACACTAAGTGTCCTGAGGAAGAGTACATTGTTCTTGAAAAATGTAGACTTGGTTCTCATAAAAGTCGTTTATACAAAGTAATTTTATTGTTATTAATTTACATTTTTAACTTATTTTGCCACCTCGCAACAGGCTTAGTCTAGATAGGTGGTTTCTACCAAATTAAATAAATAATGATGCATAATATTTTTATTTTTTTTCATATTTTGTTTTTGTATTGTGATAGTGTTTATTGATTTTTAAAAATAAATAAATATAAATTTTTTTTTATTTTTTTTTTATTTTATTAAGTTTACAATAACATATACAAAATATAAAACAAACAAACTATTTAGAAAAGATTCACAGTAAGACAAAACATATTTACCCTTTACTAGAGTGCAAGCACTCGTGTGTAAAGGAGACAATTTTTGAAATATTTATTTATTTATTGTTTATCACACCATTAACATACCTATGTGTTATTAAAAATAGATAACTGCTACTCATCTAGGTATACCTGTTGCAGGCCTAGCATTTAATTAAATAAATTCAAAAATTGAAATTAATAGACTTTAAACTTTGTGCCACACTCTTTATTCCGTCAATAACTCGACCGGTTTCAGAGAGCACCTCTCCTTCGTCTGGAGTTCACTTACAAAGTAACTGTGTTAAAATTATCGGAGTTAGAGTCTTTTAGTTTTGTTGTTCTTTTTAATATGGCACACAAATTAAGTTTGTAAAATTATTATAAAAGTATAATTCAACAATTGTTTTTTTCTTTATGTAGGTACAAGTTTGAATTAAAAAAAAACTATATCAAATTTGTAAACGTTATAGGTATCAACATTATTTAATAGAAGTTCAGATTAATTCTGTACCAACATAATTTACGAATATCTTTTGAATGACGAAAGTCAACAGAGGAAACCGCTTTCTATGAAATTGCGAAATCAAAGACAGATCGGTTGACTTACCAGCCCCGGGTATTAATCCAAGTGAAACTTTCCAGAATGGTTGCACAAATTGGAGTGCAAAACTTGAATGCTTCTAAAATGGCTGTGCAGAAATGTACATTTGCGGTATGTTTCGGGGAATACAGATCGACTGCAGGAATACCTTTCTAAAACACGATAAATGTACACTAGATGTTTGTAGGTAGAAGTAAATCTAGAAACACCTGTTGCCATACATTGGAGGATTGCACAAGATTGATATTATAAGAAAATGCAATTGTAATGTATTTAGTAGAATAGAGATCTAATTTCCAGAGAAATTTCATTAAAGCAAACGTTAGCCTCATCGTCTGACAAGAGATATGAGTATACGGGTCCTTCTAAATTCTCTGTTAAAATTCTGTAGCACAATGATTTTTTAATTGAAATGTAGTTTTCTATTCTGGGGCTGATGTTTGCATGTTCCACGTAGTTATTTTTTTATTGCAGATTATCAACTAGTATCATACTGAGATTGTATTCTGAAAGTTTTATCACAATGTACTATGCACGGCGTGTTTATTATAATTTATCGATTATAGACTATTTGATTTTTTTTAATTTTGAAAGATCTCTGATCAGTGTTTCACAATAATTTTCCATACAAAATATAAATACTTTGTGGATTGACATGGCAGTGAAGCGTATACCCATTCATTTTTTTTTATATATAATAATTCAAAAATATTATATTCATATTGAAGAACCAACTGTTCAGACGATGCAAAAAAATATTACAGTATTGCATTTTGCTAATTTTATTTATTTTATTTTGCATTTCCGATTCATGTAGATAAATTGATTTCTCACGTATTTTGTAAATTTCATTTTATTCAATCAATCATTAATTAATACAATAATATTTCCAAATTCTTCCTCGTTACTAACAATGTTCCCTATAACTCCACCTCCAACGAAAATAACCAATAGTAATAACTCACACACCTCCACCCCCGCTCCACACTCTTATTTAGGTACATTATACAAGCGTACAACATTAGTTAGTTGTAATTCGCCTGTCGATGGGAGGTCAGTTTCTCCCGAAACAAGTCGCGTTAAACTCAATTCAAGTGGTTATAGCAATTTAATATTATAATAAAATTCATCCTATTCATTTATTCATGCATATACACAATTGACAAATAATATTCTTAACTGCAATGCCCCACTAGGTAAAAAACCTGTGCCGGGGTTAAATCATTTTGAAATAATGATACTTTTAACAGTGAATGCCAATTAACAAATATACACAAAAATAGCATTCCAAATATAAATGGCATAAATAACAAAATAAGAAATAACATTAAAAATAAATACATAAAAAAGTGCATTGCAAATTAGAAAAATATATATTTTTTTTAATATTTCCTATATGTTACAGGTTTAAAGTTTCGTACTCCTTCTGTTATTAATGAACTCCGATATTCTTATCATCATCATCCGTGGCTCTATAACTCGGGTCGAGTCTTGACCTCCTGTAGAGTTCGCCTCCATGATTTTCGATTTTGCGCAGCGCCACGCCAGTTATGGAGACCTATTCTATAAACATCATTCACAACTCCAATAACCGAATCTTCGGCTTTACAGCTCTCCTACCCCCTTGGTGCTGCATTCAAAATCGCTTTCGGGATGCAAACAGCTCAGTGTTTTTATTACATCATTTGATATTAAATTCTAACAATCATAAAACTGGTGTGAAGGATATGCTATGAGAAATTATATAGTCAATGTACATAAATGAAATCAAAATGACATTGATTTCAATTATAGTTTACCCTGTATATAAAACACAAAATATGCCATACACAGACCATTAAGATAAAACTTGCATTATACAATAAAGCTATAATGTAAGATAAATAAAAACAGTAAAAATATGCTATACACACAAACCATTAAGACAAAACTTGCATTATACAATATAGCTATAGGTAATATTAGATAAATAAAAACAGTAAAAATATGCTATACACACAAACCCTCAAGAATAAACTTGCAGTATACAATAAAGCAATAATATAAGATAAATAAAAACAGTAAAAATATGCTATACACACAAACCATTAAGAAGAAAAAACTTGCATTATAAAATATAGCTATAATATTAGATAAATGAAAACAGTAAAAATATGCTATACACACAAACCCTCGAGACAAAACTTGTAATATACAATATTGCTATAATATTAGATTAATAAAAACAGTAAAATATGCTATACACACAAACCCTCGAGACAAAACTTTCGGTATACAATATAGCTATAATATTAGATAAATAAAAACAAACACAAAAAATCAAGACAAAATTTGCATTATACATAACTTGCATTAATAATATTATGTATATAAAATATGTAATAAACGTACTTAAAAATAAAATCTCCACATGTTACATTATGAGGGTAGAGTAAAAGGATGGGTTTTCACGAACCGAATTTCGCAATCGCACGAAACTTGATTAGAATCAAGAAAATAATTCACGCTATGTAATTTTTTTTTACCTCCTTACTAAAAAAATATATATCTTGGTAAACAAGTAATTACCAACACTACCGTCTTTTTTTCGCTTTCTGTCTTTACACTCGTATAGTCTTTACATGACGTGGGTTATGTCAAAAGAACTGACACCTGAATGTTCAGTTTTGCTTTACCTTTATTAGGCTATCTTGTAAATATCATGATATTCGTAATAGGTAAAGGGTTAACACGTCTGTGAAGATTATCGCATGTTAAGGTTACTTTACAATTCCAGGCATTTCTCAAATCGATGGACGGATTTTTGTGTAAATTGATCGTGTACTATTTTCGTTTTTGGTGGATTTTTTGTATTATTTAGATTAAAATATAACAATTATTGTTATTTAAATGGTAATTGCGTTGAGTCTGTTACGAAACAATTACCTTTTTAAAGTTTGTATAGTTAAAATAGACAGTATAAAACTCTGTCTCCACCGGGAATCGAACCCAAGACTTTTATCTCAGGTGTCAGGTATCTAACCAACGAAGGGGGACTAACTGACTAAATTAAACTTTTATATTTATTAGATAAATATAGGTACAATAAACGTTTTAAAATAATTCTGAACGAAAAACTTAATAAATATATTTATTTATTTATTCACGCCTTTAATACTAAATTCTGAACTAATCGAATATTTTTATTATTGCATATGCGCAAATATTGGATTTTTTTTCCCTGTCGGGAGTCAAAGGTATTTTCTTAACAGATTTTTAATTATCTCAATAGAGACGAAGTTTATGCGCTTTATGCGCAAGCGCATAAAGTGATCACGTAAACCAGCCGATGACAGGTCGTAAGCCCTGTAGGTGCCTTGATTTCCGGTTCTCCTACAAAAAATATTCCAACTTCGTCTCTATTGAGATAATTAAAAATCTTTTAAAAAATTCTGAACTCTTTTGAAATTTTTCGAACGACAATAAATGATGGAATTCCAATATATTTTATCAAAATAAAACACATTTATAATTTTCTTCCACTTGGTATAATTTGACTTACTAGTTTCGCTCTAAACGAGCATCTTCAGAGTAGTGAATAATTTTTTGAATAACATGGAGTTTATATAATTTAGTACAGTTAATGACAACCAATGGTAAGTAACAAGAAGTTAAATAAATAAAAAAACAAAAATACTTTAATATCTGACTCTAAGTTATATAATGCAATTTTCTGTAAGTTAAATTGTTAATATGTGACTATATAACATCAAATAATATGTCTTTAAAAAAACTAAAAATAAGTATATAAGAATAAAATCTGGGTCTCGTCTGTGGTCATGAAGATAATCTTGAAGTTAACAAGGTGATGTAAGTATAAAAGTTAATATTTCGACCGAGCCATGTTCTTCCGTGTAAAGTATGTATAAGCGATGAAATAAGTTGGTATATCCAGCCATGAAGTTAGTTTTGAACATAGTGAAGAAAATCGATTTTGTGACGTGTGATGAAAAGTTAAAAATGATTCCTCGGATCGCTCGTTACTGAACCCTGGTAAGTTTGTAGGTGGATATTTCAATGTATCTGGAACAAAAGAAATATAGGTACACAGCAGTAAAAAAATTTATTTAAAAATGCTATGCAATACAAAATAATGAAATCAGGTAAAACCAACCATTAATGACAACTAGGTACTGTTGTATTCCCACATTAATCTTTTGTAAGATTATAATATAGATATCATCACGCCATATCCCTTACGGGGTAAGCAGAGAGAACCGACCGCCATACTCTTCTATTTTTGCACAAATTCCAAACTTCCTTTACATCCATGCATCGTCTCATACATGCTCGTTGATTATTTAAGCTTCTTATATTTCCTTCTTTCAAAATATCATTCACATGGTCATGCCATCCCTTTCTGGGGCGGCCCCTGCTATTCACTCCGTCTCTTACACAAATATTTTTTTGGTCAGTCGTTCATCATTCATTCTTTCAATATGTCCAAATCACCTCAAGGAATTCACTTTCATTTTACTTATAATACTCTTCTTCATCTTGCATTCCGTCCTTATGCCATCATTTTTCATTCTATCATATATCATTCTATTACATACACTTCTTAGTGATCTCATTTTGTAAGTTTATCATATAAAAAAATAAAAATTATACAATGGGGTTGTTTCAGGAATGAAACTAACTCATTTTAAAATAATATGCAATAGGAATTAAGTCTAGTGATACGGATCTCTTTAAAATCTTTTAAAATAAAGAAACAATTTTACCTATAAAAGTTGAGAACTTGTGTTAATACCCTTTTGTACAAATATAATATAATCATTATGCGTGTATCCCACTTATTTGTGGTTTAAACGTAAACGTGCTAAAAATGTTGGTTTACCATTTCTTAACAAATATATAACGTGGGCCTACAATTTACGACCGTCGAAAGGGTTCTGTTATTTAAAAGGTTAATACGTGGTTCAAGATCAAATTACGTTTTTTTTTCTCTCTCCTTCTCGAAGAAAGGTTAAAAATATTAACAGCATCCATCGTTGGGTAAACCATGGTTAAGAATCTTGAATGGGAATTTTCACCGTGTCGTTGGAAATATTTTTAAAGAAACTTTGTTAATACTTTATTGCAGTTACGTTAAATAGAGTGTCTTCCTTTACAGCAAATTCTCAATTTGTTTGGTTTGAGGATAATAAGGACGATCTGTACTAAGTAGATATACGTGTTTTTAGCCTCTGGAAATCCAATTTTTAAAGGTAAAATTTTGTTAGCGTATTTGTTTATTAATTAGAATCTTCATGTGCTAAATAGAAACGGTTTCTCTGAGTATGCAAACCACCTAATTCAAGAAAATCATACATTTGACAATACAAACGCACAATTATTACATAAACATACATACGGACTGAAACAAAATAATTTAGAGATATAAAATAATTAACAACTAGACACAACCCAACACTTCATCGTTATTATCCATGTTCCCGTTAGGTTCTCCCTCAACCCCTTCTCCCGCTATACCCACACCAAATTAGTTTTTAGTTTAAACCCACATGAAGAAGAGATCGGTAGTTATTGAAACTAGTTGTGGTATACATACATACCATCACGCCATGTCCCTCACGGGGTAGGCAGAGAGAACCGAACGCCACATTTTTTTATCTTGACACACATTCATTGCCTCATCAACATTCATACATCGTCTTATACACGTTCGTCTGTTGTTCACGCTTCTTACATTTCCATCTTTCAGAATATCGTTTACATGGTCGTGCCATCCTTTTCTTGGGCGCCCTCGACCTCTTATTCCATTCCTGTCAGCTTTTTATATTTTCTTCGTCAGGCGTTCTTCATTCATTCTCCCCTAGTGGCCAAACCATCTAAATGTGTTAACTTTCATTCTGTTAATTACATATTTCTTCATCTTACATTCTTTCCTTGTATCTTCATTTCGAACTTTGTCAAACATCGTTCTGTTGTGGTATAAAAAGAAATTAATGGAAATTAAAAAACTAACTTTGTTATTTTAATATTTTTAATTAGAATCAATTGCTTCTCCTTTGCTACCTTTATCCCATCTCTAAGTTTGTGCCGACAGTTGAGGTCAGCTTTCCTCGTCCTTAAATTATAGGTCCTTCTGTCCTGTATAATTTCCTGTCTATGCCATGTCACTGCAATTGGTTTAGTCTTGGTCTTCCTCTGGATATAAGACGAGGAAGATCCATGGAGATTGCTTGGTTTAACATGTGATCTGGCGGTCTGCGTTTCGCTTGCATAACTGCATAATATTCTTCATGGTCTATATCATCTCACTAGGCCAGGCTGTTCCGAGATGTGGTGGCTAGTATACTTTGATTATTAAAACGGCAGAAATTTATTGTTTTTATATTCAATTGTCCGTTATGTGAATCTTAAGTAGTTATATCATGTATAATGTACATATAATGTATTAAGAATTATCTAACAGAATTTAAACCCTTTATTATATGTATAACCATGTTTTTACTGTAAGCTAGAGTCTTTTTAACCATTGCTAAATATTATAGGGTCGTTGGTACCAAGTTCCTTCTGAAAATAGTTATAATGTGTTGTACATGTATTACAGATTCAAAATATTATTCGGGTTAGTTAAATTTTTTGTTTATGTCTTTTCCATTCGACAAAAAAAAAGAATAGGGTTATACATATGTACATTTGGACTTACCCGGTTAAAGGCCTCACAATATCTACACAACAAGGACAAAAAATAACAATCTGGAAGACTCTGCCAGCGTTGATAAATTCATGTATGATATTGTTTTACAAGACATATATCTACCAAATTTTAAACTATAAATAAATTAAATTACATACAATAATTACGATTAAACCAAGTATACTACGTGTAAACCACGAATTTTGAGTATTTACTGTCTTATGTTTTCAAGCTAACAGCTTCTTCCTCCAGACAAATTTATACTAAATCAGAAAGTAAAACTAAAAATTTTATATACTACCGCATCAAATTATCTTAAAGCTTCTCGTTACTTGTGTTGACTGAAATACACAGCCTTTTGGCAGTGAACCCTCCATTCTAAGCTAAGTCCACCAAATGTCACAAGCCCGTCCTTCACTTTCTTCGAATACGTCGCCAGACGCGATTCAAACAGCCTTTAAAACCTTGTTGTCGTTGAGGGGAGGGGTTTAAGATAGAAGGGGAAGAGAGAGATATCCCACAACACGGACGGACCAGATAAGGGCTGCTACTGGTACATCGGTGGTTGTAACAATGAGGATGGCGGTGTGTAGGGAGAAATTGAAGGACTATAATACAGAACATCACGATGACGAGGACAGAGGCTGGTCACGACTCTTGAGCCAATAAGGAAGACGACATTGATGATAATATATAAGTAAAAATATTAAAAATATTTCTTCACATTGAAATGAAGAATAAAAATGGTGGGGTACCTATAGTGGAAAGATATTAAAACTGCTGATTGGGTTACATTGTGTTTATCAGATATGACAGGCCCGCGATAATGTTAAATGAGAACTGGTTGGTTCGCCGTTGGTGGGGATTTATATAGGCAAGCCAGAAGGGCTACCTCCTCAATCCCCAACAAAAAAAATAGTTCTCGTCAATCCCTAGATTGTTTAAATTCATACAGCCAATAGCAAAAATAAATTTAAAAACAATTTGAACATGCATTGTCATCGGTAATACACAAATTTTGAAAGTTTTAGAGCTCTAACTGGTCGGTAAGTTTGTTGAAAATAAATTGAAAAATTCCAGTACGGACAGAGAAGGCCCTTGTATAGACTGGATATACGGATGAACACAAGAATGCACACTAAATTACCATCTTGTGTATGAAACACGAAAAAATATTGGGTATTACCTAATCTATGACATACTATACTTTTTCGTGAAAAAATTGTTAAATTTAGAGGTTTTTTCTAAATAGTAATTAAAATGTTATAATAATAAAAAACTCAGCCGGTAGATTTTCATATTTTCTTTCGATTGAAATTAAATCTACCTCATGAACCTTGTTGTTTGTTTCGTAACGTACAATAAAAAATAATAAAGGGTATAACTTAAACTTATTTACAAGAAAAGTATTAAAAAAAGAAAAGAAAGACGAAGAAAATATACAATATAAAAAGACGAAGAAAATATACAATGCGGATAGGATTGGATTGAGAGGCCGGGGCCGCCCAAGAAAGGGATGGCACGACCATGTGAACGATATTCTGAAAGAAGGAAATGTTAGAAGCGTGTACAATAGACGAACATGTATGAGACGATGCATGAATGTTGACGAGGCGATGAATGTGTGCCAGGATAGAAAGATATGGCGTTCGGTTCTCTCTGCCTACCCCGTAAGGGACATGGCGTGATGGTATGTATGTATGTGTATGTAAGTATTAAAAAAAAATCAAATTTTAAAAAACTCACGCAATAGATTTAAGATGTAAATACAAACTCTCCTTTATTTTAAAGACGTATCTTTTGAGAGTACTGTGGAAAATATTTTAAAAATATACTATCTTCTTCTTCTTCTTCAGCCCTCTGTCTTCCACTGCTGGATATAGGCCTCTTCCATATTCTTCCACTTCCTTCTATCGGTTGCTGCTTGCAGCCAATTTCTACCCCCCACAGCGGCTATGTCGTCAGACCATCTTTTTTGAGGTCTTCCGACGCCTCTCTTACTTTCCCAAAATATACTATATAGCCTACTAAAGCCTCTTAGGTTTACAATCCAGTATAAACATGTCTCAACAAACAAATTGATTTCGCAATTTGATAATCATAATACCATTTTTTTTGTAAATTGCATATGCCTATATTTCACCTAAAGCAATCATTCAATATTCTGGTCATTCAATCAATTCTAATTGATAAATGTTCAAACTATGATGAATCGTTCATACTGAAATTAACGAGTAGATAATTTACTAGTGTTGAAGTGGATTTTATTGATGAGACATGATTTACTTGACATATTTGGGCATATTTAACTATAGGAATGAACGAGAGAAACATAAGAAGATTGAACAATAGGGTCTTTATGAGACGATGCATGAATGTTTATTTGACGATGGATACGTGTCAAGATATAAGATTGTTGCTATGTATTGCCTATGTCGTGAAGGACATGGCGTAATAGACATTCTCTCTTGCACTGTTTTAACTTAATGCCTTTATTGGCTATTGGGGTCGGTTCTCCTCGTTCTCAGGTTGTGTACGCTGCGGTTCTAGGTATCTTTATTTTATTTATTCATTTATTAAAAAAAACATATTACACAAGAAAATACATTAACAAAAAGAAATTTAAACACTTTACAGTATAACTTCCTTCAAAAAGAGATGAACTCGTGCTTTGAAGGGAGTTGTAACTTCACAAACAAAATACAAAAAAAAACAAATAACAATAAACCAAAATAAAATAATCATAGATAGCAAAACAAAAACTAAAAATAAACTTATTTAACAAAAATAGACAAAGTTGGTATGTAAGAATGCAATATATAAATAATACAATTACGAATAACTAAATAAGCATACATATTATATACAACAATGAAGAGTAAAATTTTATTTTTATACACAAACCCTCTTTATATATTTATAAAATTTATTTTTCATTCATTTATACCATCACGGCATATCCCACAATATGGGGTAACCAGCGAAAGGTATGCGGGTGTGCATTTCCTTATAAAAGGAAGCACAACATATCCGTGTATACCTACACACCAGTCTAGTCTCACCTAAAAAGGCACTTTTTTCAGAATGGGTGGTGAACCTCATTGCTGAACTATGTGAGATGTTATTGTTGCCTGTTGTATTTTCGATTACCCGGCTCTTACGGGACACTAGAAAACAATAATAGAAAAGTGTGGAAGCACTATTCTAAGCCGGTGCCTCACAGCTAGTTATTCTTCAACTATACATACTATCGCTATCGACAGTTGGATCTCATGTGTTACATGCAACTATTTTAATAATAGTCAAGGTTTCAATCGAATATTGATTTTCGTTCAGTGTATTAGTTTCTTAAAAAATAATCTAATTTATAATAGTCGAGGTTTCAATCGAATATTAATATTCATTTTCGTTCAGTGTTTTAGTTCCTAAATATTGATTCAACTGTCGATTTGTTCAAGAGAACTTGGTTCTCTTAACATGTCGTCAATGTTTCAAGCCAGGGTACGGGAGATTTGTATTTTTTTACAGTTTTTCCAACTTTGAAGTAAAAAAACATCAACTTAGAGGCTTCGCAGCATATATACGGATTTATTCAGAATTTGGAGTAAAATCAACAATATCTGCATGTCTCTGCTCAGGCAATATGTAGATCGTTGAACCACTTTACGCCATATAAACAGTATCGCTTTCATATAAACAGTTTCTTTGTAGGATCTTGGAGCATAAACGAGGAAGATTAATATCTATTACCTATATTACGGTATGGTTTGGTGGTTTCCTATTCACATGCCTGATGCCCATAGCATCTCAGCTGACGTTCTTCTAGCTTGCTGTTTATGTTGGTGACCCCCTACCATGGAACCATAGCGTGATAGTGTTGTGATATTTAACGTTGATGAAACCAACTTCACTCAGATATAAAATTTGAATAATATGTTAAATATATGATAGCCTTTAGGCTAGTGAGATCCCAATTAGTATTATGTAAAAAAAATATCACATTATAAAGCAAAACATTAAAATAAAAACAATTTTGGTAATTCCTTTATATTTCTTGATCACAATAAGTTTCGCGCATCACTGTACATTTTTGAGAAGTCTAGTGTAGATAGATATTATTGAATTAGAACCGAGGTCCTCTATAACATTTTGATATTTTTGACCAAATGACTTGTAAAAAATCTTTTAGCCCGTATAAACGTAGATATATATTACAAAAATCTGATTACGATTATAATATAATAAAGAAATGAACATACAACGTGATAACGGAGAGAATTTTCATAGCCTCGGGTGTAATTATTTTAGTCAACTCTCCTTTGATTCTCCAAATGTAACTCTCAACTCTTTGCTTCAAATTAACTCTCATGTAAGAGCTTTTACTTCAACTATATAACGCCATTCCACTAATGAAATCGTGAAATTGTATAATAATATTATTCTAAGCAAAACGTGTACCTACAGATATTATTTTTAACAACGAAGTATTCATTTAAACTTAAGTGATCTCTGTGTGTACATTTGTTTATAATGTTCCCATTTCAATTTCTGTCTTTATCAGGTACAAAGTAAAATTTGATATAATACTCAGCCTTTATAAGTATGAAGGAGTCTCAGTTAATAATTATAGCACATTATACTTAAGGGGACTAAGAACGGCTACTTGCAAAACATATACTAGTAGAAAACACAAGAGTCAGGAAATTTTTAAAAGATTGCAAGCAATGCAACAAAAATTGATCATGGATATATCAAATTCTATCAAAATTCTTCAAAAAAAAGTCAAAAATAATATAACATAGGTATTTGAAGCATTTGATTAAGATTTTTTTTAAATGTTAATTGTTTCTTCATCAAACTCGCAACGTGCATACTATGATTTTCATTGTAGTGATTTCATGTTTACTTTAAATCGTTAAGGGGGGCAAGTCTGGTTCTACCGGCGAAATCAAAACCCAATTGATTACCCATATCATGGATATAATAATCGTATGGAGTTCTATGACATTTAAAGATATTATAGAATTCCATTTAATAATTATATCCATGATATGGGTAATCGTGAGGGTTTTGATTTCGCCGATTGAACCAGACTTGCCCCCCCAGGTCAAAATTCGACCGCAATTCATTAATCTTTTAAGTTTGAAAATTCATTGAACCAAATCTATGATAAAAAACATCATTTTTAAATTATTTCACAGCATTTTTTAAATTACTCCATAACTATGTGTCGTAGAGAAATAAATATTTTATATGCTCAAAGAGTGCATAAAATCAAAGTGAATGACCGATAAAGTTTTTCAATTTCAACTAAGGTTTGTTCTTAAAATGGAAAAAAATCAACAAATTTTTGGTTTCTGATAATTTAAATCACGTACAAACCTTTTTTAACGCACGCGATAGTTACCCTTACTAACGCGTAACTTCATAGAGGATTAGGCATTTCTAATACATATATCATGTTTTCAGTCACTATATTTAGAGTAATATGTCCTAGCGTTATATTTTTTGTCTTCTTTTTCAGCTCTTCTTTATCCAGTAATGGATATAGGCCTCCCCTGAGACCTCTACAGAATCTTAGGCAGACCGCATCCATGCGCCTCCAGTTACTCGTCTTATGTTATCAGACCACCTTGTTTGAGGTTTTTCAACACTATTATGCCCGTTCTAGGTCGCCATTATAGCATATTCCGTGCCCAACTCCTCTTCTGCTTGGCAACCTTTTGGACAACGTCGGTTATTTTGGTTTTCTCTCTAAGCCACGAGTGAGTTTTTCCATCTCTTAACGAAATACCCAGCATTGTCCTTTCCTTGGCTCCTTCTACTGCTAAATTATGTAGCATTTATTTTGCAAACCCAAGAGTTTCACAGCCATACGTCATTATCGGGAGAACGCATGCGTCAAAAACTTTCTTTTTGAGATAATTGGCGTACTTCGGAGACGTGTGTAAGGGAGTTTACCAAAGGCATTTTCATTTTCTTTATCCATGTTTATCTTGGACACACTATGAAACGTGTACTGAATTCAAAACAACTGCTTATGACATTGCGTTTTTGACATATTTTTAACATAATAATAATAATAATAATAAATTTGGATTATTTTTATAGCGCCGTTTTTGTGATAACCTCACCTCAAGATATCTCATAAGAGACGAAGTTGGAATATTATAAGAGAACCTGGAACTCAAGGCACCTACAGGGCTTACGACTTGTCATCGGGTGGTTAACGTGATCACTTTATGCGCTTGCACAACTTTGACCAATAATGCCCTCTTATTGAGTTCCCTATCAATCTTATTTTTGAAAATTGTATGTATTTTATTTATGGAAATAGGTTGGTTTGAAAATAAGTCACCATCGCCAGCTATGAAGTGACGGAGAAACTTATTTGTATCGCCATCTATTGAGAAATTGGTTTGTAAACAATGACAGTTTTAATACACGTAGTGACAATGGTTTCGCACAGATGTCACTACTAAACCTCGAGTTCCTAGTTTTATATAATATTCCATCTTCGTCTCTATCGAGATGTTAAAAATTTGTCATAAAGTATCATTGTCTCCGGACAGGGGAAAAAATCCAATGTTTGCGTATGTGCAACTGTAAAAATATTCGATTGACATTAATATTTTTATAACAATACATTCTCAGCTGAGATAGACATATTCAACGCGAAATATTATAGATTTAGACATGTCGTTCTGAAGGTGATGCGCAACCAATATCCCTCTAGCCTGTCCTTCTAGTCTCTCTTCTCTCCTTTCTCTTCCCTTCCATAGTTGTTGTATAATATGTGTGTGTATGTATGTATGTGTATGTATGTATGTGTGTGTGTGTGTATGTGTGTGTGAGGGTATGTATGAGTGTGTGTGAGGGTGTGTATGAATTATTTTTGGCTTGTAAACTGTTATAAGTTTTTATATGATGTTGATAGAATGCTTTTTTTGGCTCAAACACTGTAAAAATAATATTGTATCATTAAAGTTTAAATGAGCTGTAGCTTCCCAAAGAAAATAAACAAATAAATTTAGTTTAATGAATTTGCAACACATGACATGCATAAAATTTAGCTTACTGCACTCCCTTTCCATATAAACATTAACTATGCCAAATATCGAACTCCTCAGTGCGCGCAGTTTGCTTATAAAGGGGTCCTAAGTTTTCGCTAGATGTATTAATATATAGTTATCTAAATTTGTGTCATCTACAAACCCCAAACAGCAAGTTATTTGACTTAACATCGATGTCACTAGTACACGGACTTATAGTTGATTAGTTTACAAATACCATAATTCCTTCTCAATAACTTAATAACCAGACGTTCAAAATTGTCTTCATAGTACAAAATAGCTTTCGACTGCTATCGACAGAATAATCGTCTAAGTAACGGGTAGGTATTCCTTAAGTATAGACTTTTTAATGGTTTTGGATTTTGTAAGAGGGAGATGCACAGAACTATTTTTAATAACATGTAACTTTTTAAGTATTTATTCTTTCATTATATTATTTTATTATTATTATGTTTTTTTGTTATTTTTTGTCTGTGTATTTTCATTCGTGTTTTTATTTTACTACTATAATTAACTTGTTTTTGTTTTGCTGTTAGTTCTTGAAACTTCTTACGTATTGTTTTTTAAAAAGTATTTTTAGTATTTTTTTTCTCAATTATTAGTTTTACTTGCTTATATTTTTTATTTTGTTGGTATTATTATATTTTTTGATAGGTTTTAGTAATGCACATGCTTGTTTTTTTTTTCTTGTATTTAAAATTTTTTTATGTTCACATGAGCGTTGAACTTATATACCTTAATAAATTAATTAAATATGCAGGTAGTTTATAGGTATACCTACAAGTATTATTAATCAAAAGTATTTTCATGATTTAACTGCCGATTTGTTAAAGAGAATTTTTTCCTCTTAACAGATCGACAAAGTTTAAATCCAACATCCGCGAGATTTCGTATGGCCAGGTCTACATTTTTCATGGTTTTTCAACTTTCAAGTAAGAAAAAACATCAATTTAGAGGCTTCGTAGCATATGGATGTTATATGGATGGATGTTATATTTGTTATATGGATGGATGTAGATTCGGAGTAAAAAATTTTGTGTGTGTGCGCGTGCGTGCATGCGCGTGTGTGTGCGTGCGTGCCTTTTGAGTTTAGGACACTTTTAACATTTTTAGAGTTCAATATTATGTATCTCATTTTTGTCTTAAAAATTGTAGTATTTCAAGATATTCATAGAGTTACATTAGATAAAATTAACTCCATATATTTTTGAAAATACTGTTTTCAAGAGAAGCTTTATTTGTAGGTATTCACTGGAACATTAACATGTTTACAAATTTTCTGAGTCAAATTGAAAGTTTTGTAAAATATTATTATGACCTAGGATGCCCAAACACTTTGTTCAGGATGTACAAAAGTGTCCCAAAAACTATTCAATTTAAATTAAACTTTAACAAAATTTGAATTCAAAGAAAATTGTATGGGAATAGGCGTTTCATGAAGAGAAATTTTATCATTAATTCAAGAAAATCTAATTACCTACTACGATTATGTAAAAGTAATTATAATTTATCTTAAGAAATATTTGTTTGAATCGTGGCAACACTTAAAACCATCTCTGTATATATTGTAGAACATCGCTACGATAATTTTATAATCTTTTTAAACAGATTACATAAATCAGCTATTTTCTGAAAAAAAACAGCGATTTCTGATAGACACTCAATTCCAAAAATACGAAAAATTTTAACACCTCGAAATTGGTGATTGATTTGAACTTAGTTGTTTTGAAATGTGTCAGATTTATTGATTTGATCAGTCCATCGCATTAGCGATTTGCTTTTTATTCATCTACCTTCACAGCTTTCGCTTGCTCGTGTATTCTTCTGTACTGGAATAAACTTTTATACGTTGTTCACAACATTTTTAAAAATACAAGTTTAAGGAAAATGGGGACTGAAATAAATAATTGCACTTGTCACGGCGCGTTATTCATGGCGACGAGGTAAATAACGGGATCAAAGCAATGGATCGAGAAAGGAAATCACCTACCAGTAAAGAAGAAGTACTCGCCTCGATCGCTCACCCAGTCCGAACGAAAGATGCGTTACATAACTATATGCCGGAGCTCAACACTGCACAAAGAATGTTTGCTTTAACGGGCACTTGATGGCCGACACTTAGACGATAACGGGCACTTGCTCTCTGCAGATGTTAAAATTCATTCTTCCAAAGGGCACGTAACATACGTAATGTTTTTTTAATAATGTTGATATTTTTAGACATACTAAAATAAAATATAAATATGCCATTTTAGAAACCCTTGGAGGTATACAGTAGCTGATTCCTGCTTTGTTCAGTTTGACCACGAATGACACAACACTTTCCTTCTTTTTGTCCAGAAATTTGAGTTCCTACTAATTATTAATAGAAATAGTTTTACACTGTGCAGATTTAAAAAAAATGTAATATCCACAAACAAAATTGGTCTATGATATATGGTTAAGATTAAATTTGTTGTCATATTTGTTTGTATGATTGTATATTTGTTAGGTTTATATAAAAAAAATAATTATGAAAATCTTATTAAACAGCAGCCCGACTGTGGAACGATCTTCCGAATTCTGTGTTTCCATCTTCGTACAACCCGGGTCTTTTTAAAATCCGAATTAATAAACTCTTTTCTAGATTGCAAACCCCTCCCAACGCTACGTAGTGCGCTTCTTCGGAAGAGTAAAATGGACCCAAATCCTAATAGCTGGCGTCCCCTACGTAGACATGTTAAAAAAAAAAAAACTATGTTTTTAGTCTGCATTTATAAGACGATTAGCATTTTTAGTTTCCAAATAGTAATATTGCCGATATTTGTGTATTGACGACCTTCTTGGATTATTTATTTGACATCTGACTCTTTATAGGGTCCGGGTTCGATTTCGAGTGGAGACTATGTTTAACAGTCTAGATTTATTTTAGTTTTAGGTATTATGTCAAATATACCTACATTTAACACTGACCCAAAAATAAATTCGGGAAACTGACGATATTTATCGTCTCGCAGATCTAGACTGAAAACACAATTCTGTCTCCACCGGGAATCGAACCCGGAACCTTTGTATTAGCAGTCAAATATCTAACCGAAAGAGCCACAAAGGCCGACAAATAATACGATAATTTGAAGTTAGTTGCAATGTTGAACGGGTTTCGCGACAATTGATGGTATTGCATTTATTACAGTGTAATCTTATCTTCAAACCCAGATCTAATTACAGATCCATACTGAAAACACAATTAGAAACTGTGTCTCCACCGGAAATTGAACCCGGCAGTCAGATAATGAGTTAAGCTAGGTTCACATTACTGTGTCGTGTTGTGTCGTGGCGAGACAGAATGTTATCAGTTTCATTCATTTAGTATGATTAGATTCACATTAATGTGTTGCATTTGTGTTGTGGCGCTTCTGTTGTGTCGGCAATCGATGGATACCCGGTCGCGCCACAGAGGTGGTGGGGGATCTGTCGCAACACAACACACATCACTAATGTGAATCTAGCAGTCAACGCGTTATACTCGATGAATGTGGTTGTATAGTGTCATTCTGTTTAAAAATGTCCGACGAACTAATCGAGTTAGTAAGACAATAATATAAAGTTCTATATGACACAAAATCCAAAGAGTATAAGGATCAAGCTATAAGAAACGCTGCTTGGTAGGAAAAAGCAAAGACATCAAATAAATCGGTCTTTCTTTTGTTCCTATAGGTCAAATTCAATTCAATTCAATTAAATTGTGAACTTGCTCAAACTGTAGTTTAGTCAGTATAAAATATCGATGAAATCTTTCTTCATCCCTTTCTAATTCCTGAAAGAGACAGTGAAATACGTTCGTGTAAATAGACTCTCTCAGTCTATTTACACGACAAACCCAATTTCTTCTTTTCTTTTTTAAGATGACTCGCCAACACGAGATATTGAATATCTTCATTAAAATCACTGTCTGTTTCAGAAGATTCCGAGATAAACATTTCAATTAACCACGGCTCAACTCACAATGATCTGAAAATGCGACACTTTGCAACACGACACAACACAATAATATAAATACTCACCCGACACGACAGATAGCTCCCCAACAACACACAACACAATAATATGAACCCACCTTTACAATGGCCGACGAAGGTTTATTAATGATAAAGGAATAAAATGTGTTTTTTCAGACTTTAATGATAAAAGATTTTAATCAAACTAGTTTTTTTTTATATATGTATGTCTGCATTCGCTAGTTCACAAACCGTATTTCATACATATCCTTCTTTTCTATAATTATATTATATCATTGACATAGACAATGAATATTAGAGGGCCCATTACTGTGCCTTGTAGTTTACTGAAACAGCTAGTTTCCAGTCGACTGCAGACATCATCATTTTATTCTAACTAGTTGAAGACGTTGATGTAGATGACTTGTAATCCACTATGATATATCCAGAATATGGCAACTTTTTAGTGAGTGTGTGTTGAATTATTCAATATTAAAGAATTAAACTTATAAACCTATTAGTTGTCCTAGAACTCTGCCGGAATGGTAACTTTGAATATTGGATTCCTCTCTGCCTCACTTGTGTCAGATGGCAGTGTTCTTGTGTATTTATTTTATTGAAAAGCCTTATTAAAAAAACACGTTGATTCAATATTTGGATTTTGTAAAAGTGTAATAAAGAACATTTTCTCGAAAGCTTTCATCAATATTGATATCGGATTTTAGACACATTTTTGGAAACATTCATTGAAATCACCCCTCGGATACCAATCAGTCCTTTGCCAGATATTGAAGTTAACGAATCGGAGAAATTCGCTAAAAAATGGGTTTTTATTTTTTATTTCGACGCTAAAATGAGAACAAAAATGTTTCATGTAAATAAAGAGTTTTTGATGCAAGGAAATAATTTTGATACGAGAAAGAAAGATGTCGTTAAAATAATAAAAGTAAAAAATGTGAGATGGCATGAATTAGAAAGAGGTTGGAATCGTTCAAGAATAGAATGGCACAACCATGTGAGCGACATTCTGAAAGTGGGAAATATAAGAAGCTTGAATAAAAAACAAGTATGAGACGATGTATGAATGTTAATGAGGTGATGCTAAAGATAGAATGATAGAATTTAGAAAAAAATTCCTCACCATGACATCCCCCTTCAGGTGCCGCCAGAAAGGGTGAGGCAAGAAAACTGAATTGAACAGTACAGTGAAGGTCGAAATAAGCTGTCGGAGATTTTGGGACCTGGACACCATCGACCCTACCACACATGGAAGGTGTCACAAGGTGTAGAAAGAACTTTTACAGGTGGATTATAGGATGAGAAGAATATGTATCTCCAAGATGATAAGCATCTTCTTGTCTACCAAAAAATGGTACAGGGGTGTAAAGAGGAAGACTTGATTATGGCAAATGACGTGGCAATTGCGGCTGCAACGTATTGGATTGTAAAGACAAGTAAGATGGAAAAATGTGGCGTTCAGTTGTCTCTACATATCCCGCGAGTGATATATCGTAATGGTATATACCTATATTTGGTGAACGCCATACTTTGTATGTAAGCAGAGATAACCGATACCCGTATTATTCACCAAAGACCCGTAATAACATCGTTCATTATTTACGTTCTTGTATTCTACCTTTGGCGCATAAGGTATAGTGTATGGAAGGTATTGGAAGTTATTGGAAGGGGCGTTATTAGTCTCAATAGAACGGGTGATAGTTAGGTAGAAAAAAAATCACCATCAACATATTGAACTGGTTAAATTCACCTCCTTCAGATTATGTTTGTTTAATTCAAATGACTGTGTATTTTTTATACTTATTCGACGAACAGGGGCGAAGAGATAAGCATACGTTTTTTATCGCGTTACCTCATGAATATTCATGTCGTGTTTTCCACGAACAAAGCTACGCCACGGAATATGGCCGGTACAGAGTTAACGTACACACCACAAAGTAATTGAAATTTCATCCTCAATCATAGGCATTTCAAATAAATGTACATAGGAAAATTGGCATAAAAACCAACGGCATTCAGTCAGAAACAGTTTTTGTATCAGACCCAAATAATATTTTTGTTTTTAATCGATTAGTGATGAGCAAATACTAGACCAAAAAACGATGATCGTTGTTTAATATTGGTCTTGCATACTCGGTCGTGTTATGCTTTTGGTCTTGGAAACGAAGTCTTGGTCGTGGTGAAGAAAATCTTTCAAATTATGAAAAAAAATGTTACATAAACAACTCTTTTGTTTCTATAAAATGTCAAAAATTATCATAAAAGATAATTTCAAATAAAACAGCAATGCATAGTAAAATGTCGATGGATGATACATACATAGCTGGCTTTTTAGTCCGCAAGCCTTGTTCTAGTTCTAGGTTTTGCAGTTTCAAGTGCAGTTTTGACACATGTTCATCGCTAGGTACCTACTATCGATAGTAACTTTGGTCGACAGATAATATTTGTATTGTTTTAGCTTTAAGAAATATTTCACCTTGCATGAAATTTTCTCACGAGCATTGTTATGCTTTTTCATCTTTAATGAAAGATTATGCAATATTATAATTACGTATATAAATTAGTGTGATTTTTCCCCGTCGAAATTCAAACTATAAATGATTATGTTAGCGAATTATTATAAAACATGAAATCAATATGTAAACTTGTAGAATCAAACCTTTGATCGAAACAGAATAAAATATTTTTATATTAATATGTAAGTGAGAACTTGTGTTTGTTTTTCCTGACTATGTCCGTACCCCCTAAGGCAACATTTGTAAAGAGTCGACTTATCTCTTAATACAAATATCCATGGTAGGAATATCATGGTTTGTCACAAGCTGGAACTTGTTCGTATCTGAAAACTATCTGCGCACGTCATTTGCGTCGATGTAGTTTTTTCACGATCCCATATAATTTAACGTCTTTTGTCCTATTTTATGTTAGTGCTTTATGTAACAAAGCTCCCTGGAAATTAGTGGTGATACCCTTTTTGTGAGACCCCTTCCAATTCATCACAAGTTATGATGATCTCTACTTTACGGCCATACCCCTCTAAGAAGATTTTATGACTGCAGAAGAGACTAAAGCCTCCACACTTAATTAATACTTGAAGACCATAAATCATATTAATGTTCTTTGTTTTACACAATGAAGATATATGAGTGAATTATATTTATATACAGACGTTGCCACGATCATTAAAAGGTTTCCGGGAAGAAATTTGCAGCAAAATGCGTGCCCTAGGCAAGAAAAGTCGTTAGTGAAATATTTTTTAACTTAAATACTTAATATAAAAATAAAATGCCACCTTAATCTCATGTCACTGTTTCAAAAAATATTAAAAAAATTGTAACACTCAACCGGAGAGAGCACTATCGTATTTGAGTTGTTTTAAGAAACAAAACCGATTGGATTAATATAAAAAAATATTGAGTGAAATTTTAGGTGAAATAATTGGTTTTTAAAAATGAGACGCCAAAATAAAAAAAAAATTATGTTTATTTTTCAGGATTTCCATAAATCAAAACAATTGAATACTATTAATAAATACAGTCGTGGTTTTGTTATATGCGTAACGTTTTCTTATAACTTACTAAAACCAAAAGAAAATCTATAAAAAAATCTTTGGGCAATGTTGTTTTAAGTTGATTTGAAATCGATGAAAGGAAACCAAATCGACCGTGTTTAATTTGAGAAATAATCAAAAAGTCTTGACAAGCCGAAATGATTGGCAGGACTTTTGATATAACATACCTAGTTTAATTTAAAAAAATATTTAATTTTAAACAGTATGGCGTAGTATGGGACACCTGTCTGCGTTTGAGATATGGTTACTCAGACGCATGGCTAAAGTTCACTGGTCAGAACACATCAGCAACGACAAGGTACTAAGTAGGGTTGGAGAGACAAGGCAAATTATGAAAAGAATTGTCCAATAGAGAACAACTTGGATAGGCCACAACATCCGGAACCCAGGCCTGCTTTTTACCATCGTCGAAGGAATGATTGATGGGGGTTACTATAGAGGTCGCCCCAGAAACAACTAAGTAGACCAGATAATCGGTGACGTGTGCTGTAGCAGTGACAAAGAGATGAAGAGACTGGTGGACGATAGAGTTAACTGGAAAGATCGAGTGTTTGGTGCAGACCAATCCTAGGATTGTGACCCAGAAGAAGAAGTATGGCGTAGGGTTTTTCCAGTCTTACCTAAACTGAAAAACACCATGTTGATATTATGTAAGCTATGAGGCACCAGCATTGAATAGTGCTTCCCCTCTTTTCTGTTAATAACATCTACAACAGGCAACAATAACATCTCACATAAGTTCAGCAATGAGGTTCACCACCCAATCTGATTGTTGTGCCTTTTTAGGTGAGACGAGACGGGTGTGTGGGTCTACACGCGTGTTTTGCGCTCCCTTTTATAAGGAAAGTACACATACACACCAGGGGCGTGCCTTGAACTTTCGGACCAGGCAAAGTCTGAAAAAAAAATTAGGGCAATGTCAAAAATTTAATATTTTTTTTGCATCGTTGTTCATTTGAGTGGCCATGAAAATATTTCAAAATCAAATGCTAAAATAACATTTACATTAGTGGCCCTGTCAAGAATCGTATCTGCATACGGTTCAATTTTGAATCTTGTGTTACTTATAGTTTCAATAAAACAGACAGAAAAATATTTAGTCTAGAATTTCTTAATATAATATTTATAGGCAAGCCAAGATTTTCGGCTTCTATAAGCAATTCCGCTACTGCCACACACCTGTCGCTGGTTACCCCACGTTGTGGGATATGTGTGATGGTATAAATGAATGATGTTATGTGATTATCTTTAAAAGTAATCCCCCTAATACGAGTCCCAGGTACAGAAAATAAACTTAGGTACCTACTGTTAAACGATTCAGCCAAACCGTAGATGGAATATTCTATCTCGTCTCAATTTGAAGAGATGAGAAACTCATTTATCTATTCAGATTTGTTGAAACTCGCAGAATTAAAAGTTTTTCCTTCATAGCAAAAGAATTAAGTACGAGTTTGTTCTTTTTTCATTATTGTATTTGTATAAGTATCGTACATAGGTTGATACTTTCTATAAGAACATTTTCTGCTCCATTTATACAGACGAGAAACACAGAAACAAGCTTCTTAAATGTGGAGCGAGGGTCGGTACAAAATTACTTTTTTTTACTTTCCTAATACCACTTTGCTTCAACAAATTAAAAAGAATTTAACATTTGTCGTGAGTACATTTCTCCATAATTAAACAAAGTTAAATTTTTATATCCGTAACTTAAGTTGTTTTGTGTGCACTGACTTAAAAAGGCAAATTTGTCGGAATTAATTCATTTTCTCAAAAAAAAAAAACGGGTAGGTTGCAGCCAACGTTAAACTCCTCACAAACAAGTCACTCCATAAACTTTTCAAATTTTGTATGGAAAATAATCAGCATTTTCATAAAATGAGTTTTCATATTTATTATTATAATATTTTATTATAAAAACTTGATAATTCTTCAATGCCATTTTATGAAAGTGATGTGCCTTTTTACCAATTTGAAAAAAAAATCCAAATTTTAGGTTTCCTGAGCTTGAGGTCACTTTGTAATATTTGATAGTTGAAAATAATTAAGAAGCGCTATTCAGATATCCTTCAAAATCTAATGGGGTCTAAGTGAGTATCAGATATACAAATTTGCAAAATTGGAAAATAATCGAATGAGTACTTTAGTAAAAAGAGAAAAATTAGATGACCACTGTCATAGAACGTTAAACCTCATGCTAAGGCGACATATTCCGTGCTGATAAACATGCCCTTCCTACAATTCATAGTGAGGGAAATGTAGACAAAAGACGGGGTATGGTACGTCAAAGGCAGTGGTATCTCAGGCAGTGGTTTCGGTTCAGAAAAAAAATATTTCTATCTCCACCGACTTTCACATAATTTGTAAACGTAACAAGATATTTCTATGAAACAAAAAAAAACATAGGTACGTAAGATTCTCATATAACTCTGGTCTGACAAAAATTTAACAACGACTACAGTGTTGTATAATATTATTTTGCTGGCAAACAAAAAAATATTATACCCTGCAAAATATGGTGGTGATATATGTATTTGTCAAGCATTTGAATATTATTATTTTTTTGAACAAACTGTAACGTGCTGGTCATAATAATTATTATGAGCTATCTACATTGCTGGCCAACGAGCATAGCGCCAAAATACACAGCGCATATTTTTTTACAACGGCGTAAAATATTTAAGGGTGGATTTTATTAAAAAAATGTTTTTTTTTCTGTTGTCATTTTTTTGTCGTTTTGTTTTACATTTTCAACAATGGTTCACGTCAAATGTACCGCGTTGAAATATAAACAAAACATTTAAAGTAATTATATGGGAGTGTGTTAATAAATGTATCCGGTTTATATGTTTAGTTATAATATATTTATTTTAACACTATCTATAAAATCAGAAAGATATGACTGAATAAAATCGGTTGTAAATTCAATTAAAGATCTATATTATAATTATCAATATGAAATGAAGATGTTGCGCCGGGCAGATGGTGTGACACGCCTTGATAGAGTTCGCAACGAGTACGTCAGAGGATTTTTTAAGGTAGCCCCAATAGACGAGAAATTGAAAGAGGGCAGACAGCGATGGTATGGCCATGTCATGCGAAGGGAGGACACCTACTCCGTCTAAACTGTGCTCGGTATCCCCTCAAAACCACGAGGAAGAGGCAGACCGCCGCTGGTGACATAGTGGACGAGTATCGAGAGGGAGCTAGCGGTACAAGGTGTCCCACAGGAGACAACTCAGTGTCTCAGATCATGGTGACTGATGACTAGGAGGCCCGACCCCGGATGAACTTTGATAGAGGGGCAGGAAATGACGAAATGATGATGATGAATGTGATTCGACTCTGATATAAATAAGAAACAGTTTATAGAATTGATGCAGTAGTTGACCGCTATGACAAAATAGTAAGTCATTTTACTTCTGCGCCAATTTCCTAGGTTCTGCTCCTAGCAATGGAGAAATCAATAAGTGTTTCTCACTCATTTCCTACTTTTCTGGTCTGAAATCAGGATGTGGAAGAAATTTTCATTTATCACTAGACAAGCCAGTTCCATAGGATGCAAGGGAGTGTTTATACAATACATACTAAATCGAATATGTATTTCATTGCATTTAAGTACATATTATAATGTCATAAAAACAATTATATAAATTTATAAAAAAAATGATTGTTTTGATTGAGAACAACATTTTTACGTTGTTATTCATCAAAATGACACAATGCAGTAACATAAGATATTAATAATACTTCATATATTGTATAACTTTTATGCGCAGAAAATTTTGGGCATTCATGCCTGTGTCTGTGCTCAATTAAATAAAATAAAAATAAAATATATGTTTGATTATTTGTTATGTATGAATTCGTTTCTTTTTGATTTCTCATGTCATATCCTCATTTATTGCCACTAATAATTTTATTAAGTTTTTTTATAATATTCTTCTTCTTATTCTTTTCTTATTTTAGATCGTAGATCTGTTTTTTCGAGAAAGCAATTCCTGTGAAGCTGAGGTCCAGCTATCCCTCCACCTCTTCTGTGGTCTCCGGGGAGGCGATGCCCTGGTGGGATTTCGTTTGCCGCTATGGATGGGATTCGAGATACTTCCATCCTACTGACATGGTCCCTCCAAAATGTCCTCGGTCTCACAGATTCTCCTAATTGAGAATTCTGTCCCTAAGCGTCTTCCCTGTGATAGCACTTAAAACCTTCATATCCGATGTTCGTTGGAGGTTCTTAGTTCTGATCGTGTCGGCTCTTGTCTCCACCGCATATGTCATTATTGGTCTAACACATGTCTTATAAATTCTGACCTTTCATATTGTTATTATTTTTTTTTAAATATTGTAAACATTAATTTAATATTATTTTATATCTATGAGAAAACCAATCATAAGGCATATGTATTTTGATAAAATTTTTATATTTTTAAATGAAATATGATTCTATATTTACGATACAACGTCATAAAGAATGTGATTTTCGAAATTCCATTAAATTATTAAATTTATTGCGATCGGATATCAGCAGAGTATTCTCACGATTTCAACATCAATTCAAGGTACACGATTATTGGAATAAGATTATTTGATCCACAAAAAAAAAGATATTCCAATTCTGGCTTCCTTATGAAATTTCTCATTCCGATTCACGGATTTAATCAGATATTTGGAATTAAATTCATAGAAGATTTCCTTTGAATCTTAAAGGCGTCGAAGTCATCTTCGGTATTTGGTTTCACATGCGGGATTCCATGGGTTCATTATATGCAAATGTATGCAAAGTTCTACCTTCACGAGACCTTACCCATAAGCCATATTACACCTACATTTATTATGAAGACTGTTTATTAAGTAAACATAAAACATTATTGTCCTTTAAAAATAATAATATTTTCATTGTTTGTATAATTCAGAGAGAATCACAATAGAGGATAAACAAGATCATCTGTGATAAATTTCATGTTAAAACCATTACCCAATAATCAAAATATTGTACCTAGTATTTAAAAGTAAATAAAATCAATTATCGAAAATATGTGCTTAGGATCAAATATAATTTATTTATTTGTTTATGCTTTCTCTTACATGGGTAATAACACATAATATAGTATTGAGTGTAGTTAGCAGTGTTTGTATTGTTTTAATCATCGTCAAACTAGGCAAGGCCTGTGTCATGCCGGCTATTTCATATATTGAATTTTTTTATAAAATGTAGATTAAAATCTTAAGTGTAATACAGATATAACGTAAATGTAATATAATATAAGCATTACATAATATATTATAATATAAACATTACAAAAATGTAACACAAAAAATATAATTCAAATACATAGACATAAATATTTGACTCCCAAAATCAAACGGAAAAATTTCAAAATTATAATAAAAATAAAAATAACTTAGTTTAAACCACTTGTTTTATTCGAAAAATGAATGAATTACACCTCTACATGTTTCGGGAACCACGTTCCCTTCCTCTGGAGTATACAAAGTATACTAATGACATAATGAACAATATAGACTTAAACTAACAAGGTGGGTGTAGTATAGGCGGGGTAAAGGGTAAAGGGTAGGGGGGTTTTTGCAATTAAATGATTGGTTTATTCAGGAGTGGGTTTTTTCGCTGTTGATTGGTAATATATTTAATATTGGATTGTTGGGGAAAAGTATTTGGCTATTTACAATATTATTTTTCTGATTGACATTCTTTCTTATTTCTAATACTTCCAAACTATCTAACTGTCTATTGCTTAAATTATTGTGGAGTATTTTTAAACCTAGATTAATGTCGAATGTGTGGTTATTTTCAAGTAGATGGTTTGCAAATTCGGAGTAATTATTACTATTCATACATCGCAAATGCTCCTTGATTCTAGTTTCTATATTTCTAATTGTTTTTCCTATATAAAAAGATGAGCAATCTTTACAATTTAATTTATAAATTCCCGACTTTTTTATTTGACTATCCTTATCTTTATTGTTCACAATATAATTTTTTAATTTGTTATTTGTATAAAACGCGGGTTGAATATTATTTGGAATATTTTTTGATATACTGTTTGAAATTGTTCTGTTGCAAAATAATATTTTTCTCCATTTTTTATTGTTTTCCTTTTGATGTGGGTATAAGTATGCTATGTCATATTTTTTCTTAATTTTTTTGTTTAAAAGGCTATCAATTAATTTACTAGTATAACCCTTATTTATTGCTATTTGTTTAATTAATCCTAATTCGTTAATATAATTTTGTTTTGATAAAGGTATAGATAATAACCTATTTAACATTGCGTGAAATGCTGAAACTTTTTGAGAGATGGGATGGTTTGATGTGTTATGAATTATTATGTCTGTGAATGTTTCTTTGCGAAATATATTAAAATCTATTTTATTATTTATGATGGATAATTTTAAATCTAAAAAATTTATACTACCGTTACTACCAATTTCTAAAGTAAATTTTATATTTTTATGGAGTTTATTCAAAAAGTTAAGAAACATTTGGAGTTGTCTATGTGTACCAGTCCAAATGCACAACACATCATCCACATACCTTTTTCAATAATATACATATTTTAATAGTAAAGCATTGCTGGAAGGGAACGTGGTTCCCGAAACATGTAGAGGTGTTATTCATTCATTTTTTGAATAAAACAAGTGGTTTAAATAAAGTTATTTTTATTTTTATTATAATTTTAAAATGTTACCACAAAATAAACAATTGTTTATCGAAGAAAGGAAAAATTTCCAATATTTCACTTGCTTTAATCTCAGTACACTGAAAAAATCTTAAGTTAGCAAAGTACCTTTTTGGCTCGGTTAAAGTCATATTGGTAGTTATCAACCTATACATGATTAAAAATAGCAAAGTTGCACTTGGTTATTATCAGACAATTTAATACTGTTAAAATGAAGTTGGTTGCCAATAGCAATGTACTTGTTTAAATTTAACCGAGTAACAGGTACCTATACGGACATTTCGTATTCGACATCTGTCAAATTTGACATTTCATACATAAAAAATATTAATATTTCTCAAATTTGACACGATATATTTAAAAAAAACATTAAATAAAGTATAATTCTCGCCAAATATTATATGTGACATTAAAAAATGATTAAATAAAGTATAATACTCGTCAAATTAGACATGTTTCACTGAAAAATTATTGAATTAAGATGAGATATTCGTCAAAGATTATCATTATTATTCACAAATATCATGTGTTGATTTGCTAATATTTACATTTGAGATGTAATGTAAAGATGTTTATACTATTTTGATGTTAAAGCTTGATTACCAATTATTATTTTCCGTTTTCCAAAAGAAAGAATAAATAATAACAAAGCTACTGGGCTAAAATTAGCAGATTATTTACTTGGCAATTTTTAACAACGAACATTGCAGGTACTATAATAACAAAGTTGCTTGGTTATTATTAGCAGTAAATTATTTATTTTTAACAACTACATTTTTTGAGTGTATGCCCTCCATCACACGCCAGGTTACAGAAACTCATGCCAGTTATAAGTTTATATTTATGATTTTGTTTAAGAGATGTTCTGTAATATCCTTTGTTAATTTATTTTTATTTTCTATTACCTTAAGTTACAACGGAAGCCGAAGAATTCCGATTAATGAAGAATTTTAACCAAAAAAATTGTGTAGTCGAAGTGAAATTTAATATTTAGTTAAATATCAAGTAGGTACATATCCATAATGTTGCAACTTGTTATTGTTTGCGTGTTGATTTGTACGGTAATAATAAATTGTGCAGGATACCTACATATTATTTAGTCGAACGGTGAGATACAGGATTATAATAGTCCTTCCAATTTTTTCTTTCATCGCTATCGGGTGTCCAGTAAGAGTTGGGTAATCGGAAATACAAGATGCAAAATAACATCTCACTTAGTTGTATAGGAATGAAGGTCGGTACCTATAGTGGGACGTTATGAAAACTGCTGAGTTCGGTTACATGTTGTTTATTAGTGCGTCTGGCCAGAGAAAATTCTGAATGAGAACTGAATCAGGTTGTGATTGATGGGGGATAGGCTACCTCGTATACCTCTACAGTTGATTCAGCAATGAAGTTCACCACCCATATTGAATGTTGTCTTTTTAGGTGAGACGATACTGGTGTATATGGATATACGCGTGTATCGTGCTTCATTTTATTTTATATTATATTGCCTTATTTTATTTTACATTACTTCTCGGGCAACTAACAGGTACTATGTCAAATATTAATTGAATACGCACCCAATAATAAGTTGCCAC
Organism: Molanna angustata; assembly: GCA_963576475.1. Taxonomy (NCBI): domain Eukaryota; kingdom Metazoa; phylum Arthropoda; class Insecta; order Trichoptera; family Molannidae; genus Molanna; species Molanna angustata. The sequence continues at coordinate 31,637,633 of OY754974.1, forward strand.
TTTCTGGAGATCCAGATCCTGATTGAAAATACAGAATCCGCACCTCCTTTGGAAGTGGGGCAAAGGGGAAACACCCAACAGCGAATACGGAGCTGCATGGCAGACGGTGGCACACTTGGTGGGAGAATGCCCTCTTTATTCATTCCCCGGATCACTGGAGGAGCTACATGCGGCTGACTCGAAAGCGGTGAACTGGCTTATGTCTGCGAGCTTCCAAATATACATAACTGACGTGACACCAGGACGCAACCCTCGCGGTGAAGAAAATGCCGATTGCCATACGCAAAGTGAAGTTAGACTGAAAACACAATTAAAAACTGTGTCTCCGAAGGGAATCGAACCCGGGACCCACGGATCAGCAGTCAGATACCTAACCAACTGAGCCATAAAGGCCGACAAAGTAATGCTAATCAACATTGTGAGATAAGACTTGATGGTATTAATAAACATGTTAGTTGCCCGAGAACAATAAAATAAATTTAAAAATACAGGAAAAGATGGATGTTGTTATAGTATTCTGAAGTGGTATTTATTTTTTGTAGGTATCTTGTTTTCGCATTTCTCTTAAAAGGGCAACGGTGATGTATTTTATATTTTAACGTAAAAGTTTCCAACAATAATGGTGGAATGACACGTGGGGTGTTATAGTATATAAACTACAAAAGATGTGCACGAAGCTAGAACGAGAATGTAACGGAAGCAGACGACGATGTGAGAAGCACGAGGGTAGAATATAAAAGGACTGAAGTATGGGGTACAGAAATGGCTGCCTTAATAGGCTGGTACAGATCTGGTCGGTATATTTATACTTGGATAATAGTACATGGCATGGTATCAATGCAAGGCAAGATTGACTCAACAACGGACATTGTTGAATACGGGATTGTCAATGATTACTAAACCCTCGTCACTAAAGGACAGCTTAGACTATCAAATCCTTTAATAAAAGCATTTGTTATGTTTTCGTATCAGTTGTATATAATATTTTGTACAACGATTGAAATTGTCTAGTCCTGGTGTGAGGTTAATATGAACACATAAGCAATTTATACTTGGTTTATTCTGTAGCAGATCTATTGGCCGAACAAGTACCTACATACACTGTTATATACCTAACTACCAAGTGCAGCGCGCGGAAGCGATAAGACGCCGCGAATCGCGTCTCTACCGTATATAGCCTTCATCGGAGAAGGGGGCAATACCACGTACTCTAATACACCACAAAAATGGAGATGAAGCTGATTTGTAAAATAAAAAAAATCAATGTACAACTGTCCACATAAATAACTCAAAACGATGGTTACAAACACAGTCTAAATTTATTTTTAACAATATGCCAAAAAGTATTCGCAAAATCGTTATACAGCCATACATTGTATATCTAAATATAATAAGTTTCTTTATATTTTGTTCATTTGGATACCTAAAGAAGTATCTACAGTTTGAAATTTAATATTCATAAATACCTAAATAGTATAATATAAATTAAATTGCTTTAAATAACTGAGGTTAACCATTTGACTTTTGTTGGGGATTTTATTTAAACTATTCCTACCTTCAATTCTTGTTTTCTTGGGCTGAAAACAATGGGTTGTTTGTAGAAATTGTCATGAACTGGATACATGAAAGCATAGGTATAAATAAAAAGTTATAGTCTAAATTAATGATTCGTTTATAACAATGAATTGATTCAGATGCTTGAAATGAAGAATCAGAATTTATTTATTCGATTTTGTATTCAAAACATGTGTTTCAAATTAAGAAAATCAAATATTTAATTTAATATAATTAATAAATGATGTTTACAAATATGTACCTACATTGTTTTGATCAGAGCCTGCCTCACTAGGATCATATCCCGTGATAAGGAAAGTACTATACAAAAAATAAAAATAATAGAACAAACAAATCAAATTAAGTAAAATTCATCAAGAAAAGGAAAATAACATTGTTATAATAGTAATAAAGTTAATAACAATATTATGATCTATAGAATATACCTGGTATTATACGAAGACATAAATCAGGCTGTCGACATCGATTTAGTGACTAAGCTAGGTCAACTTTTTTTAACAGTTTATATTTATTTCTGTTTTTACTCCTCACTAACCCAAGTGGGGAATTAAAATTTCGCAATTTTTAAGGCTATTTTTTATTGCAGATTATCAACTAGTATCATGCTGAGATTGTATTCTGAAAGTTTCATCACAATGTATCTGTGTGTGTGTGCTATGTGCTGTGTGCTATGTATCTGTGTGTGTGCTATGTGCTGTGTGCTATGAACGGCTATTTTTTATTGCAGATTATCAACTTGTATCATGCTGAGATTGTATTCTGAAAGTTTCATCACAATGTATCTGTGTGTGTGTGCAATGTGCTATGTACGGCGTGTTCATTTTACTTTATCGATTATAGACTAAAGTACCTACCTACTCATTCAATTCTATTCAAATTTTGTTATTTGTGCTTCTTAATTTTTTTAATTGTCAAATATTTCAAAGTGACCAGGAAACTTATAATTTAAAAATTTTATTTTCAAATTTGTAAAAAGGCACATCTCCTACATAAAATGGCATTGAAGAATTATCAAGTATTCATAATAAAATATTTAATACAAAATAATGAAACAAACTCATTTCATTTAAATGTTATTTCTCATTACATTTCGATAAATTGACATTTTGATTTTCGTTGACAGAACTGTCCCAAATAATATAATATTGTTTCTCTTAAGGTACATAGAGTTTAGACTTACACAGCGAAACTTTAGTCCCAATTTTCACAAAGCTCCAAATTGGCTCAGTTTGTTACAAAAGGACTTCAATGATTACGTCACACACGTCATGAAATAACCATATTCTAATATCACTTGTCCACTTTCACCCTTCCCAAGTGTTTTATATAATTGAAAGTTTCTCGTGTCGTTGAATGTGAATGTCAACCCTTTAAATTCGTTAACTTTATTGCTACAATAATTTTAAGCACCAAAGAAACCATGGAAATTAGTTTCTGGGTAAAATGTGTGACATAATTATTTTTCTCTTGTGGTATGACCTTTAGTTATATTCAAATTGTATTTCGGTTCTCTGTGAGGACATTTCACAATACGATAAAGTTTGGATGTGAAATATTGAAATTAATAATTTAATGACGAGACTTTATTATATTGTATTATATTTCCGCTTAAGCGCATGACGATGTTTTGTTTTCTGAAATTCCGTGTGATTTATCTAATAATTTGATTAATTTACTTATTCAACAAATCGCTAAAATTAATAAACATTTATTTTCCAACATTAAAGTCAGCAAATACAGGCTGGTATTTTTAAAGATTTCCTACATAATTCAAAAATATATTTCGAATAGAAAACATTAACTATTCATCCATTCCCATGACCTTATCTATTCATCTGTTTACGAGAATATTTTTAAAAATTTTCATAACACAACCAAATTTATTTTTTAATTTTGTTGAAATAAATTAATTAACTTTTGTGAGGTAATGATTATGCATTTTAATTAAAAAGGCTAGGCAGCTGTAGAGCCTATCTCTTCTTTTTATTATTATTTTTTTTTTCAAAAATAAGAAGCGACGATAGGATAAGCTTCAAGGTACATTTTAGATGCTTATTACACCGTACTCCTAAAAGTGACATCTTCAACAAAAAAAATTGAAACTATCTCCTCAACTAATGCAAAAAAAAAATGATATGTAAATGGTTATTTAACAAAGGCATAGAAGAGAGCGAAAGACTATTGCATATAGTGAAATAAACAAATAAATACATTGTACTATTATACTACCTTACAGTAGGTACCGATAGATTAATACTGTACTAAAAAAAGCTGCAAAAAGCTTTTGGGGCTAGGTTGTGGCATTAGGGGCCTAGCCAGTAAAGTTGGGGGTGGCCGCAGCCCCACCCTAGGATTCTGGGCAACAGGTCGGTGCCCCCTTCAATTCTTACCTATGGAAGAGCAGGGCAGACGCCTTAATGCCTCGTTCGGCGGTGACTCATCAAACGTGGCGATGAGTAGGTCTGCACCACCGGGCGATGAAAATCGAAGAACTGTCCGGTGGTGTACCTGAAATTCGTCAATATGAGTACTAAGGGGTGGAAGAGCCCCCCGTGATGATTGGTCGGCACGACCCGCTCGGCGGTACCCGAGCTGATGACGAGACTGGTGCAGCTGACGCTGCGCCTGGTGTGGAAATCGAAGAACTGAAAGTACTACGGGCGTGGCGAAGGCTCTCTGTGGCAGTCTGTTGTTCGTGGAGCTGCCGGGAGGGTAACCCCTGCTATGATTTACGGGCCTCCACGAATGTGGTTGGACTCTTAGGGGTAGTGGTTGTACTCGCTTGATAGGGGATATTTGTGTTGTCCGACGTTGCGGCTGCGCCCGGAGTTGAACAGGACCAATGGGTCCTATAGCATCACCGGCGTGGAAGTGGTATCGCGATCTCCCTCCTTCTGTACTAAAAAAATATGTAATGGCACTCCGACACAGGCATCAATCCGACACAGGCAAAACATACACATAAAAACATTTATTATTCTTTTATAATTTGTCGACTTTGTGTCATAACTGAAAACTTATGAGACTTAGAAACTTGACTTTTTGAATGATTAGTATTTTATTTATCTTATCACTGCTCCGATACGTTTTAATGCAATTTTCCTAATAATATTTTTTTTAATATCAAATCAACCATTTTATTTAACATAACGCTAAATACAAATATGCTTACTCGGGTGCACACGATTAGAATCTTAAAGGCCGTATATTTTCATACAATTGTTTCAAAGTTTGCATTTGTTCCGCCTATATTGCCTAACCCTGCGCCAATATAAATACCTTTCAAAAAATTTATTCTTCCAGAAAACACTCAATCTTTGCAGCTAGCGATTGCCATATTTTCATTTGATATATCTATAGGATTAAGGGTATTTGATTGTGCCTGTTTTAACAAATTGTTAATTCGATGATATTTGAGATCTTCAACAAACGTAAGTTGATCGTGTACGGGTCAAGTTTATTCTGAAACGATGATGAAATTGGTTCAGGCAGTAAGGGCCTAAAGTATATAACCCAAAGTATCGCCTGGTTTAGAGTTCCGTGAATTTTATAGCAGGATCTTTGCCCTCGGTAGTTGGTTTTCGCCATGAAATAAAATAATTTCCACAGACCCCTTTCATTTCCCATTTCCTTTTACATCATCAAAGCCTTTTTGTTCACATAAAACACACATAGTTGAATGTAAATTTCAATTCAAATTCACCCACATATTTATATAGACGTATAAATTAAAGCCTACGCAATATATCCTTTTTTTCTTTACATGATTGTAAATATTAAAGATAAAGTTTCTTTTTCGATCCTTTAATTTTTAAACGTAAGAGTAGGGAGTGATGATTTTCACAGTGTATTTTTATTCTTCATTTCTATGTCCATATGAAATAGATGTCAATTTCTCAACGAATATAACATTAAAATATGAATGCATTCGTTTGGATGGAGTATGACGTAAAGCGTATGCCATAATACAAAATTTTTTGTCTTTTGTACAAACAGCCCTAACCATTAAAAATTATAATATTGAATTTAAATTATTAAATTGTATTAATTGGTAGCATTACAAATATAATTATTCGTTAGTACACAGTGAATATTATTTATTTTCTATTTTCATATTATGTGAGATAGGTCGTTGGCAGAGCGGTTGGCGCGCTGGCTTTTTATAATCCAGTGATGGCGAATTTGAATCCCGTCCCGCCTCGACTTACTTCATACATTTGAATGTACATATGAAGATGTACATATAATATGTCCTGGTTTAACAGGGATATTTTATTTTGGTAATATAATTTAGTCAAGAGTTAATCGTTGGCCACAATGCAATTGAAGCAGCTCTTTTTAAGAAACATTTGGTGCTAAATGATTATAATTTTTTTGTTGTTTTTTTGCTTTTTGTGATAAATGTTACTATTGTCTTTATATCCGTACGTAGGTTTTTGACCAAAAAAAATTTTTCCCAAGATCGTGTCGTAAAATATACAAAATATATGTGATATAAGATATCGCAAACTATTTATAACTTTTAAAGTGATATTATAAAAATAAATATAAAAGATGAAAAAAACGTGTGCTCTGTAAAAAAAAATATAATCGCTTTTGACGAAAAAAATTTATGGCCTAAAATCTTCATTCAATTACATAATTATAAATTTATTCAAGTTAATGAAGCATCTTTTTTTTTTGATAAAAAGTATATCTTCCGTAAACTTTGTGAATTTTTCGCCATGATTTTGATTTATGATATATTTTTTTACGTTATTGAATTTCGCTACGGAAGCTATGATGACACGTATGCGTAGGTAATTTATTTTCTTTATATTTTTCGACGATGTCACTTATTTTGTGAAATGAATATTTAAAAACCGTTTTGCATTTTAAATATGAGAAAGAATTTTGTAAAAATGACGTTACATTTTGTTACATACATTCACAATCGTTTTAAATTTTATTTTGTTTTACCTCTCGTGCAACAAGCAAATAGATACTATCAAATATTAATAAATTTAACACGCACCCAAAATCACGATGTCGCCATGTTGAGATTTATGATAAAAATCGTCTCACAAATTCAGGCTGAAAACACAGTGATAAACTGTGTCTTCACTGCGAATCGGACCTGAAACCTGTGTCTCAGGAATCCGATATTTAACCAACTGAGCCATGAAAGCCGACGAAGGATGACGACTGACAGTTGTTATCCGACCTGAGTAAAAAGCGGTATCATTCGTGGTATAACCAATGTGAATCTTTTTCTTCTCGTGTCAGGTCAGGTCCCACCGACATTGACGACCACCATAGAGAAAGTATCCCTGTCCTGGACAATGCTAAACAGCTCCTCCACAGTTCTTATACCGGTCTATTTCCCGGATGTTTTAAAGCCAGGAAAGTTTCCTTCTTCCGACCCCTCTATGACCCTCGATTTTCCCCTTCCTGATAAGCTTAAAGATGCTATATTTTTTACCTCTTAAAATATGGCCGAAGTACAATACCTACTTTAAACAATGTGAAAAAGGTACGTATAATAAACAGGATTGGGTCAAGCACCGATCACTTGAATCCTCCTAATAATATTTTTGAAGCAAGTAAATATACATACATTATCATATATTTCCTAAATTAAGCTTAGTAAGCTGGTTTTATAGGTGAACGAAATCGGTCGTGGCAGGGCTACGTTCACAATGAACGCCACTTAGTAACGCTCTAAGCCATTCATAATGACCGGAAACAGACGCTCGAAAGACACTCTGTGGCGTTTGGATTGAACGTCGAGTGTACGCACCAAACGCTCTGTAAAATTTTCGGGTGGAAAACGCTCTGACCTCTGACAGTTATAGTATCTGTTGACTTCTATTTCATCTGTGGAATGATGACTTCTATTTATTTCTGTGGTATCTATTTTGTTAGTTGACAATATTTATGATGACAATATGCTCACAAAGAGATTAATTTATTAAAATATCATTCAATGATTTGCAATAAATGGTCAGAGATCATTATTTACACTGCTGATCAATTGTTGTCATTTGATGAAAATATAACCTTAAAAGAGACATGTATGATACATGACATTTGAAATTTAAAACGCCCGATGCTGCATTCAGATTTAAACGCCGCTCGAAAGTGTTCAGTGAGATTGGTGTGAAAAACGCCATTATCTTCAACTTCAGGTACATTCGACGCCCCTACGTCGAGCATTGAATCTAAACACAGACCAGGATTCGAACTTGCGACTTTTTGATTACTAACCCAGCAGTCTAATCGCTTTATATTTATGGTTCGGGTCGTCGTCATAATAATGAATAATACGATTTAACAATGATAGTGTTTGAAAGACAAGATTTGTTCATTTTGTTTCCATCTAATGGGATGGCTTCCTTGTATATACTTCTCTCCCATCTCGCTTGAGATGATAAATTATCGTTGGTGGAAGAGAAATAACGTAGAACTGGGAGATGAATTGAATATGTAGAAAAACGTTGGAAATAATTAATCAATGTTACCGCCATAGCGAGAATGACATATTGTTGGTGTGTGTTTTGAAACTACAAATAATAATACCTTCACCTATATAGAATTAAGAGGTATTATAAGTTCTTTTTTTTACATAAAAGGACATTTTTTGCTCGTACATCTTTCAGAATAAAAATAATGTTGAGTTGAATATTTAAGTGCAGCATAATATATGATGAGTTTTTATTACCCGTAGAGTCTATTGCAGAACTAAAATTAGGTAACATTTTGAATGTTTGATCGTGTAACTTCTTGACAAAACTCTATAAATTCTTTTTCTTCTCTTTCCCGATTTCAACCAATTATAATGAACTAAAAAGTGTATAAAATTTAGGCAATAGTAAAAAAATTAAGTCTTAATTTGATATTATTTATACAGAATTGAATGGATAGATGGGGACATTGCTTTACTATCAATAAGGTGAATAATTATAAAAACAATCGTATTTAGTTTGTAACTACACCCATACAACAAATAAGGTATGAAAAAGACAGTTGAGATATTAATAAAAAGAAATCTGGGGGGGCAAGTCTGGTAAACTAGCGAAATCAAAACCATACATGATTACCGATTTCGTGAATATAATTACATTATGGATCTTAAGATATAGAATTCCATAAGATAATTATATCCATGATATGGGTAAACATGGATTGTTTTTATTCCTACGATTGACCAGAGTTTTCCCCCCAGATGATTAATTTTATTTATTTATCATACTGTATTTTACAGTAACTCATACAAATAGACTACTGATGCTCAACTGGGAAACCCTGTTCTAGAGCTAGCAGTTAACAACTGTACAGTGACAATATATGTACGTGAACTAGATGAAGATAGTTTCCGCTCTACACAATCAATATACTTAGTACTAATAACTAATTAACCACTACTTCAATAAACATCAGACAAAACAGACACATAGCTCACATTAAACAGTGACAATATACTTATGAACTGGGTGATGATAGTTTCCGCTCTACATACATTAGGTAGGCACACAATCAAGATACTTTGTACTAATAACTAATTAACCACTACTTCAATAAACATCAGACAAAACAGACACATAGCTCACATTAAACAGTGACAATATACTTATGAACTGGGTGATGATAGTTTCCGCTCTACATACATTAGGTAGGCACACAATCAAGATACTTTGTACTAATAACTAATTAACCACTACTTCAATAAACATCAGACAAAACAGACACATAGCTCACATTAAACAGTGACAATATACTTATGTATGTAGACGTAAACCACCCGATGACAGGTCGTTAGCCCTGTAGGTGCTTTGAGTTCCTGGTCCTTCTATAATATTCCAACTTCGCCTCTATTTAGATGTTGAAAAGTTTGTCAAAATTATAAATTGAATGTCTTGTAAGCTCTCTTTTAACAATATCTGCCGATCTGGCTGTGTTTACTTTAAATACTTATCTTTTCCTGACAAAATAAGTTTGTTAAAATTGGCATGCATCAATCAACTTTTGTTAATTCAACATGTTCACGAGAACAAGTTTTAGAAAATCTTCTTATAATCTGATTTAATTAGAGTATGCATTTTCCAGACAGTGTCCAAAAGTCAGGGTTTAATCTGTAAAACAGAGATGCAACTGACAATATAGATTAAAGAAGTTTTAAAACGGAAATTGACTGGGGCGAAATCACGGTGGAAAGATCCAGAACCCAGAACTTTGGTACAGGAAAAGGGAAAACTTTTCTCTATTATAAGCTGATTATAATCAGTGGGGTTTGTCACAAAATCGTTTTTAATGGGTATACAAACAAAGGTTTAGTTTATGAAAAAGGAAAGTTATATGTATATTTTAATACATTTTAGGCTATTTATGCCGTTAATGATTAAATTTATAAATAAATATATATGAAATGTTTCAGAAATATTAAACACAAACGTTTTTTATCTTTTTCTTTCAAAAGTGATAAGGAAAATGATAAATAGATTGAGATGGTTAGGCAACATAGGAAGAATAGATGGTGAAAATATTAGTACAAAGCGGACAGGAATGTAGGTGAAGTGTAGGTAGGAAATATTAACCCACACCATACGTATTGTATGTATCTATAAGTATTATGCATAGAATATTTGAATATTCTTGCCTGTATCTATGCTAAATAAAATAAAATAAATAAATGAAAAAAACAATGATTTAGTTTCATTGAAAGAATTGGTGATTAAAGACAGTAAATGATAATTTGTTAGACTGAAATCATTTTCCGTTGGCTTCATGACTGAGAATGGCGGCATAACTACAATTGAGTCAATTATTTTCTTTGTTGTAATTAAATACATGCATTAAAGAAGTCTTACTCTTCTTTTTCCTCTTTTGGTAGATATATGATCTGTTTCTACAGGTCCAGGCACGAGGATGTCTAGCTCTCCCTCCATTTCTTTGATGATCTTCCCGGTGGTTGGCGTCCCTCTGTCGTGGTGATCGCGCATTACAATCTTTGCTCCACCTTACAGGTTCTGCGGATCTTCTCATTGGGAATTAAATCTCTGAGGGTTTTGTCCAAGATAGGTCTTAGCCTTTTCATCTCTGTTGTTCCGAGTAGATACTCAAAAAATAAAATAAGTAATATGCCCGATTATTGAAACACTTAATTTCTTATACACATGTGAATTCAAAACCAAGAAAAGAGTTTAAAACAATGAACTTTCATTTGCTTTCCTATCACTAAGTGATATAAAAAAAAAAACGTTTGTACAACAATTCAATGAATAAATAAATATATAAAACTTTTTTCTGGTACTTTTTGTGAGGTTTAAAATGTAATACATAAACAATTCTATCGACCTTCTTTAGAAAAGGGATGTTACCTTAGGCGAAATTTATAGTTGAAATTTTTTACCTTCGATTTATTTTGCCTACAACTTGATGGATTGTACGGAGAGAGAAAAAGATTTCTACCTATTTTTTTGTAAAAATACGCAATCTGCTGAAGGTAGGATGGATAAAATAGCTTTATTTACATACATAGGTTCTTGGTCAGGAATAAGTTCATATTCACATGGTCCCTAGATGAAAGAAAATCCTCCACGTAAGGAATAAATCTGTTAGTATAGCAATACCAATAACTTAAAGATCTGCATTTTTGTTATGTCTCCATATTTCCATTTAAAATGTTTACCTACACACAAAGATATGTTTGTTTGATGATTTACGAAACATTTTTGTACATCTTGTGGTTGAATTTGTTTGATTAGATCTAAATGCGAATCGAGTTTTTTATTTACAACTTACTGTAGGTTATTATATCGATGGTAATGTATAATCCACTGAATTGGTAAGAATATTCTTTGTCAAATCGAGATAAGTACACAAAATGCTTGTATTATTCATAGTTAATTGTGAACTATTATGATATGTATATATCATCTACTTACGACTTCGAATATTTTTTAATTGCATATACGCAAACATTGGATTTTTTCCTGTCGGCAGTTAAATGATATTTTTAATTTTATTTTTGTTCTTCTATAATATCCCAACTTCGTCTCTATTGAGATGTTAAAAAGTTTGTCAGTAAAAATACATACAACGTATTGAAAATTATATCATCAGTCATCTGGAATCCACAATATAATATTTATATTAACAATATAGAACGAATACAGCAAATATTTTTGAAACATTATGAAGTACAAATTTGGTAATAACTACAAACATGAATTGCAGACTTTACAGACAAGACGAAGGACCTCAGACTTAATGTACCTTTATTACATAATAAACTTCAATATTGACTGTACAGACCTTCTGAAAATTATTAACTTCAACATACCAAACAGACGAACAAGACACACCTCAACGTTCTTTTTAGACAAAAAAACACTAATGCCGCTCAAAATTCGCCATTGTACCGATGTCTTACCACGTATAATAATTTGGAAAAGATCAGGACTCTTTTCAGGAGCCACGTTAGACAGGAATAATATTTTTTTTTGTTACCAGTAGTGAGTACAATGCACCATGAAATCAAAGGAGGGCTGATTAAGTTACAATTACTTATGTTGCTATTTTTATTTATTATATTTGTTTAAAAAATATTATTGTACGTTGCCCATTTTTTCAAATAAAATAAAAAAAAATTAGAATTTGTTACATCGCAGAGAATAAAAAGGATATTTTATAAACAAATCATCCCAATAAATAATGAATATGTTATCAATAAATTTAATGAAAGAAATTTCTATGTTTGTTTAAAGTTTGAAAAATGCGTAGTCAACATATTGATTTAGTAATTATTGCAATTTGTTTTTATGAAATATTAATTTGTTATCATATATATGTAACATATTCCATTTATCAAAATATTCTACCTAAGAGTATCACTTTGACCTCGTCAAAGTGATACTCTTAGGTAGGTGATCGGGTCAAATTATGTTTGTAGTAAATATTATCAGAAATATCAGTGTGGACAAAATGTAACATTTTTTATGTTATTCTTATTTATTATCTTACAAAATTATGCTTTTTTTCCTTATTTACTATCATTGACATTTTATATATAGACACGTTATATGCGAGCAAAACGCTCTACAAAAATGGTATATTTTAACGAATTCTTAGAATATCACCAAGAAAGAGCACACACGACAGGGAAAAAGAGATCATACAATAATAGACACGCACTGTAGACATACTATCTTTTTTACTTCAGTGCAATCACTTTATAATTTATTATCTCACACACCAAGCAATGATTGTGAAAGAGATTAACTTATATTAAGTCATAGCTGTGTGCAAAAGCGCATATAACAACAACCTTTGTTTACCTACAAAAAAATAGGACTTACCACTTTCTCGTTTACTTAAAATAAAAATAACGATTGAAAACTCCTTATAAATATATTATTTATCGAATAAATTTGCAGCACGAAATAATGTATCTGGTTGTTTCTTTTCGAATCAATTTTTTACTTTTCAAACATCAATAATAATTATTATTTTTAAAGCACCGTTTGGTGATACACAATCACTCCAAGAGCGCTAAGCTTTTTTGTTGGATCTACTAAACAAGGCAGTCTTCAGTAATCTATCGAAAGTGTAAATGCTTTGAGCTCCACGTATGTCAAGGGACAATTTATTCCAGTTTGAAGGCACGATACTGCGATCATAGTAAGCAGCCTTATTGACTCTGTCCAATTCTTTTAAAAAGTTGGTACTTTGTGATCCATATGATAATGGAACATTCTTTTGACTCAATTCTCGGATGTAGTGTAGAGCCGAGTCATTCAGGGCCTTTTTTTATTTTATTTTATTTTGTAAACATACAGTCTTAATAACAAATTATACAATAATAATATAACACTCCATTAGGGACCAATTAAGTTTACAGAAACAATCAATTTTGTGTAAATTGTAATACCTGTTATAATATAGGGGAAAGAATCGAAAGGATATTAGGAATTAGACGGAAAGAGAAAGAGCAAAGCTTGCAAAAACACTACTCACCAGCCACAGAGGCATTCAGGGGCTTATGTAATTAGGTACTGATGATTTGAATCTAAAAATTGACGTATTACAGAGGTCTATATTTTTAAAGAACACATTGAAATTGTTACAAGTTCTGTGAATAAATGTATTCTGTAAATAATTTGTTTAACTTATACCTTATAGTCTACTCATCGTGGACATTTCAACCAGTGTAGTTCGTTATGAAGAGATGTTATGTGACATCTTTTGTCAGCTACATACATCTGTGGTCAACCAAAATGCATGCAGTTATAAAATAATATGCTTGGATTAAGATAGATATACTTAATAATGGCGCAAGAGCTAGCGACTGCCTGTAAGTCATAATTAAAAGGCCAGACTTAATAATATGTCATAGTGTAAAGGCTGTTTTTTTTTTGTAAAAGGATACCACAGGGAGTAATGACGTTTGGATAATATGAACCCCGAGTGGTGGTGCCTTCAAAGAGTCGAACATTGTTTTTTTTTATTTTAACACGTTAGTTGTCGTCTGAAGCGTGATTTTTTTTTGTAAAGACCATTTTGAAATCATGTCTTCTATTTACAGAGATTTGGTTGAAACATTCTGACACATACCATTAAAGTTTAATAAAATTGTTTAATAAGTCACGAGATCCAATATTGTTATTTTTAATGTTCAAAATTGACTGTTTACTATTTGTATGATTTCAAAATAAATAAACAAATAATGGATACTTGACAATTTTTCTCGCTGTGATATTTTATTTTATATTGTTTGTGTAATATTTTCTGCGACAAAGGATTGAATTATTATTATTTTTGTTCTGATACAAATTGCTCCAACGTACCTCGAAACATTTCTCGTCGTAAACACGTATAAATAACATCAGTAATGTTAATTGACTCAATTTGTAAACGTTGAATTTAAGTGAAAAGTTTTATTGATCATTACGAAAACATATTATATTTGTTTAATATTTCGTATAAAACGAGGAAAATTATTATTTCATCATGGCACAAGAAAAATATTGTGAGTAGAGAATATTTTGAACTCATAGTTTATAAGTGTACGGGATACTTTTTAAAGGTTTTATCAAAAACTCCATGATGATGACATTGAATAGAAAACTAGTTATACTAATATTATTTATTTATTTATTTATTGAAATTTTTGTACACCGTAGCACACAATATACAAAAACATATCAAATATAACAAAGCAACAGTGCAGACAAAAATCCCAGAAGACACAGCCTGTCTGTGGGTATCTTCTTCTTCTTCTTCCTAGCCTTCCCTCCACAGCTGGATGTAGGCCTCTTCCGTCTGTCTCTATTTTGCTTAAGCTGAAAGCTTATTGAGATATGTTTGCACATTGTCACATGCAGGCTCTATTTTTTTTTTTCGCTATTAATCCAACTGCATAGGTCGAATTTGGGGTAAAAGTGAATCAAAATTATTAGCACGTGAATAATTCAAATTGAATGTGCTTACTAGCTAGTTGGTATTTTAATATATGTCAGTTAATTTCTATGATTTCATCTGTCAAAACATTCAAAATGCTCTCACGTTCTAGAAATTTATATTTGTAGTAACAAAAAATGATTTTTAAGTAGTTTTTTTTAGAATAGGAGCTAAATTTTGGCCACAACCAACTTATATACAAAAAAGTTTTTGTTTTTTATAGAACAGTACGTAAATAAATAAGAATAGTTTCAAAAAATAAAAAAAGAATATTAATTAAAAAATATGTTTTAACGTTTTTTTTATTGTTGAAACCTTCGACAGTGAAGGGTATAGGCTGGAAATCGCTCGGGGAAAGGTTCCTTGTCGTTATAAATGTTTAATAACCCTTTACAGGTCCGGACTTGAAATAGTAATCAGTGAAAAGGATATTTATTTTAATTAGCCATTCATAAATCAAGTCCTCCAGGAGTAGTAGTTTGATATTAATTTGCGTCTGTTTACATTTAATTCCTGAAATAATTAAGGGAGAGAGATGTCTTGAAACAAAGATTCTTAACCGGTGATGATGGCTTTTTATGAGGCTTTGGGTTTAAGTGCTCTTAATGGTGACCCCTTTTCGTATTCAATTTAATTTTGTACGTAGGTTGTTTCAAAGGAGCCGATTTGGGATTAAAATTTGCATGCTCTCGAATTTTTTTTTCGGTTTGCTTCAGCACATTTTTATAATTATCCATTTTTTCGAATAGTGAATATTTGAATTTCGAAGATTATTTTCAATTAATTTTTTTAGGTGATTGCGTTCCAAATTAAGTAAAATTGTATTTTTTAATTAATTCAATGTGCTATTTTCATTTTCGTTAATGATTCAGATATTAATTTGAGTTTATTATTTTTTTATTTCTTTTATGGAACATTTTTATACAATTTAATTTGTTCATAAAAATAGAGATTAAGTGATTCGTAATAAAATATAAAATTAAGATATGTATATTATTTTAGCAAATTAAAAACAAATGGATCGGTGGCAGATCAATAGTGCACTCGACCAGCAATTCTTATTCGAATACTACTTATTTTTTTGACTTTGTGACAAATACAAATTATTTTATCAGATAATTCAATTATGCTATAAATGGAGCCAATTTATCGGACGGCTCTCACTGATTTCATTATATCCAGAGAACCTGGTCACTTCTTCAATGCCCTTATATTTTAACAGTGACTGAGCGTGAATCTTCCATTTGCATTTGTTAATTGTAATTTTTGCATTAAGGTGTCGATATAGCTAATCTAAATGACACTTGATGTTTTTGATGTTTGTTGATCTTCATCATAGTGTTCTGCAGAGGGGTCGATTCCAGACAACATATACGGAGCTGAAATCATGGAGGTTGAAATTAATAAGATATTATTCAGTTTCCGTTCGTTTGCCTTGACGTGATCTTTTGACCTTTAAGTCGTTATGAATCTTTATATTATTACAACTGTCTTCGAAAACAAGACATTTCGGAAAAGTTATGAATCAGGCAGAGGATGTTTGGAAACCCTGAAATGTGGCGAGGAACAAGTTGTGCTGTTTTAAGATATAAATTATTAATTTCGAAATTTCCGTTTCCATTGAACACATACTCTCTGGATGTAATTTATTATTTTACACACAGAACTAACAAGTTTATTTATCGAATATTTTTATTATTGCATATGCGCAATAATAAAAATATTCGATTACTTACACATTGGTACAAGTAGGTAAAATAAGACAAAAATGACCTTTTAAGTCTGGCGCAATTCAGGGGTGACTTCTATGCGAAAAATGCATTGTCACCTCAGATATAAGAATTGTAGCTTTCATTATTTACAAAAAACTAATTCTCTCAATAGATGGCGTTCCAACAAAATAAATAAAAATAATAAGATTGTTGTTAATAATTTCACCCATAGATGGCTGTAGTAAAAATTCCTTATTTTCAAGCGAAAAGAATTTCAGTATTACAATATATAGAACTTTCAAAATTGAATTGATAGGGATCTCATTAAAAGGCATAATTGGTGAACGTTGCGCAAGCGCATAAAGTGATCACGTAAACCAGCCGATGACAGGTCGTAAGCCCTGTAGGTGCCTTGATTTCCCGGTTCTCCTACAATAAATATTCCAACTTCGTCTCTATTGAGATAATTAAAAATCTGTTAAAAAAAAAAAAAAGTTTATTAAATGAGTAGTTTCTGGACGACTATATTGGTGTATTATAGTGAACTTAATTGTACTAGAGACGAACATCTAATAATAATAAATATTTTTTATTTACAACAAATCACTTTTGATTCTTCAGAGCGGGTGACTAATGACTATTCCCGATTATGGATGTTCCTGAGAAAGAAGATATCATTTCGAAACTGATTGTATCAAATAACCTGTTACTTGCTTAAAATCCAGTGAATTGAAACTTATAGAATTATTTAACCAGGTGTTGCAACTAGTTTTATTTAAATCTTTAACTCAAATCTCCCTATGACTTTGGATAAAAATAAACTTTTTTGTACAGCCTATACTATCAGTTCTATCTTCTTCATGTCGATACAAGTAATATTGCGGGGCAAAAGGTATATAACACAAGACATCGACATAACTTTTTACCACCTTGGACACGTACAGATATTTTGCTCTAAAAATATTCAATATTATTAATAACGATACACTACCCTCCTCCACGCACAACAATTCCAAGCGTCAGGTAAAACTTTGGCTTATGAATAAGGACAGACAGGGATCGGAAACAGCCTAACACACATTTTAAGTTAAATTTGCACACATATACATATATTGAATATCTAAATTGTCTTAAAAATCCAGTATAAATAAATTTTCTTGATTATGTAATCTCAATAATATACCCTCAATATTTAACCCTTGTCTAAATGCTTAAGAGTACCACCTCCAAACAGGCGTTCAGCCAAGTGAGATAGTAAAATTTCAATATTTTTAGTATGTATACCACTATGAAATGTACTGTACTGAAACATGTTAATAAATAAATAAATATCATTCATGTAGTGTCCTCAAACTTTGATAGTTGACAATTTCAATGATGGCCACACCTCACTCGTTCAATAAATGCTCTCACTTCTGCTAAAAACTCTACCTGCCGGCAATAAATAGCTGAAACATGATAAAATTTTGTCCATAAAATTTCATTTGATTCGATATGCTCATGGACTATAAAACTTGCAAAACTTTTCTCAATTACCTCACGATGGAGTCATAATTTTGAGATTCATCGACGTGTCTGAAAAGTTGAAACCACCACTACTACATCTTGAATACAAGATCTGTCAAACTTCATTAATCGTTCATAGGTTTTGATTTATTTAACAACCAAGAAATGTTTCGCTCTTTATTCTGAAGTATTGACTTTTAGTTTCGGTTAAGTTTCAAACTAACTAGGTACCTATTTATCTTTTAAATTAACATATAATCAAAAACCGAACGTATGTACGTAGCCCATTCGAAACATTAATAAACCTTGGTATAAGTGTTAGTGCATGTCAGTGATATTGAGTGTACATATACATTGTGATTGTATTAGTACAAGCGCCATTGGCCGATCGCACACACATACTTAATTCAGTATCGCTTCAGACATCAAAATGATGAAAAGTATAGGGTGTTTTGCATAATAATATTGATTTTAATAAAAGTTCTGTTTTTAATTTAAATAACATAATAGTTTTTTTTAGTTAAGTATATAACAGTTTCTTTCAATATGTCACAAAATACAAAATTAGGACGTTGCATTACTCATTTTTAATATGTATGAGTATTTCCGGGAACAATATAAAAACGATAATAATACAATATCTCCGTTACAACAAACATCAAAAGCGACTTAATTATATATTGCGTCTATAAAAAATATAATCAGGGAAAAAAATAAATTTACTCCCGATTTTTCTACTTCTTTTTCTTCTCCGAAAAAAAATGGATGTGCCTTAAAAAAAAATAATGTCGATAGTTTCGACAGTGTAGTTATAAGACGTCGCATAGGTACATGATTTTCATGTTTTTTTTTGTACGTTATAGAAATGACAATTATTTTGATAAAAAGCGTTAAGTGCACTTTACACGAACACTATTTTCAACGGGTTTCAGGTTTTCGACGGGATTTTCAACGCGATGAGCAAAAAAATAGAACGTGTTCTATTTTCAACACGATTTTCATCCTTTTTGGTAAAACAGAAATCTGTAAAATTATTTGCTGTCGTCGTTACCGACTAGTCAAAATGGCTGCTGTTTGCGTTGACTTTTACGTGTGACATTTGCTCGCGATGTATTTTGTTTATTTGGTAGATGATTTTCATGTTTTTTTTGTACGTTATAGAAATGACAATTATTTTGATAAAAAGCGTTAAGTGCACTTTACACTAACACTATTTTCAACGGGTTTCAGGTTTTCGACGGGATTTTCAACGCGATGAGCAAAAAAATAGAACGTGTTCTATTTTCAACACGATTTTCATCCTTTTTGGTAAAACAGAAATCTGTAAAATTATTTGCTGTCGTCGTTACCGACTAGTCAAAATGGCTGCCGTTTGCGTTGACTTTTACGTGTGACATTCGCTCGCGATGTATTTTGTTTATTTGGAAAGTGTCGAAACTTTCGATATACTATATTATAATTATTATATAATTTTTCGATATACATTTATTTATATTATATTAAAAATTTGCACATATAATTGTATAAACTGTGTAAAGTACTGTAAAGCGATGCTCGGAGTAACCTATATTTTGGATGCTGTTTTAAGCGTTGCGTGTAAAGCGATGTTTGGAGTAACCTGTATTTTGGATGCTGTTTTAAGCGTTGCGTGTAAAGCGATGTTTGGAGTAACCTGTATTTTGGATACTATTTTAAGCGTTGGAAACCAGGTCGCGTTGAAAATAGTGTCCGTGTAAAGTGCACTTTAGACTCCATCAAAAAAATAACATTATTAAACAACATATAGATAAACATAATATAATATCTTGAACTTACATATATTATAAACATGGGTAATATATCATTTGTATCGTCAATTACAAATTATAAATACAACAAGTAACAG
The DNA here is from genome assembly GCA_963576475.1 of Molanna angustata. Taxonomy (NCBI): domain Eukaryota; kingdom Metazoa; phylum Arthropoda; class Insecta; order Trichoptera; family Molannidae; genus Molanna; species Molanna angustata. The sequence continues at coordinate 31,657,748 of OY754974.1, forward strand.
ATGTTTGACATTCAACAAAAGTTTTTAAAAATAACGCAAAAACAAATGTTTAATATTATTCTCGGAACTGTTTTAAAGTTGATATGTTATCTCGTTTATTCTCAGTATTTTTATGTTGATATTTAAACAAACGCAGTTCTGCTATATCTTTATTGAGATAATGTGTGTATTATATTTTTTTTGACAAACTTTTTAACATCTTAATAGAGACGAAGTTGGGACACTATAGAAGAACCAGTAACTCAAGGCACCCACAGGGCCTAAGGCCTGTCATCGACTAGTTTACGTGATCACTTTATGCGCTTGTACAACGTTCACCAATTATTATGCCATCTTATGAGTTCCCTTGTCAACGCAATTTTGAAAGCTCAATATATTTTAATAATGAGTAACAGATCACCTGAAAATAGGACATAATAACTTTTGCCACCTATGAAGTAGCGAAGAAACCTTTATGTAACGCCATCTATTAAGAAGTTGGTTTATTTGTAAACAATGAAAGCAATAGTTAACAATACAGAAGTTTTCAGCTCCTCTTTTCAAGTACAATCAGCTAGACTATGGAATGGCCTAAGTGATGAAATAACGTCATCTCAATCCATTCAAATATTTAAAGGTAAACTAAAAAAACTTTATTTGTCAAATAGTTCCTGAATTCTTTCTATATCCTTCCGTAACCTCCTTTTCCTCATTGCTATGATCAGTGTTATTTTTATTATTCTTTTTTTTTTTTCTCTTTGTATTTTTTTATATTTCTTACTCTTTTATGTTATTTTTTATAAATTTATTTCTTAATAAATTTGTATTGTACCTATTTAACTTAGAGACTTCACGTTGCTCGGGTTGATTGGAAGAAATTGCCTTATGGCAATAAACCTGCCTTTGTACACATGTACATAAATTATATAAATAAATAAATAAATAAATAGTCCCTATAAAAGGGGTGACAGTGTTCTCGCACAGATGTCACCCCTGAACCGGGCCAAAAATATTGTTTAATTTTTGGATTTTTTACTTACTTGCGTATATTATGAATTTTGAAAAACACAACTAAAGGAATTATAAAGTGGCTCATATTTTTATTCATCCTATAGGTAAAGATATAGGTACAAGATTAAGGGGTTTTGAGTAATGGCAAAGTGCTCTAACGAGTCTCTTAGGTACGATCTCGATAAGAAAAATTGTGATAATATTTTATTATGAATTCTAGCTGATAATTTGTAAACTCTATTACAGTATGTCGTTTTACAAATTGCTTATTGTGATAAAACTATTTTCTAAAATAAATTTCAAGGGAAAATACCTACACGTATAATTTTTATATAAATATTGTAGCTGTGTTGGGAAACTTTCTTAATATTATTCACATGATATGAAATTTTTATTTTTAAATTCATGTGCCTACCATATAATTTCATGTTGTCTTTTGGAGCATGGAATAAAATCCAAAGTGTTGAATTTTCAAACTTCATGTTTACGGCACTATGTGCATTTAATTTGAATTGTTTAATTTTTAATTATACATATATTGTATTGCAATTAACGTAGGAATTATTGATGGGGGTAACTGTAGAGGTCGCCCCAGAAACAACAATATAGACCAGATAATCGGTGACGTGCGCTGTAGCAGTTACAAAGAGATGATGAGACTGGCGGACGATAGAGATCGAGTAGTGGAAAGATCGAGTATTTGGTGCAGACCAATCCTAGGATTGTTACCTTGAAGAAGAAGAAGAATGTATTTGACAAGGAAACAAGCGTTTTGTCTTCCTTTCAAAAAGATATGAATAATATTTTCAACTGGTCTTGGCCTAGTAATAATCCCAACATAAGGTGAAAAGTTTGTCTTGTTTTCGAATATTAAAAAAAAAAATAGAATAGAACTGTGTAGTTGTTTTATTCAATATTTATGTTACATACATACATACCATCACGCCATGTCCCTTGAGGGGTAGGCAGAGAGAACCGAACGCCACATTTTCCTATCCTGGCACGCATCCCTCGCTTCGTCCACATTCATGCATCGTCTCATACATGCGCGTCTATTGCTCACACTTCTAACATTTCCGTCTTTCAAAATTTCGTTCACATGGTCGTGCCATCCCTTTCTTGGGCGTCCCCGACCTCTCAATCCATTCCTTTCCGCTTTGTATATTTTCTTCGTCAGGCGCTCCTCATTCATTCTCCCCATGTGACCAAACCATCTCAATGTGTTCATTTTCATTCTAGTAATGACATCTTTCTTCATCTTACATTCTTTCCTTATGTCTTCATTTCTTACCCGGTCATACATCGTTCTATTACAAATCCTTCTTAACGATCTCATTTCAACTGCATTTATTCTACTTTCATGCGTCTTCTGCCATGTCCAGGTTTCACTTGCATACGTCAAGGTTGGCACTACGACGGCGTTATGAATGGCAACTTTGGCATCCTTTGATATGTTGCGATCATTCATAATTGGTCTTAGTGCTCCATTCACTCTGTTTCCTGCCATAACTCTTCTTTCGATCTCTTTATCGAGTCGTCCATTCCGTTGAAATATGCTTCCCAAGTACACATATTCGTCGACTTGCTCGAGCCATTCGTTCTCTACTCTTATTTTACACGCTGTTCTGCTTTCACTCTTTTCAAAGACCATTGTCTTTGATTTGCTGGCATTCATCCTAAGTCCATTCTCTATACATCCTTCATATACCATACTTACAAGATACTGTAACTCTTCCATACTTTCTGCTAATAGAACCTTATCGTCTGCATACATCAAATCTCGCACCATTACAGTACTCAATTTCAGACCCTTGCTTTCATCCTTAAGGGCTCTTATGCAGAAATCAATGTACAAGTCAAAGAGCCATGGAGATAGCACGCATCCTTGTCTAACGCCATTATTTATAGAGAACCACGTTGTCACTTTGTCGTTGACACGAACACATGCTTCGCTGTTCTCATATAATGACGCGATTGCGCGTATCAGTTTGCTCTTCACTCCATACACTGCTAGTATATCCCATAATTTTTCTCTAACAACTTTATCATACGCCTTTTCTAGGTCTATGAAGGAACAGAAAATTTTCTGATTTTTTTCCAGAACCTTTTCTGTGACCGTGCGCAGAGAAAAAATTTGGTCTATACATCCTCTGCCGCCCACAAACGCACCTTGGACATCCCATATCTTGCTTTCTGTAATCTTTCGCACTCTTTGATCCAGGATCCTTGCATACATCTTACCAACTGAGCTTAATAAACTTATGGCTCTATAGTTTTTGCAGTCGAGCTTCGATCCTTTACCTTTATACAAAGGTACAACGACTGCATTTCTCCAGTCTGAGGGAGTGTGTCCTTCTTCCCAACATTTGTTGAAAAGAGAGAGACACCACTCCAACGTCTGTTCGCCGCCATATTTTATAAGTTCAGCTGATACACTGTCATACCCGGCAGCTTTCCCCGCTTTCGCGTGTTTAACTGCTTCAACCACTTCTTCTTGCGTTATTTCATCCTTATCACTTTCGCTTACTTGCCATGTTCTCTGACTCACATCCCCACTTACTCCGCTTTCATACAGTTCCTTGAAATATTCTTTCCATCGTTCTTTCACGCCGTCTTCGTCCATAATTATTTTTCCATCTTTATCATTTATTCCTTTCGAAGCTTTCACAGTTCCATTTTTTCTTTTCGCTACGCCTTTCCAGAACATTTTCATGTTTCCAGGAAAGTCGTTGGCTATTTTCAGGCTTTCTTTCTCTTTTATACCATCTTTTTCCCTTTTTACTGTGTCTTTGACTACCTTCTTGCACACTTTATAATTCTCTTTTGCTCTTTCTTCATTATTCGATCCTTTCGCGGCTATTAATGCCATCCATGCTTTCTTCTTTTCACCCACAACTATCTTAACTCTCTCATTCCACCATGCATCGCCTTTCATTCCACCTCTTTTAGCAATACCACATACCTTTTTTTTTTTTTTTTTTTCAATATTTATGTTTTTATAAAATATTCGACATGTTCAAAAGAAAAAGCCAAGATTCAAGCCAATTCAAAGTCAATTTCAAGCCAAGATTCGCTAGATTTTGTATGGCCAGGTCTACATTTTTCATGGTATTTTAACTAAGAAGCTTCGCAGCATATATGTAATATGTATAGATGAACTGAGAATTCGGAGCAGAACATTACGTGTGTGTTTTTTGAATTTGAATTTTATTTCATTTTTTGCTAGAACGCTTAGAATTTGTGCAAATATAGACAAATTCAACTACTTGTTTTAGTGAAAAGGTTCCATAGTTAGTCAATATTAAAAAAAACATTTTATGACAAATATATGTGTTTAACTACCAATATTATAAGTAAGTTAACGGAGTCCAAGGATCGATTTGGGCTGTAGCGCCATCAAAGAAGAAGAAGAAGTTGAAAATTGTGTTCTTAATAAAAAGTTATTTAAAATTAGTTACGCAAGTTTCTATTATTTCATGTATATTTTGTATATATGTACATACACCTCTACTCTAAACGTATTTTACGATAATAGTTTTAATAGCAGTATTACACTTAACCACAAACATACAATTGTAATAGTCTAGTGTCTAGGTCTAGAGTGACAATCATTGTATGTGGCGTTATTTGTTTTTCATTCCATCCCCTGCTGAACCACGACATAAACCGAACACTTATCTTAATTCTTTTACTGTTTTGTTATCTCTAATGGTTCCTCTAGTAGGTATTTACGATTATGATAACATTTAGCTTGTCTGCGTTCTCAGATAATATTTCTTCTCCTACTTTTATTGTAATGGACAAAAATTTCTTGAAAATAGCCTGTTAAAGTGATGGTTCGATGACAAAACAGTTTTTGTCTATGTCGATACAATAGACCAGGAATTGTCTAGTTCAAATACCCTCAATATTGAACAAAAAAAACTTTTACCCCTTCTACTCATCGATACCTTTAACGATCTTTATGCACTACAAAAACTACCTCACTCTCACCCAATAAAACAAAGTTAACAATATTTTCATTTTTCAAATTTGTACATAGATAACCTCTTATTTCAGCCTCTTTGAGGATTATTCTGACGATGTGCCTCACACGAAACTCGTCATTAATCACAATAACAATAAATTAATGGTCCAGAACGAAGTACTTAATATTATTTAATTATGACTAATAGAACAAAACCCAGCGACAGAAAAATTACATCAGAGTTGGCCTTAAACACCATCAGGCATACCCATGGAGTAAGGATTCATTGTTCCGTGGGCATACCTTATAGTCTACTCATTGTGGACATTTCAATCAGTGTAGTCCGTTAAGAAGAGATGTTATGTGACATCTTTTATCAGCTACATACATCCGTGGTCAGTCAAAATGCATGCAGTTAATATGACAATATATACTTAATTATAGCGCAAGAGATAGCAACTGCCAGACTTAAGTCATAATTAAAAGGCCAGATTTAATAATATGTCATTATCACAAAGGCTTATTTTTCACTGTAAAAGGATACCACCGCAGATAACAACGATTGTATGTATAATAATGCGGCTTTCGGAGATAACATACTTTGATTTTAATGATTCTAGAGTTTTTGTGTTAACAGAGTAAAAATTCATTTTAAAATGAATAAATAAATAAATAAGTATTTTTCCACAATATTTTTATAACGACCGAACGTTTTCGCTAAGGTGACTTGGCGTTGTCAAAAATAATTATTTATTTATTTGTTTATTCCTTTAATTTTTTTAAAATTGCCAGTTACATAAAGTACAAAGGGTGATAGTAATAGCGTGATTTATTTATATTTACTACATAAATTTAAATTAATTATTTTAATTTTAAATTACTTCTCCGGCAACTAAGAGATACTATGTCAAATATTAATTTAACCGCACCCAATAACAAGATGCCACATTCTGGAGACTTATGATATTAATCGTCTCACAGAACCACACTGAAAACACAATTAAATACTATATCTCCACCGGGAATCGAACTCGGGACCTTTGGATCAGCAGTCAGTTACCCAACTAACTAAGCCACTAAAGCCGACAAATAATGTCTCTTTAAATGTATCTGTTGAAGAGTTATCAGCAACCGATTTTAATGTTAATGGAATACCTTGATTACTTATTAGAAATCACGTCATAAGTCTTCCTTTGGTGATATAAATAAATCACTCTATATAATATAACGCTTCTAACTTCAACTGACGTTTAAAAATTGAATTTTTCAACTTTGAAGGCTATTATCTCCGAAAGCCACCACTATTCAGGGTTCATATTATTTAATTGGTGTTACGTGTTGTGGTATGCTTTAACAGAAATAAATTCAGCCTTAATACTATTACTTTTAAGTTGACTATTACTTTTAAGTTCGCAGTATATAAATGACGTTATTCTAGAATCGCTGGTTTTACACTACTTATAAGTAAGAATATGGAGTTCTATTAAAAGTTATAGGTAGTTCGATTGAATTTATGTTTCCAAATATTTATGTACAAAAAATTAATTGTTTGTTTACCAAACAAAAATCTTTTTCGTTTATTTTAATTACATATTTTTTGTTGTTTCAGATTTGGCGTGATACGAGAATAGTGATTGTGCCAGCGTAGAGTAAATGTAAAGCAGCTCGTTGGTTCAGATTCGTAATGAATCTCTGGATCAGACCTCTTCTGCTGGTCCTGGTGTCAGGTCAGCTTACTGCACTGCCAGAAACCATCAAAATCGGTATGTTTTAAATATCTAAAAATAAATCTTCTTTATTTATATATGTAGTGGATTTATTTTTTTCTTCGGAATGTTACTTTTGGGAAGCTAAGGTGAAACTGTCCCTTCACCTTTTTTTAGTTTCTTTCCTTCCCTTCACCTTTAGGAGACTTTTTGATGATAAACAGTTGGCCAGAACGCAGTTAAGGACTGTTTCATCATGTATACGTGGTGCAATCATATCTTCGTTTCGCATTCAGTCTTTTAGCGTATTCTCTGCGATAGTAAGTAGAACTTTGATTTCTGACGTTCAAAGCAGATTGCAGTTTTAATAAGCGTTATTTAATATGTACACGGATTCCTTTTTCTTTGCACCAACCTTGGTCCAATTAACATAAGGTCGACCCTTCTAAGTCCTCATTCTCCATGTCTCCTGTTTTCTGCATTCTCCGAACGAAGCTCTGCATCTTTTAGGCTTTCTGGATAGAAGATATCAGTGTGTTCAAGGATCTGCTAGGTCTCATGGCACTTTCATATTTCTATACCTTTTTTATATTTTGTTATAATTTATTACTTACTGACTATACGTATCCAGACAAACATGTTAGGCCTTTCTACTCATTTGCCATAACCAAATCCTACTCGTTACCATGTTATTTTCTGTACCATGTTTCGGCAGGCAAGAAGATGTTTATCATCTTTGATTTCCCCGCAATCGCAAGATGCATCATCTTCTCGTCCAATAATTCACCTGTACAAGTTCATTTTATATCTACACGGTCTATTCAGTGACTTCCATGTGCGATAGAGTAGATGGTGTCCAGGTCCCAAAGTCTCCGAAAGCTTTATGAAGTTGAAGTATTTATTTATAATGATATTTCCAATATTGATTAACTATTTTATCGAGTTTCAAAATACGTGTAAATGTTAATTCACCTGGAAATAGTAACACATAATGTTTAATCACATTTGTCTTAGATGCGTGAGCACTCAAATTTTAGGGGTTGAATGAAGGTGAAAGGATTGAAGAAATTTATAGTTCAGGTGAATGGATCATAGTCGTAAAGTTTAATTACAATGACATCGATTATACACCAACCCACATCGTAAAACCAACCCGATATACATATAATGTCTATGTATGGGTGTTTGCACATACTCCTACACCATAATTTTATCTTTGGGTAGTAAAAACATCGTAGCACCACACTTCTATATTTCGACGTTAAATTTTTGAAAAAAAAAAAGCTCTTTTTTTTCACTTGAGCACTCTGCACAAGTGGCCAGTTTATTGTCATTTAGTAATTTCGCCATACTACCAGTGCTTCTAATTGAGACAAATTATAATAAATTTAATAAATCTTAAAATATGGCATCCTCAAGGCCACAACTTGTTATATTTAAAAAAAACTATTTGTTTTAGATTATACTTTTATTTTTTTATTCGTCGATAGCTATTTCGCCTTGCTAGGGCATCTTCAAGACTATGACGGCGTGGAGTTTCTGTTGGGTTATATATATAGAGGGTTGAGCTTAAAGTTTTTTAGATTGGTCAGCATCTGCAAACAAAGTATTAAACAATGGTAGTGGCTGGAGACTATAGTTAAACTTAACAGTTGACTGAACAATTCACCCACTACCATTGTTTAATACTCTGTAGATACTGACCAATCAAAAAAACTGTAAGCTCAACCCTCTACCTATATAACCCGACAGAAACTCCACGCCGTCATAGTCTTGAAGATGCCCTAGCATGGTGAAATAGCTATCGACGAATTAAAAAATAAAAGTAGAATCTATAACACATACATAGTTTTATTTTCAATATAATTTAAAATGGAATTCTACTACGTAAAATATCCACAAACGCAACTTGTTGTTAGTTGGTTTACGCCATTATTTTATACATTTGTTCAAACTTCCATCAGTTTGGAATATTCTACATATAACATTTACCTTTTTTCGGATATGAAAGGTTACTAAATTACTATTACCCTGGAATGAATTTCATAATAAATTGAGATGTAATATTCATATAAATATTTTTTTGTATGGAAAAAATATTAAACTCTTTTATGAATTACCTTAATTGTAATCCGACTTGATATTGATTCGTTACATCCCCCGAATGGATGATTTCCTGAGTATAATCTAAACATAAATCTAGAATTAATAAGGTTTTTATAAAATTGGACCTATGTTTTTTTTATTATTTGTGCTCATCCTTATTTTCGAAAATACCTTTCAACTGACAATCCATTTTAAGTACTGATTGAATCATTAAGTTTGGCGTGGTTATCTGAGTGGAAGTCAAATAAGGGTTGAACAAACTTTTGAATTCGATATTAAAGGTTTGCTGTAAACATCTTGATTTAAGTTGAAAAACTATGAGAACATCGAAGGTACATCGTGGATTTGGATCAGTTGAATATTGATTCTACTCAACACATTTTCTCTATGAGAATCTAACCCAGTAGCTATATTACATTCACATCACCCTCATGTTTCTACTCTGACCCTTAAGTGAGAACCGATCGAAAGGGTCAGGGGTCACTTGAATTTCATAGATTCCCCATTCCACATAATTTCAGGTGGAATAATTAAAACGAGTTTACTCTACACAGTGCTGAAATCTGCTGGGTCAGACGAATTAGGAAAAAAATATATAACAAACATCATTAGCTAGGAGTAGGTATAGAGCTAGGAAAAATTGATTTTTCTCACTAAAATATGTAAATCAATTCCCATTTTGTGAAAAGAAAGAATGAAATCAACATAACTGCAAAGTCAAAAATGGTAAAAAAATGAATTTATTTCTTATTACATTCTTGCCGTATACGATGCCATTTTACATATTCATGTATTTGATAAAATAGTTTATACTTCATTGGTATATTTGAATAATTTCAGACTGTTATCTTTTTATCATCAATTGAGCACAATTCGATAGTGACTGCGTCAAATATAAAAAAAAACTTTGGAAAGAATATGTTCTTGACAGAATAAATATGCATATTAGTGCAGATTTATCTTAGTGAACATTTTTATGCACGTATGTTTGTATCTCGATGGTAATCAAGTATTTGGCTCATCAGAATAAAAATTCTCTGCAGCAAAAAAAAATATCTGCTGATTAATTATTTCAAATGAATAGTTAAACGATTGGTGGAAATTCTCTCTCAATTAAAATGTGCAAATTTCAGACGTTGACTATTAGTAAAAGTGAAACTTTTCAGGTAAACAGTAAACATCCACCGTCTTTGGGACTCCAACTTCTTTTAGTTTGTTTATTTAGTAATTATTCACCCTCTCTTAAAGTTCTTGAAGGAAATCTTGGGGGTTGGTCTTTTCTCTTTAGTTTTATGTCACGGTTTTGTCAGTTGACCCGCATTTTACTTTCCGAGAGGATAAATTATCTTGAAATAAAAAATGACCAACTTATGCTTATCTGACAGAGTATAATCTATTTCATTTATTTGAACTTCAGTAGAAAAAGATTATATTCGACTAGATCATTTTCAGTAGCGCAAGTAATTATAATTTGTACACAAAAAGACATGAACTTATACACTCATACGTATATACAAACTATCACGGGACAGACAGAGCGAGCCATACGCACATTTTTCCATATTATCAGTATGCATTGCCTCATATTCCTACATTAAGTCAGTGTCTAACACAGTCCTGGTTAAACTGTGGCCCGCGAGTAATATGCATCAAAAATCAGTAAAATAATATTTGTTCTAAAAATCTTCAAACTTGGCCATAAAAAGCTTTAATTGGCTCACTTTTAATGAAAAATGTTTATTTCCAAAACGTGTATCTACATATATATGTATCTGTTGAAAAACTTAAAAATAAAATAAAGAAAAAGTTACCGAAAATTTGCGCTGTGGGGAATTTCCTTTTACTTGATTTATCGAAAGATATACAAGAAAACTGATATTTTCTCGCTGCGTGCAATTTTTTAGACAAAGATAAGCAGGGAAAACTAATGGAAAATAGAAAAGTATTTATTTCCCCAATATTTATTATGAGCCTAACATTATAAGGGTGATAAAAATAGGGAGGCTGCGATGGGCAGGACACGTGGAGAGAATGGGCGATGAAATGGTGCCAAAAAGGATCCTGCACACAAAGCCACTAGGTAGACGAAGCGTTGGGATGTGGAGGCTGTTGGTGTAAGGAACTGGAGGGGATCATGTCAGGATAGAGGGAGATGGCTAGGAATGCTGGAAGAGGCCAAGGCCCGTAATAGGCTGTGGAGCCATTGATGATGATGATTATTTCCCCATATTTGAAAAAAATCAGAATTGAGATATTTGACAAAGATGAGGGAAGTAAGTAGGTATTTTACGCCTGCGACCCGTCGTTGAATTTCTGAATCTAGCAAAGTTTGCCCAGGCTTGGTCTAATAACAACACATCTTGTTCACTTGGCTCTTGTGATCTGCTGTCATAAAAACGTTTACATTATAGTTCTATCTATATCTAGAAAGACTCCGGTCTGTCGTTGCTTTGCTGTTTTGTTTGCTTTATTCTTCAGGTGTTCCTAATTTCTCATTTAAATCGTTAAATCATCTAAATGTGTTAAATTTCTAGGTATATTTTCATTATTTTCTCTTGTTTTTGACAATACAACATTTCGATGATACACCTATACTTTCACTTTGATCTTCGTTTCAACTTTAGTCTCACTCTCAACAATACATTATTTTATTCTAATATAATAGTATTTATCTACATCTTATAGTATTTATTTGGTTTATTGAATTTATGACAAAAAAATGTTAAATTTATGTGTTTTTTAAAGCTAAGCGTCCACAGAGGCGCAGCGGACGGATTGGATTTTTGTTCACTAGCAGCGACGTCATTATTGCCGACAGTAATAATAATAAGAATAATAAAATACTTTTATCATGCAAAACAAATCACATAATGTGGCGGAATTATTGCCCGTAGGCAATTTCAACCAGTCAACCACACTAGTAAATACATACAATAGTACGAGCAAGTACAAAAAATACATTTAACAAAAAATAAAAAACTAATAGGTAGGTAGGTAGGTATACTAAGTGGAGCTGGGCTGGGCATATTGCCAGATGCCAGGATTCACGATGGACCAAAAAGATCTTAGAATGGCGACTGAGAACAAGCCGAAGAGGTGTCGGCAGACCCCAGGCAAGGTGGTCTGATGACACCAAGAAATGTGCCGGAGGGAGATGGATGCAGTGTGCCCAAGACAGGGAGTTGTGGAGGATCAAGAGGGAGGCCCATGTCCAAGAATGGATGAAAACAGACTGAAGAAGAAGAAGAAGAAGAAGGTAGGTATACATGAGAAAGAAATAGTAAATAATATAGAAAATGTAAAATTTTATATAAAAAAATATAAATTAAAATGATAATGTCCAAAAATAGGAAAAGGATGAAGAATAAAGGAATTATAGGTATGAGGATAAGAAGTGTGATATCAGAAGCTTCTTGAAAACCATTAAGCTAGGAGCTTCTCTTATACCATTGGGTAGGAGGATGTGTGGTATATTGGTATTGATAGTGTACTTTGGTTTTGAGACCGTAAATTTAGGCCATGAGATGAAAGATGGGCAAATTTCTTCTTGATGTAGTGAGGTGTGAGAGGGTTCTTAAGTATCTGGTAAAGTAAGGAAAGAACATGGGAATTTCTTCGCTCTCGGATTTTGAGCCACTTCAACCGTTTCCTGCTTTCAGACACGTGATCAAACTTTTTAAGTCCACGCACATATCGTATGCAGACATTTTGCAGTCTCTTAAGTTTGTCAAGTTGATCCTCAGTATCGTCTAGGTAAGCTACGTCTGCGTAGTTGAGTAGAGATAACATCAGTTGTTGTGTAAGAGTAATTTTGATATTTTGAGTTAGTTGGTTTTTAAGTCGGTTTAGTCCATGGAAAGATCAAATAATCCGTTGGCTTACTCCTTTTATGTGATATGACCATGACAGGTTACAATTCATGATCAAACCAAGGTTTCTGACCTCCGAAGAAAAAGGAATGATTACATTGTCAAGAAGAACTTTCGGTAAAATACTTGATTGTGAAGTTCTAAGGTAATGACGATGACCTCCAATCAGTATTGATTTTGATTTAGTGGGATTAATCAGGAGATCGTCCGATGCGCGCGTATGAATTTCTATTTATAGTGCTAAAATGCGTCTGATGCGCTGCGTCCGCTACGCTTATGTGGACGCCAACGATAAGCGAGTGTGTTGAGACAGTTCACAAATTAAATTGGTTACCAACTATATTGATAGAGCACTTAAGTCTCATTTTGACTAAATTGATCCTTTTTTTTCTTTTATTAAAGATTAAAAAATTGAATTTTATATTAATTTGACATCAAACACTTGTAAACAAAAAAAATATATTTTGTTGATTGCCCATTTTATGTCGTTATGGCTCCCACATTTCGCAAAAATTCACACATTTCGCAAAAATTTTCCAAGACAAAAGGATGCGAAGTGGTGAGGAGAATTAAACGATTGAAAAACGATTTTTCCAGAAGCCATTTCCTCCCTTTTGAGTGGTTGTCATTGGCCGGATATTGCCCCGTAGATTCAGGCGGGAAAATGGTATCACCGCAAGTCAATTTTTATTTACAAAATAATTTTCAGACAAGATGACATAAACTTAGTTAATTTACATTAAGCTTAAACCTAATTAAGTATTCAGAACATTCAAGAAATATGTGATACCTTGATAATTTTGAAAAACATAAACGTCCCTGTATAAAAATTTCGTTAAATTTTGTGTTTACATCCAGAATTAATACTTAGTGGCGAGTTTATTGCCAAATGACAATTACTTTCAACTAAGTAGTGTTTTCAATCCAGAGAAGCAATATTTGCGTGAGAAATTAATTAAAATAATTTCTCCTCTTTGGATTTGTACAATATAAAAAAGGAAAAATGTACGAAAACTACTTTTAATAATATTTATTAACACAGTTAACATACATTGATAGATTTTTTAAAAGAATTGCGTCTACAATAATATCATAACATTTTTTTTTCAAATAGTTTCTGAATACATCCTTCCGTCCCCCCCTTCCTTGCTCTCCTTCCTTCCCCTCCTTCCCCTCCTTCTTTCCCTCATTGCTATGATCAGAATCGTTTTTGAGGTGCCTGCACTACACACATATGTAGAGTGAATATTTTCCTTCCTATAACAAAAAAAAAAACAAAAATTATTCTTAAAAATGCACGACATTGCTGAAAAATTAATATTGATCTGATTAGCAGTGGAGATCAAGACCACAAATGTGGTATAATCTCATATTATAGTCTACATTATAAATGTCCTGGCAGAACGGACAATAACATTTTTTTTTTATTATTGAAACCAAACAAAATATAACAATATAGTTACAAACAATAAAAATATTAAAAAAAAGTACAATTTAAATAAGTTATATGAAACATTTTTTTTTATAGGATTATTTGGTATATACCACCTCACTAGGCTGAGCCTGTACCGAGGTGGCAGATTTTTTTGCGTTATATCTGACAGAAAAATATTAAACTTGTATTTAACTAAAACTTGTTATAAAATATACCTATTATAAAAATAAAATATAAACTATTGTAGCTTGATCATGTTTCCGCAGTATATAATGCCCTTGTTTCTAATCCATGTTTCTATTGTTTTCTTGTGTTTCAAATTATTCATCAACTGTATGTCCGTTATTTCACTTTTTATCTTATTAAAAATTTTTGGAGCTAAATAATAGTAATGTTTTTGTCCGAATGTCGTGTTTGTCTTTGGAGTCATGAGAAAATTCCTGCGTGTCGTCTCGTAATTGTGTTGCGGTGTAATGTGAATTGTTTTATCTTTATGAAAATGTATAGAAATAATTTTGATATATAACTGTGGAATGTTGATAACTGGAAAATCATTAAATAATTGAACTGTTGGATATGTAAATGGTTTTTTTATTATAACCTTAATTAAAGCTTTTTGTGCTTTAATAAGAGGATCCATATTAATTTTAGCAGCGCCACCCCAACCAATCATTCCGTGTGTTATAATCGATTGAGCTAACGCGTAATATATTGTTTTTAAGTCTTTTTTAGTCATTATGTTGCGAATGTTTTTAAAAATATAAATAAGCCTTCTTATTTTACCTGCAACTGTGTTTATTCGTTCTGTCCATCTTAAGTTGTGATCAATGTAGATACCCAAATATTTATACAATGGAGTCCTTGTCAGTGGTTTGCAAAAGCAATTTTGCTCGTGAGTACAGTCATGTATGATTAAATTTTTGTGTTGGCTAGGTTGCCGTCTAGAATCTATGTATACTGAATGTCATGTATTGCGTTTTGTCATCATGGTGTATGTATTATAATTTAAGAGTAAACGTTTATAGACATTTCAAAAAATTCAATTCGTAATATTTCTACAATCGGCGATTCAAGATCAGTCATTTGAGCGTCTCTTAATTCGAAAAAAAACACTTCATCACACGAGCAAAAAAGTGAGATGTTCAAAGACTTTAAAAATCCGTGATTTGATGTAAGCACATTTTTTTCATTTACCCAAATTTATTTCGATTCCCTTAATCCAATTTAGCTTTTTTTTTTCAGAAATATATTTTCATTTGCGATTCAGATTTTTTCACTTTTCTTGTAGGTATTTTTCGTGTGATAAATAAATGAATATTATTCAACAAAGTGAAAATTGATAAATTAAAAAAAACAAATGACAACCTTTTCAAAGCTAGATCACATATTGAATTTGTGATCTACCTTTCACTGTTATAAATTAAATAATTTTTTACTAGAATATGGCTTAATTCTTCCCTTACTCTATTCTTCCCGTCTACTCTCTTGTCTCTTTATTTATATATATTTTTAAATTATTTATTTAAAGAAAAACCAAACTATGTAGTACCTAAGTACTTTTATTGACTATAGAAGGAATATTTAGCAAAGGGAAGATAGGAAAAGGAGAGGGATCAGGTATTTTCGGAGAGATATCCCTGCTTTAGTCTTTTCTTGAAAATAGAAAGCGAGTTTGACGAAGTTATATCAGGATTCAAATTATTCCAGAGTCTTGCTGAACGTACTTCAAAGGAAGAGCTGAAAAATTCACTGTTGTGAATTAGGATAGTTAAATGTCGTACGTTGAGTAGATCGAAGGTATAGGCCGTGATTAGATTAATAGGAGAATTGGGTTTTTAAGGTACTGCAATGAATTATGATTAAAGAGCGTATTGTATAGAAGTGACAAAATATGTATATTTCGCCGTTGTTGTATCTTAGGCCAATGGAGAAGATTACGGTTAGAGGAAATGTGATCGAATTTTTTAAGTCCAAAGTTGAAGTGGATACAAGCATTCTGGAGGCGCTCGAGTTTGTCGAATTTGTTATATATGGTGTTACATCAAATACTTCTTCAAGACGAGTAAAATGAGGGCAGTGGAAGAGTTAAGACGCCGAAAGCAGATCCCACCATCATAATATGGGACAATTGCTGACGATAAGAAGATGAATTGGTTTCGTTTATAATATTATTCATCTTCCTTTACCATTCATGTTACCCGGTTATGGAACAATTTAGCATTGGACAGTAGAAATGCCCCATCACCTTCTTGAACCTTCAATTCTCGCCTAAAATGCTCATTCTTCCTCTCTTTTCCATATCCAAAGTACACACAAACCATCCCACACTTGTTTTTGGTTAAATGTAGTTATATTTGTATGTGTTATTTATTTAATTAATTTTTGGCGTTCCACCCGATATCGAGTTATATAGCAGTGTAAATGTTTATACTATGTAAACTGTTATATCGTATATTATGCCTAAGCTTACTTGATTTTTATACTCAGATGGTTAGTTGGAAGTAATTGCCTCCGGGCAATAAATCCCCATTTGTACAACGAAGTATGATATTATGTTTGTAAAAATATTGTTCAATAAATAAATTAATATCATCGTACTCCCAGAACGGAAGAAGACAGTCAAAATTAGTTTCGGAATAATATTTGTAAATAATTTTCGTTTACCAATAATTGTTTTGTGGAAGTCGTTATGAATTATCCACATGTACAAAAAGTTTTATAGGAATTTAAATTTTTCCGTTTCATTAATATCAATGACTAAACAAAACACTCGTCTTAATTTTATTTTGAAATCTTTTAGTGCTTCCCCAAATTTCATGTTTAATAAAAATATTCCTGATTCTTTGTTTGACAGGTATAGGCGGTTTGGTTGGAATATAATTCAAAAGTCCGAAAAAACAATATTTTTTAACACTAAGAGACTTGGTGTTATTAAAGACCGTCAAACATACTTTACAGTCTTTTTGAAGAAGACACAAAACTCAATTGATGTATCTAAATAAGCATTAAACTCTTTACTTGACCATGATGTAATCCGAAGTAAATCACTTATGAAATATTGGTAAAATGTCAAAATGGTCTAATTATTTTCTAGTAGTTATAATAAAAAGTTCACTATAAACACATTTTTCTAACTAAGTTTAGATTGTAGATCGACAATTCTTTATAGAACTCCATTGTAAGTAAATATATTAAAAATATAAAATAAAATTATACATAGTTAAATTTCTTCGATAATCAACCAAGAAGACACAAGAAAAAGATGAAGAACCAATACATATTAGAACGCAGATTAATTTAGCGTTTTTTAAACGCTAAAAACGTAGTATTGTTGTTATTATGATGACAACAACACTACTTTAATAATAATAATATACACTTTCTTGCACCCTGCGCAAGTGGCGAGTTTATTGCCATATGGCAATTTCTCCCAACTAACCAGAGTTTCCAACCCAGAGATGCAATATTAGCGAGAGAAATGAATTTATATCAGTTTCTCCTCTGCTGGGGATCGAACCCAGGACGCCCGCACAGAAACCAAACTGTTCCACGGCGGTCGGTCGGTCGACCATTGCTAGAACATTTATTTTTCTAAACAAGCTTCAATAATCGATTCGTAAATTATATATACAGGACAGAGAATTATCGCGTCTTTCTTGTAAAATCACCTTCTTTTTAATAATACCGTTGCTCAATTTTGTTTAGTAGAAGATCTTTCATTTCTTGATAGTCGTCTTATATGTACGTTTCACTTAGTGTCAGTAACTACTGTCTTTGTCATCATCGATCATCCATATCATATAAATGAGTCGTGCCAAAGTAAAAATATTTCTTATTTCCTCTTCTGTTTTGTGTAGTTTATATCCATCTAGTAAAGATCAGTTCTTTTATTTTTCTAAACTAAGATATCTTCATATCAGCAGCATTGGTATGTTTGGATTTGATTTTCTCGCCTACCTTTTAAAAGCATGTGTTTTTTAATAATTTAATAATTTATCATTCAGCAAAGTGCATTTAGGCGGGTTTATTCTCATATGTCAATCTTTTTCATTTTTTTATAATATCAATTCAGTCAATTTTTATTTTTATCACATAATAGAAACTCATCACCGCGATGGGGAAAGAAATGAGGATATTTTATTTTATTTTATTTACGGCAAATTGCCTTTTACACACATGAACAACAATTAAGTACACACATTAAATTACAAAAGAAAAAATAAAACGATCATAAACACACTTAAAAAGGGAAAAGTTCTATTACAAAAACAGTAAATATAAAAAATAATATTAAGTATGTGAAAAAAAATAATAACAGATATAACTAGGTACTAAGGTATACATATTGAAACATAAAAATCATTAAAATAAACAAAAATAATATACACACTTAGAAAAAAAGAAAAGATTATAATTATCATAAAAAATAAAAACTTTATAATATAACAACAAAAAGTTGATATAAAAAATAATAATAATGTAAAAAAATAAAAGAACTATAAAACAAACATATGGGTACATACTTAGGAAAATAAAAACTAAATAATAAAACAAAATAAATAACAAAAAATATAATATAATCGCATGTGCGTCGACATTCATACATTGTCTTATACATGTTCGTCTGTTGTTCACGCTTCTAACATTTCCGTCTTTCAAAATACCGTTCACATGGACGAGCCATCCCGTCCTTGGGCGGCCCCGACATCTCATTCCATTCCTGTCCGCAATGTATATTTTCTTCGTCAAGCGTTCCTCATTCATTCTCCCCATGTGGCCAAATCTCAATGTGTTCACTTTCATTCTATTATTGTGCATTTGTTGAAGAATCATTTGATAAATATAATATTTTTAACAGATTTTTAATTATCTCAATAGAGACGAAGTTGGAATATTTATTGTAGGAGAACCGGGAAATCAAGGCACCTACAGGGCTTACGACCTGTCATCGGCTGGTTTACGTGATCACTTTATGCGCTTGCGCAACGTTCACCAATTATACCTTTTTAATGAGATCCCTATCAATTCAATTTTGAAACTTCTATATATTGTAATACTGAAATTCTTTTCGCTTGAAAATAACGAATTTTCCAACTTCGTCTCTATTGAGATAATTAAAAATCTGTTAAAAAATATCTTTGACTCCCGATAGGGAAAAAAATCCAATGTTTGCGCATATGCAATAATAAAAATATAATATTTTTAGTTTTTTTAATATTTATATTATTGGAATGACGTAACGGCATCAAAAAGTCATTTAATAGTGAAGCTGATTATACTTGAAAAAAAACAAAGTTTTAAACTTTTGTAGGTACATATGTACGTGTTCTGTATGATAATGTTGTATTTATTTTTGTAGGTTATCTTCTTTTCTTTTTATTCGCTGTTTTAATGTGACATAGCTACATTTTTGGAACCCTACAATTGATAATGGTTTTTGTGAAATAATTTATTTACATGACAATTTATTTGTCAGAGAACCTAACTATAATTTCATTACAAGTAGGTCCTAACTGTTGAACAAATACGTTTTATTTGTATTAGTCATTCCTGTTACTAATCAACATAATTATATATGACTCGAAACAAGTTAACAAAACACCCATTTTAATTATTCCATCCCTGACGCTCAACGATCTCTTAACTTTTTGAATTATTTAATGATTGACACAACCTATGTATGCTGTTAGTACCTACCGAGCGAGAGAGATCTTTCGTATAGGAATTAAAAAACAGGTTGGAGAATACATTTAAGTGACATTTAGGTTCGTTTTGGAATTTCCTAATTCAATTTTGGGAGTCGTTCTCTTTATTTAAGTAACAATTGACTGAAGAACTCGGCTGTAATCTAATTTCACGATTATTGAACAGACGCTGTGGAAATTTGACGGCAAAAATTAATAAAACGTATTCAAGGAAATTGGTTATAAATTGATCATGTTTTATGATAAAATCTCAGACAAAAATTAAAAAATGATGGATTTTGTTACATCTTTCAATATCAAAGCCATGGTGTTTTCGTTAAGGCGAGCGTTGTAATTAAAAATAAAAATAAACAATGTACAATGAATAAAATAAATTTGATTAAAAGCGTTTATCTGCTATATTTAAAAAATTAATTAATTCATATTATTTAATTATTTTGCTTTATATCAGGATGAAGTATATGAATTAGGGAGAAGGAATGAAAGTAAAAGAATATGCAAAGAAGAAGAAGATATTCTTATAAAATTATTCATTTTGGTGTTTATTCATATAAGTACTAGTAATAAGGGCTTATCCATTACAACGTTATTTTTTTAAAGGCAACGTTTATTTAATGTGGTACGGAGCCGACAATTTTTATTTTTAAACACAGGTTCGAATGCAGAGTCCGACCTAAATACTAAATTCTAAATACTAACCATGTTTTCATTGCACAGTCGCTCACTTAAGTTAGGAGATCACGTGGCTTCCTAACTGGTGGATGCTACGACGTTTTTCTATGAGAATTACATTACAGAGATATATCTAAATACTTAGCGCATGCGCATCGGCGTTAACTAACATTTGCGAATTGTCAAAAAGTAAGGTTGATAGCGAGGAACCTTACGAGTGGTTTATTACTAAAATACGATTTTTTTTCGGTGGATGATGATTTTATCGGCTTCGTTGAATATATAATTGGTATTTTTTCAACTGAATACCATCGACGCTGTCCAAAGGCGTGTTATACGTCTGGTTGATGATCCATCACTGACCGATGGAATGCAATCACTAGAACACAGACGCAAAATCGGTATTTTAAGTTTATTTCATAGATACTACCACGGGAATTGCTCAGAAGAACTTGCATCTTTGGTCCCTCCTCCACCCACTCGCAACAGAGTCACTCGCTTTACTCAATCACAACACCCATTCACAGTAAACCTTCAACATATACGAACCAGTCGCTTCTCGAACTCCTTTATTGATACAGCAGCCCGACTGTGGAACGATCTTCCGAATTCTGTGTTTCTACCTTCGTACAACCCGGGTCTTTTTAAAATCCGAATAAATAAACTCTTTTCTAGATTGCAAACCCCTCCCAACGCTACGTAGTGCGCTTTTTCGGAAGAGTAAAATGGGCCTTATTCCTAATAGCTGGTGTCCCCTACGTAGACATGTTAAAAAAAAAAACAGAGTATTCAGCGATCCATAAGCCGAAAATTTGGTGGAATTTCAAAAAAATCGTCACATCGAGCTGTCAGTGTGAAGTTCGTTACATATGTTTGTGTTGTTATAGCAAAAAACATTTTAAACGTCAAACGTCAGAAAAGAGATAGATTGCTTTCTAAGCCCATAGAAATCTATCTATCTCTTTTCTTCATACACAATAATGTGAAATTCTACGCCATCGACCTTAAGTTTGGCGTAGTATTATGTATTTAGTTAGTGATGTCACTGCAACGCAATTGCTAACTTAAGAAAACTAAATACTCCAGTGAGGTTAGATACCTAGGACTCTGCATTCGGGTTTGAGACCCTAAAGTTTTTGAGAATCCTTCTTGTAATGTTATAATTATCGGTAAATAACTTGAATGAAGTGCGGGCCGCGCAGAGTTGATATCAGTGCAAATAGTCCCCTCTTTTTCAAAATAAATTATGATTTTTGTCAATTACTATACCTCTTGTAAATAAAAAAAAGGGCGATTGAATACAAAACTCACCAACCTGTCTGGTAAGCGTGGTGTTTAAATGGCAAATTCCTTCCAAAACCAAATCCGAAAATGAATCTGATTAAATATTATATTTATTTTATTATATGTATGTATGTATGAATATTTTATTTAGATATAAAAAATAAATGCACTTTCTAACAATGTAGATGTCATCTAATATAGACAATAAGCATATTTACAAGTTGAAAAAATAAAAAAAAGATTCAGTATGAAATATATAAAAACAACAAATAACAAGAAAATATTCAAATTTACACAAAAATACAAAGGAAGCACACAATATCTTAAAATAACTTTTCCTTTATGTTGTATTCAACACTTAGGCGACGAAAAGCGGCAAGACCAGATGCTTCCTACACACATTCTGGCAAATCATTAAATAGTTGAAAACCTTTGTAATACACATTATTTTGTGTACCTGCCAGGTTAGTCTGAGGCAGTCTAAAGTCTTCGACTTCTCGTCGGGTAGGTGTGAACTTCGAAATAATTATAAGCTTGACAACCTCGAGAAACTCTCTGCGCCGGGAATAACACACTCTTTGCCTTCTGTTTAATATCTTAAACAACCCTAATGCTCCATCATTTCTGAAAGATTTCAACCTCTGGCCTCTCATGGACTCCCGCTTCGATCTAGAGAAGAGAGAACCCTCGCCATCCCATCACATGCCACGGCTTTCTATTCATCATCATTTACTGTCCATGCTGCTCGGTTATGGAACAACATAGCCCTTGACACTAGAACTGCACCAACGTTAGCAACCTTCAAAACTAGATTAATACGCGCGCTCCTACTATCTATTTCTTAACCTACATACTTCCCTTTTATTTCCCTATTCCTGTAGTTAGTCATATCTTCTCTCCTTTTTTTCCCTTCCCTCACATAGTGTTGTAACAGGTTTCATCTATGATTTGTTTATTTGTCATTAATATACACATTTTTATTCTTCTTACTTTCTTGTGTTTAGATGTTATATGTTTATAGTTTTATATAATATGTTTTCTTTTCTTTTGTACATGTACCATTCTCTCTCATAACTGTTACAGATGGTTGTCTGGAAGAAATTGCCATTAGGCAATAAGTCCGCCATTTGTACTAGCTAATAAATATTGTACAATAAAGTGTTTAAAATAAAATAAAAAATAAATAAACTCATCGGAATGGCAGGCGTAGAAGATAAAAGAACCAGGGATTGAACACTGAGCAGATTGAATGATTTTGTCAAATCCGCTTCGAATTTCCCAGGACACTCATATGTAGAGGCAAACCATCCGTCGATTGAGTGTAGCCGAAATTTTCAGTCAGGAGAAAGAAGATGAATATGACGATTATAAACGTCCTTATACTTTTACAATGGCGAAACGATTAATTTTCATAGTGAAAGTATTTTTTGCAATAATTCTTATAATTTATCACCCGTCACGAAGCATTTAAGTACTAGGCCACAATAACTTTGAAATTGTTCAATTCCACACTTACTTAGAATAATGATCCACCAGCCAATGTAATAAAACTTCAAATTTATTTTCATTTTTTGCGGTTTATGGCTAATCTTCCACTTCGCTCCTTGACAACTCCTTTGTAGCCGGGAAGAAGAAAAATGAGAAATTTCTATTACATACGCGCGTTCAAAATGTTTTTATATCTACATATTATATGTATATTATTTTCTACCGTAAATATCACGTCCATATATTTACTGAATCAAATTATCTATCTTTTAAACTATTAAATTATTTACCTACCTAGTACGTAGAACTCATGAAACGGAATCCTTAATAATTAAGGCAGCTTATGTTGAAGTACTTGTTTGGTCTGTTTTGTTGTTCCTACATATGACTCGGAAACCTGGACTATGAAAGGATATACTTTGAAGCTGCTAGAGGTATTCGACGTATGGTCACACAAAAAATACTTCGTATATTGTGAACATGCTTGATTAGTAATACAGAGATCTCGACAAAAGCCAATCCGGTAGACTATGTGTCTATTTAGATCCCATCCTGTGTGGGCATACAAAACATAAGTTATTTCTACCATGTACCGAAAAAAGCAAGCTTTACAATGTCTTGCTTGAAGGGAAACGTCATGGTTGGACAGCATAAGAGACTGGATCAGAAAAAATCGTCGGAACAACTGTTTCGCGCGGCGCAAGATATAGAAGCCTTCGCATTAGTGATTGACAATGTCGTAGAAACCTTAAGCAACTAGGGAAATAAATAGTATTTTTATATTTTGAAACAGTCAAAGAAGGGTCTGTGTGGAAATATATGCCATGTGCGCACTTGCCTTGAACAACTTTGACTCCATTAAACAAAGTTGAAACTTCTTCACTCAAACAACGAGTTACAACCAAAATGATGACCCTTGTAATTAAAGTCCCGACATTAAACCGGGAATTATTATTATTTTTACTACAACACGGATATTAAACAGAGATCTTGTTTTTCGCAAAGTTGTTTTAAATTGTGTACTCAACTTTACATTGAGCAACACTTCTTCACGTAATTTTTGAAATTTCTTATTCGTCTGGAGTATGTATAAAGTTGGAAACGGATTTATTTGCAAAAATAAAGAAAGCATGATTGGTGGTAGATACTTTTGAATACAATATCAGGAAACACAATGTTTTTATACTTATTAAATTATTCCCGATTGTTACAAATTTTGTGCAGTCTTGATTTGATCTGAGATTCATGTTCTAACTTCGCCACTAAGACATAAAAAGAAAATGCACTTGATTTGATCTGAGATTCATGTTCTAACTTCGCCACTAATACATAAAAAGAATATGCACATGATTTGTTCTGAGATTCGTGTTCTAACGTCGCCGCTAAAACATCAAAATAATATGCACTTGATTTGATCTGAGATTCATGTTCTAACGATGCCGCTACATCATCAAAAGAATATGCACTTGATTTGATCTGAGATTCATGTTCTAACTTCGCCGCTAAATCATCAAAAGAATATGCACTTCACTTGATCTGAGATTCATGTTCTTACTTCGCCGCTAAAACATCGAAATAATATGCACTTGATTTGATCTGAGATTCATGTTCTAACGATGCCGCTACATCATCAAAAGAATATGCACTTGATTTGATCTGAGATTCATGTTCTAACTTCGCCACTAAATCATCAAAAGAATATGCACTTCACTTGATCTGAGATTCATGTTCTTACTTCGCCGCTAAAACATCAAAATAATATGCACTTCACTTGATCTGAGATTCATGTTCTTACTTCGCCGCTAAAACATCAAAATAATATGCACTTGATTTGATCTGAGATTCATGTTCTAACGTTGCCGCTAAATCATCAAAAGAATATGCACTTGATTTGATCTGAGATTCATGTTCTTACTTCGCCGCTAAAACATAAAAATAATATGCACTTGATTTGACCTGAGACACATGTTCTCTTGTGAAATATTATGATGTACAATGCTAGCCCAAGAATAGGTAAACCTAGTTGGGAAGTAGTTATCGGTTTATAAATCAAATATTTGTTTATAATTGCAAATGATATTTTTCTTTACAAACTTTTTAACATCTCAATAGAGACGAAGTTGCGATATTATAGAAGAACCAGGAACTCAAGGCACTAACAGGGCTAAAAACCTGTAACCGGTTGGTTTACGCGATCACTTTATACGGTTACGCAACGTTCACCAATTATGCTTTCTTATTGAGTTTGTAAACAATGAAAGCAACAGTTCTTATAAATGAGGTGACGGTGTCTAGCACAGATTTCACCCCTGAACTGCGTCAGAAATATTATTTCATTTTTGGCTTGTTTACCTACTTGTACCAATGTGTATGTAAATCGATGAAAGCAACATTCCATTGTTTACAAATAAACCAATTTCTCAATAGATGGCGTTTCAAAAAGATTTCTTAATTTCTTCATAAATGGCAATATTTATAATATCTTATTTTCAGGAAACTTGTTACACTTTATTCAAAGATATAGATTTTTCAAAAATTACATTGATAAGGGAACTCAATATGAAGGCATAATTGGTGAACGTTGCGTAAGCGCATCAAGTGATCACGTAAATCAGCCGATAACAGGTTGTAAGCCCTGTAGATGATTTGTGTTCCTGGTTCTTATAAGAAAAAAACAAACACTACTTTTGCACAGCGTAACTTTAGATTTCTTGGCCCCAAAATGTTTAATCCACTACCTGATGACTGGAAACAGTTGACAAGAAATGTGCTGAAAAAAAACAATAATTGATTGGCCTTTATCCATAGGTATAGATGAATCAAATAATAAATTGACTTCATTTCTAACTTCATTGGACCTGAAAATTTGTTAAATTTTTAGAATCATTATTTTATGTGTGTTGTGATGTTGGTTATTGCTACTATAGTAACTATTCCTATCGGACGTCCTAAAACAGGTTCACCTACATAGTTGGGTGTCCAACGTGTCAATATTTTTTTATACAGCGTACATCTCGGACAAATTTACATGTATAACTGTACCTACTTTGTAATATACTAATATATTTTGTTGTTATAATTCTTGTTATGTTACTTACGCTGTTTTATGTATACCTACCTAATATTTCTATGTAAAAAAAATATACATGGGTGCAAGAGATGGAGTGAATAGCAGAGGTCGCCCCAGAAAGGGATGGCATGACCATGTGAGTGATATTTTGAAAGAATGAAACATAAAAAGTTTGAACAATCGACGAGCTTGTATGAGACGATGCATGGATGTAAAGGAAGCCAGAAATGTGTGCAAAAATAGAGAAGTATGGCGCTCGATTCTCTCTGCTTACCCCGTAAGGGACATGGCGTGATGGTATGTATATATGTATGTATGTATGTATGTTTTACAGAAAATCAGTTTAAACGAAAAAGATTTTTACTATGAACCATGATTCCTTTTTTTTTGTTTTTTTTTTTATTTATTTATTATTCATCACACCATTTACATATGCGTTATTATAAATTGATAATATTTAGGTATTGACAAACTAGAGACGAAGTTGAGATATTTTTTTTAAATTTTTTTTTTACATAGAAATATTATACATAAAACAGCGTAAGTAACATAACAAGAATTATAACAACAAAATATATTAGTATATTACAAATTAGACACGAAGTTGAGATATTTTTTTTTATCTCAACTGTACTTTTCAACTATGTACTTGTCTGTTAAACCAAAGGTACTCAAATGCCACCCTGGTTTCAGTATTATATACCTACTACAATTGTTTTTTTTCTCTCATTAAAAAACTGCACTAGTAAATGAATTTGAAACGAATAAAAAATAAAACTTCGGTGGTTATATATCATCTCCATGACTTTGTTAAAACAAGTGTGCCTACTATCAGAATATCCTTACACGTATGCAGTATGTACATACATCGCCCATAGAACAGGAAATCACATATTTATTAAACTTTTGGTGATATACCCTACCATCTGAAATGAAACCAATAAAACAATAGCTCAGGAAAACAATCTCAGTACATATTTTGTCCAGAAAATACTTTTAAATAACCTAAATTGATGGATGGGTACAACTTTCGAGCATCGTTTATTCTTTCTAGACAGATTATTTTAAAGGAAATGCATTTATACTACACAATAATAATAACTTTCGAGAAAATAAATCCTGCCATATAGACATTTCTTAAAAAAGACCAAGAGATAGCGACTGCCAGACTTGCGGTATCGTATAAAATATGATTTTTTCTGTGTAAGGATACCACAGCAGGTATTTACAATTGGCTTATATGAACAATGAGTACTGTTGGCTTTTGGAGATAACAGGTTTCAAAAGGTGGAAAATTGCTATTTTAGCACGTCAGAAATTTATTCTTATTTTTATTAAATATTTCACGAAAACAAATCAAATACGATTCGTATTTGTCTTTTTATGGAGGTTCTGAGACAAATGATTCAGGTGATTATTTGCGCATTATTAAATCAGCCGGTGAAAGGTCGTAAGTCATGTAGGTGCCTTGAGTTCCTGGTTCTTCTATATATTCCAACTTCCTCTCTATCTTTCAAACTTTTAACATCTCTATTGAGATGTTAAAAGTTTGTCAAAAAAATGACATTTAACTCCGGACAGGGAAAAAAATCCAATGTTTGCGTATATGCAATTAAAAAAATATTCGATTTAACTTTAATTTGATATAATCCTAGAGTTGTATAAATACTAACTTTGTACTTTTTTGCCTCGAAACGGAGCATTCAACTTTTGCCCTTTCCATGACACGGCCAATCTCAGAAATACTTATATAACCTTTGAGCCACTAGAAGAAAACTTCAACTACACTCAACAAACTAGCGAAAAATGGGGGTTGTTATTTAACTATGAAAATAAATATATCTTTTTCGTCGTAGCTTCTCGCAGAAAGAAAAACAGTCCACGAAGTTGAAAAACTCTTGTGTTTAACCAAGTCAAACAAACGAGTCTGTTTAAATTTTAAAACTTTTATGCGGGCCCTATACAACAAAATCATAGTATAAACCAACGGAATTTTCCGGGTTCAGTCTGGTTTTCCGGTTTCACAAAAAGGTTTTTTTTCCGCAAACCGTGACGTGTGAAGCAGCAGTGCCGGCTGCCTTTAAAAATATTTGTACTTTTATTCACGTTTCCGGCACAAGAAACGATTTTGTTTAAGGCTGTTCCGGAAACACGTATTAGCGGAATTCTTAAGTGTTTTTTTTTTTTGTTAAATACTTTTCAACGCCGCGCCAACCAAAGACGTAAGCAGTATTACAATCTTCCCAATTTATTATTCTTGATTAGATGTGTATAATGAATTTTCCAACTGTCGAATCGTTCATGAGAATTCAATTCTCTGAATGAATCGACATTATTAAGCCAAGATGCGTGTATGAAGGAAAATTTTATACGGCGTAGTGGACTTTTTGAACACCAACACCAACTAGAGGCCTCGCAGCATATATGTTCCCAAACATGGATTTACTCAGAATTCGGAGTAGAACATTTTATGTGAGTTTTGAGTTTTTTGTGTGTGTGTGTGTGTGTGTGTGTGTGTGTGTGTGTGTGTGTGTGTTTGTGTGTGTGTGTGTGTGTGTGTGTGAGGGTGTGTTTGTGTGTGTGTGTTTCTGTGTGTCTGTCTGTCCCCCCTTATAACTTTTGATCATATAGATAATTTAATTTTCTATAAAAATATTAACATTGTATTAGCACATCTCATTTTTTTTAATAATTTTTATAAAAATTGAATTTAGTGACGACATTGCTTCATACAATTTACATGGCAATCGCCTACACACAATATCAAAGAAGACTTAATTGTTTGGTACTCACGTTTCCGGCACAAGAAACGATTTTGTTTAAGGCTGTTCCGGAAACACGTATTAGCGGAATTCTTAAGTGTTTTTTTTTTTGTTAAATACTTTTCAACGCCGCGCCAACCAAAGACGTAAGCAGTATTACAATCTTCCCAATTTATTATTCTTGATTAGATGTGTATAATGAATTTTCCAACTGTCGAATCGTTCATGAGAATTCAATTCTCTGAATGAATCGACATTATTAAGCCAAGATGCGTGTATGAAGGAAAATTTTATACGGCGTAGTGGACTTTTTGAACACCAACACCAACTAGAGGCCTCGCAGCATATATGTTCCCAAACATGGATTTACTCAGAATTCGGAGTAGAACATTTTATGTGAGTTTTGAGTTTTTTGTGTGTGTGTGTGTGTGTGTGTGTGTGTGTGTGTGTGTGTGTGTGTGTGTGTGTGTGTGTGTGTGTGTGAGGGTGTGTTTGTGTGTGTGTGTGTTTCTGTGTGTCTGTCTGTCCCCCCTTATAACTTTTGATCATATAGATAATTTAATTTTCTATAAAAAATATTAACATTGTATTAGCACATCTCATTTTTTTTAATAATTTTTATAAAAATTGAATTTAGTGACGACATTGCTTCATACAATTTACATGGCAATCGCCTACACACAATATCAAAGAAGACTTAATTGTTTGGTACTTATCTCCAAACATACATACAAACTATAATGCTGTTTTCATATTCTGGGTAGGATCAAAGGACTGACCTCCATACTATCCTATCTTGACATACATACCTAGGTACATGTGTTGTATAGAAAATCAAATATCTTAAAATATTAAAATAATTTGTATATATGGGATTATAGTTAGGTACTTATTCTTCAACTTTACATACTATCGCTATCGACAGTTGGATCTCATGTGTTACATGCAACTCATCATCAGCA
Organism: Molanna angustata; assembly: GCA_963576475.1. Taxonomy (NCBI): domain Eukaryota; kingdom Metazoa; phylum Arthropoda; class Insecta; order Trichoptera; family Molannidae; genus Molanna; species Molanna angustata. The sequence goes on from OY754974.1 coordinate 31,687,764, forward strand.
ATGGCGCTACAGCTCGGTGCGAGCCTTGGCCTCCTCAAGAAACTGCCTCCATCCCGCCCTGTCGACAGCAAGTCTCCTCCAGTTTGTCTGTCCGATCGCTCTTATATTGCCCTCGATGTCGTCCAGCCATCTCATCCTAGGTCTACCTCTGCTTCTTCTTCCTTCAGGACAGGTGTCCAATACTTTCTTTGGGACCCGGTTATCCTCCATTCTACAAACGTGTCCGAGCCAACGTAGACGTTGTATTTTGATGTATTGGACAACGTTTGGTTCGCCATACATTATTTCTAGCTCGTGGTTAAACCGGATCCTCCAAGATCCTCCTTCACAGGTAGGACCAAATATTTTGCGAAGTATTTTCCTTTCGAACACCAACAATGCATTTTCGCAATTTTCGTCCTTCTTGGTCAATGTCCAGCATTATGATGCATATGTCATGACCGGTCTAAGAAGAGTTTTGTAAATGAGGGTTTTTGTTTTACGAGAGATGAGTCGTGACCTTAAGTGCTTTAGCAGGCCATAATAGCATCTATTTGCCGCGGCAAGTCTTGCCCTTATTTCCGCACTGGTGTTGTTGTCCGCTGTAACAAGAGATCCCAGGTATGTGAATGATTCAACGGCTTCTAGCTGATGGGTTCCCACTGATATTGACTCGTTTCTTACGGTGATGCTATTCAGTGATGCTTTTCTTGTTTCCATGTATTTTGTCTTTGAAGCGTTGATCTTTAGACCCATGTTATTGGCTGCAGACTCAAGTCTCAAGAAGTTATCCTTCATGCAAGGCAACGTTCTAGATATAATATCGATATCGTCTGCATATGCAAGTAATTGACTCGACTTTCTGAAAATTGTTCCTGTTGTCTCTATGCCTGAGTCTCTAACAGCTCTTTCCAGGACAATATTAAATAACAAGCATGCCAATGCATCGCCTTGTCGGAGCCCTCTATATGTTGTGAACTGTTCCGAGGTGCTAGTGTTATATTATATTGTAAATGTATTATATATTGTATCTATTGCATTATGTATCATCTTTTTTAATAATAATAATAATGAACACTTTCTTGCACCCTGCGCAAGTGGCGAGTTTATTTCCCTATGGCAATTTCTTCCAACTAACCAGTGTTTTCACACCATAGAAGCAATATTTGCGTGAGAAATGAATTTAAATAAATTTCTCTTCTGCTGGGAATCAAACCAAGGACGCTCGCACAGAAACCGAATCTTTATAAATAAATAAAATAAAAAAAATAGCGGTGGAATCCAGAATACCTGGTAGACCATTTACCACTTGAATGTCTACTATAACCAGAGGGTTTATGGAGGCAAAACATCATAGAGAGAAAGCAAAGGATTTGGAAGATAAGAAGTAATAATGCCAGCACCAAATAAATGGGACCAAAGGGCAAATAAGAAGAAAGAACGTCGATAGAAAATATAGATCAAATAACAATTAAAGCTTTGCTGTCACTTCCTCGAATTTTTCTGGTTCTATAATTAAGTTTTTGGTAGAAATAAAATTTATTTCTTTGTATTGTCCACAGGTGGCTTATTTCACCCGGAAGACGATAAACAGGAAGTGGCCTTCAGGTATGCTGTGGAAAGAATTAACTCTGACAGGACCATCCTACCGAGATCGAAATTACTGGCGCAAATTGAGAAAATATCTCCACAAGACAGCTTCCATGCATCCAAAAGAGGTCAGCAAACTAAATATTTCAATAGACAAACTTTTTAACATCTCAATAGAGACGAAGTTGGGATATAATAGAAGAACCAGCAAATCACGTTATGCGCTTGCGCAACGTTCACCAATTATGCCTTCTTATTGAGTTCCCGTATCAATGAATTTGTAATTTCGTCTCTATTGAGGTGTTAAAAAGTTTGTCAATAAAAATATTATTTGACTCCCGACATGGAAAAAATTTCAATGTTTGCGTATATGAAAGTAAAAAATATTCGATTTAATATTTTATTTTAATTAAATGCGAAATTATTTTTTTTGTGGCTCCATCGTTAATCAATAACAAAAAAAAAACTTTGTATAAACCAATTCTATTAGAAACAAGTCTACATGTTTCAAGAACAATGTTCTCTTCCTCACTTATTGTAGGTACTAGTTAACAAAACTTAAAAATAATATGTGTAGGTAAAAGCAGTGAGAGGGGAAGAAAGAAGGAGTAGAGGGGTAAGGAAGGTTAAGGTGACCATATGTAAGGTAACATTATTTTTACAAAAACAGAGTTTTTTTTATATACATAAATTTACCAAATGTAACATTATAAGGTAAATAAGTTTAAAAGTGGATTATTTCTAAAATTAATTTGGTTATTTATTATTGGTTTATTTAAATTTACATTTTTTCTAATTTCCAATATTTCTAGCTTTGAAGTTATCAATTCGTTATGCCCCGTGTGCAAAATTTTTATAACTTCGTCTCTATCAAAAGAATGATTTTCCTCAATTGAATGATTAGCAAATTCAGAATAGATATCACTATGATGGAGGCATCTTAAATGTTCCCTTACCCTTATTTCAAAATTTCTTATTGTTTTTTCTATATAAAAGTTATCACAATCTTTACATTTTAACTGATAAACTCCAGACTTCTTCATGGTTGAATCTTTATCTTTATTATTAAATACATATTTTTTTAAACTTATTATTAGTATAAAATGCAGGTTAAATCGACTTAGGTATAGTTTTTTTTTCAATTCTATAAAAAACTATATGATGATGCTGATGATGATTAAGACAGATAAGACCGGACGCTACATTTTTCTATCTTGACACCCACTATCGCCTCGTCAATATTCATGCACCATCTCGTACATGTTCGTCTAAAAGTCGAGCTGCTTACATTTTTCTCTAGATAATGAGAAAAATAATGATTTAATTGAATTCCTAAATTTAATTCTATAATAAACTTCTAAAGACATTCTGTTTGATATATATATATATATATATATATATATATATATATATATATATATATATATATATATATATATATATATATATATATATATATATATATATATATATATATATATATATATATATATATATATATATATATATATATATATATTTATATATATATATATATATATATATATATATATATATATATATATATATATATATATATATATATATATATATATATATATATATATATATATATATATATATATATATATATATATATATATATATATATATATATATATATATATATATATATATATATATATATATATATATATATATATATATATATATATATATATATATATATATATATATATATATATATATATATATATATATATATATATATATATATATATATATATATATATATATATATATATATATATATATATATATATATATATATATATATATATATATATATATATATATATATATATATATATATATTGTTTTTTTTTTTTTTGAGTGTGGGCATGTAGTGTGAATGAAATTTTTTTCTTAATATATGGAAACTTCTATAAGAGGAAGCATGGACGTGAATGAAGTAAACAATTTGTCAAGAGAAGAATGTATGGCGTTCAGTTACCTGTGTTCAACTTTGATAGGTAAAAGATATGGTAGTATTACGCTTAGAATCATAATTGAAAAGTTTCCTCTAATTACTCTAATAAGTATTGTGTAAATAATTTCTAACGACCTATATAATGATCTTATCTATGAGCAACGAGCATTCTGTGTATTCAAATTAAATTTCTTCCTTCGCAAAACATTAGGCATTTACTGCCTACCTGACTGAAAAGCGATATTTTCAGGAAATCTTTCAACTTCCCTTAATTATGTATATTTGGCCTACAAAACATTTGGAAAACTCTGCGATGTATTGAGATTATAATTGACTGTCTGTGATGGAATTCGAAAAACTTTACCGTGCTAAAATAATGTAATCGATTTATCATCGTAAACAAAAATACTAGAACATGTCCTCATTCATTCATTCATTCATTCATTCGTTCGTTCGTTCGTTCGTTCGTTCGTTCGTTCGTTCGTTCATTCGTTCGTTCGTTCATTCGTTCATTCGTTCATTCGTTCATTCGTTCATTCATTCATTCATTCATTCATTCATTCATTCATTCTTTCATTCATTCATTCATTCATTCATTCATTCATTCATTCATTCATTCATTCATTCATTCATTCATTCATTCATTCATTCATTCATTCATTCATTCATTCATTCATTCATTCATTCATTCATTCATTCATTCATTCATTCATTCATTCATTCATTCATTCATTCATTCATTCATTCTTTCATTCATTCATTCATTCATTCATTCATTCATGTCTTTAGCGGGTGCTCTAACCACAGATAAATAAAAACATTTCATTCTTCTACAGAAGAATCAGAGGATGAATTTGGTTCAGTCTATTTAGGTCAAGATTACCAATCATTAAAAATTTGATAAAAGATAAATTGATATTTGGTACCTATCTTTTTCTGGGGTGAACGTCTGAAACTTCCTTAGAAATATCATACCTATCTTACATTTACAGGAGAGGTTTTTGATGCTTATTATTAAAAAAAATGTCTTGAAAAGTCTCAATTATGTTACATCACTTCTCGGCCTTTTGACTAATCATGTAGTGATTTTGGTTATTAATTACTGTGGTAATTCATTCGAATCTATGGGGGGAGCATGTAAAATTCATAAACATAATTTATTTAATCAAATGAAATAATATAAACCTCACTATCAAAACAATTTCACTGCCACATTGCACGGTA